>SJYQ01110172.1:0-23822 GCA_006410935.1 Redunca redunca | reverse complement strand
ACAGAAAGTACCACCTCCGGCTCCACCGGTGAGTGGCCGCCCTGGCTGCCTCCCCGCCCACCTCCCCGCCACCCCCAGCAGTTTTCTCTGCTTTTCACTCTGTCCAGGCTCTGGACCCAGCCTTGCTGCTAGCTCTAGAAGCTGCCTTTCGGATGGACTTCCTGCCTCCCCGCTCTCCCTGCTGCCATCTGATCTCCTTTCCCTGCCCTGTCCCCTTCTCCTCCCAGGCAGTGCTGCCCCGGCCGGGAGCTGGTGGATGGGATCCTGGCCCTGGGACTGGGCGTCCACTCCCGGAGCCAAGCCGTGGGTATCTGCCAGGTGCTCCTGGATGAAGGCGCCCTCTGCCATGGTGAGCCTGAGCCCCGGGTGGGTGGGCACCCAGTGCCAGGCAGTCCTGGGGAGCAGGCCTGTGCCGGCATCTCCGTGGAAGCCTCATACCTACGTGGCCTCAATTTCCTCTCCTCCCCCTCGCCTGGGCCTCTGCCCCGCAGTGAAACACGACTGGGCCTTCCAGGACCGAGACACCCAGTTCTACCGTTTCCCAGGGCCGGAGCCAGAGCCCGTGGGCGCCCATGAGCTGGAGGAGGAGCTGGTGGAGGCTCTGGCCCTCTTGTCCCAGCGGGGGCCCGATGCCCTGCTCACAGTGGCGCTTCGAAAGCCGTAAGTGGGCGAAACCCCACTCTCAGACTCCGTAGTTTCCCCTCTGAGGGGGAGTGAGCCCCGACTTCTCATGGAGGGATAGGATGCTGGCTAGACCCGAGGCCTGAGCTCTGGTCTGCACCTGCCACAGACATGCTGTGTGATCTCGAGCCCTCCTGCTCCCTCCGAACCTGGTCCTTCCTCTGTAACTGAGGCCGAGGGGCCTGTGGCCTCCAGGGACCCAGCCCCCTCTGAGAAGCATCCATGGCCAAGACAATCGTGGCAGGTCTGGGTTCAAATTCCAGTTCCACTGGCTACTAGCTCTGTGTCCTTGGGTCTCTGCTGGCCAGCTTCCTCTTTTGTCAAAGGATAACGATAGTCCACATCATGGGGTTATTGTGAGGGTGGAATGAAGTCATATGTAAAGTGCTTGGCCCAGTGTCTGGCACATGGTGTGCTCCCATCAAAGCCTGGCCTGTTATTGATAAACAGCCACCGCTGGGGCCCCGGCCGGCCCAGACTGAGTGGGTACTGTGGCTCCCCGCACCTGGCTTGTTCATCACTTCTTCCTGGTCCCCTGTGCCCACAGCCCTGGTCAGCGCACAGATGAGGAGCTGGACCTCATCTTTGAAGAGCTGCTGCACATCAAGGCTGTGGCCCACCTCTCTAACTCGGTCAGCCCCTGACCCCAGCCCACCTTGCCCTCCCCCAAACCTCCCTTCCTGTGACCCCTGCCAGGCCAGAAGACACGCCCCTCCCCTTCCACCCGTGGCCTGGATACTTCAGTATAATGCCTTATCCCCGGCATGGCATCCTTGTCTGAAGGTCCTTCTGGCTCTCTGTGCCCATTTCTTCCCCTGCTTTGTCTCCTGCTGAATCCCAGGTCACCTGACCTCATCACAGCTCTGTCCCCCATGTATGCGTGGCTTTGGACCTAACCTCCTCACCTGGCCCCTCGTCCCTGGACTCGCCTCTCTGACTCTCGTCCCCCTGCCCACAGGTGAAGCGGGAGCTGGCTGCAGTCCTGCTCTTTGAACCGCACAGCAAGGCAGGAACTGTGTGTAAGTCCTGCCTGGACGTGGGCGGAGGCCACAGGGAAGAAGCGATGGGTGCCTGGGGCGTGTCTGATTTGTGCTGCTTTTCTCAGTGTTCAGCCAGGGGGACAAGGGCACCTCATGGTACATCATCTGGAAGGGATCGGTCAATGTGGTGACCCATGGCAAGGTGAGTCTTCCCCCATGCCCAGCCCCTGGGGCAGAGCTGGTCTCTGTTCCTTGTCCTTGTGGGCACTGCCTTTAATGGACCCAAGGCTGCCGGCCTCTCAGGTCTCCTCCCGCTTTGGCGGCTCTGAGTCTGTCCCGGTGAGGGCTGCGGGGCTGGGCTGTAACTCGGGCCTGGCTGCAGGGCCTGGTGACCACCCTGCACGAGGGAGACGACTTCGGGCAGCTGGCTCTGGTGAACGATGCCCCCCGGGCCGCCACCATCATCCTGGGAGAAGACAACTGTCATTTTCTTCGCGTGGACAAGCAGGACTTCAACCGTATCATCAAGGTGCCGCTGCTGGGGGTGGGGAGGGCAGGGACATGTGTCTGGAGAGGTGGTGTGGGGCAAGGAGTAGGGACCAGACGGAGACTTTAAGGAGTAGGGAGAGGCTGGAGGCGGAAACCTTGGGGATGATGGCTGGAGGAGGGAGCCCAGCTCTGGGTGTGTGAGGAGGGGCATGACTTGCTGAGGAGGCTCAGGGAGCCCTGGGAACCCTAGCTCCCGTGGGAGCCCAGGTTACAGAGGGGTGGGGGTCTGGGGTGCAGGGGGAGGCGGTGTAGTGAAGAGTGGGGTCCACAGAAGGAGCACTGGGGAGGGACAGGGTGGAGGAGGGGCTCAGGCTGGGTGGGAGGCAGCTGGGAGGGACAAATCTAAGGTCGTGGGCGTTGACTAGGGTGGGAGAAGGGTTGTGGGTCCTTGTGGGAGCTTTGTGGGGCTTAGAGTTTGGAATGGGTGGGGCAGAGGGAGAGGCCCTAGGATGGGTAAAGGAGGTGTGGTGTGTATTGAGCACTGGGTGTGGCTTGTTCTCCAGGATGTGGAAGCAAAGACCATGAGGCTGGAAGAACATGGCAAAGTGGTGTTAGTGCTGGAGAGAACCTCTCAGGGCACTGGCCCTTCCCGTCCCCCAACCCCAGGCGGGAATCGGTAACACACCCGCTGTGCTCCCCTCTCCATACCCTCTCTCTTGCCCACCTTCTCTCCTTCTGTTTCCCGGGCTTTACTCCCTTCTCTGTGTCATACACCTGCCCGCAGGGGGTGGAGAGGCTTCCAGGGATTAAGATGCAACGCCCAAGTCCCCCCTCCACTGCATGGGGTGGGGAAAGGGCTGGCAAATAGGGATGAGTGATACGATTGATTCTTGATGTCTGCCCCAGCTGCGGGAGGGGGAGTCTGGGCTCAAGTGCTATGGACCGGCTGTTTCTGCCAGGTATACGGTGATGTCTGGCACCCCAGAGAAGATCCTAGAACTTCTGTTGGAGGCCATGCGGCCTGACTCCAGTGCTCATGACCCAACAGGTAGGGGCAGGAGACACCCTGCCTGCTTTCTGACTCAGAGGGTGGTCAGCACCGCCTGGGAGAGGGCCAGGCACCCTGCACCTGACCTCATCGGGTGCTCGATTGGTCTCTCTGGTCAGCTGGCCAGAAGTTTCCGGTCCTATGTCCTTGGCTTGTGTAGGAAGTGCTGTGACAGGGACGGGGTGTTGCTTCTCCCTGGCCTGTGGCGGGGTTGGTAAAAGGGGTGCCGGGTTGTGCATATACTTGAGCTCAGGAGACTCGACTGCTGAGTCCCTCACCTGTCCCCTGTCCCTGCCTTACAGAGACATTCCTCAGTGACTTCCTCCTGACCCACAGGGTCTTCATGCCCACTGCCCAGCTCTGTGCTGCCCTCCTGCACCAATATCCTTCCAGCCCTGGGGGTGAGGATGGTGTGTGGAGCAGGGAGGAGGGATCCCTCGAAGCATGGCTGTACTGAACCCTCCAGGCCCAGCCCATTCATGGGCTCCAGGTGTCCTGTCCTTCCTGTGCCTGTTCCTGAGGGTGGTGGGTGGTCCTGTTGGACACTTGTTCCCTTGACTGGGACCCACCTTCCACGCGGAGCCCGCGGGGGGCAGCGAGCAGGAGCGCAGCTCCTACGTCTGCAACAAGAGGCAGCAGATCCTGCGGCTGGTCAGTCAGTGGGTGACCCTGTATGGCCCTACGCTCCGCACCGACCCTGTGGCCACCAGCTTCCTCAAGGTACCTGGGAGCCAGGAGGGGCTGGGCCGGGTTGCCCGGGGTGGACACGGGGGTCTCAGTGAACCTTGGCTTCCCCCAGAAACTGTCGGACCTGGTGAGCAGGGACACCCGGCTTAGCAACCTGCTGCGGGAGCAGTGGCCAGAGAGGCGGCGACACCACAGGTGATGTTTGGTTCAAGGGAGCTTGTTGCGGGTGGGTGGGACAGGCTGTGTGGCAGGAGCTGGGAGCACCGCCTTGGGGGGCAGACACGTGGCTTCAGTCCAGCCTGCAGCCCTGCAGCTGTGCCGCCCTGAGCCCGTTACCCCACCCCCACCCTACCCCCACCCCCAGGGCTCCGGCTCCTGTCTGTAAAACCCTGTGCCGTGCTCACTTGTCTAGTCCTGCTCATCTCAGTGAGTGTTCTCACCAGGGCCTTGCCGCACACCCTCCCGTCACGCATCCGTCCATGCTCAGGCAGCCCACGGTCATTCGGGTGTCATCCTCCCACTGCCCTGCACACCTGCTCTGCTCACTGGCTCCTGTTTATTGCTGAGCACCCTTGGTGCCAGCCCCCGCCTGCTCAACCCAATTTCCCAGCCTTTACCTCATGCTCCCAGACCTTCCCGCCCTCCCAGGCCTCCTGTGGGGGCAGCTGGGGCTCGGGGAGAGCTCACGTGTGGCCTCCCTGACCTGACACCACACCGGGTCCCTTTCTCCCTTGAGCTCCTTACCTCCCCTGATGGCCTGGGAAAATCGTAGGATCCAGGGGCTGGATTTCAAGTCGTGCCTGTTCTGGGTCATCCTCTCCAAGTCTGCCAACCTCTGAGCCTCTGGTGGCAGTGGAGGGAATCCAGAGCCTGGTATCCTTCTGCACTTGAGCCTGCATCGTCCTGCCTGCTGGGGGACCCTGCCCCCAGTCTCACCTCCCTCTCACTTGCTCTACAGGTTGGAGAACGGCTGTGGGAACGCATCTCCTCAGATGAAGGTATCCGACCAGAGTGGGCTCCTCATGCCTCTGCCAGGCCCCTGCATTCCCCCTCCTCCGAGGACCTCCAGGCCCCTCTGCATGGGAAGGTCCCCCCCAAACACAGGCACATCCTTGGTCTGGGATAGGTGATCATGGAGCTTGGGCTGTATGTGACACTGGGGCTGGGCCTTGCAGGAGACAGAGGTCTAAGGTCACTCCCCCCTACCCCCACAAGGGGTTTTATTCCATCTGGTCATGCTCATGTGCGAGCTAAGTTGCTTCAGCTGTGTCCAGCTTTTTGCGACTCCATGGACTGTAGCCCGTCCGTCAGGCTTCTCTGTCCATGGGATTCTCCAGGCAAGAATACTGGAGTGGGTTGCTATGCCCTCCTCCAGGGGATCTTCCTGGAGATCTCTGACCCAGGGACTGAACCCACATCTCTTATGTCTCCTGCATTGGCAGGTGGGTTCTTTACCACTAGCACCACCTGGGAAGCCCCCTCATGCTCACAGCTCGAGCCAGTTAGCGGTTCCCGCCTGGCAGGTGAGGGGTGGTGCCTGGAGGCATCTCGGAAACCCCGGGGGGTCCTGGGGGCCAGTGCCATCCCCAGCAGTGGGCTGGGAGAGGAAAGTGGGAGGAGGAGTCCTGACTGGAGTGAGATTTGAAGAATGGGGTGGGGAGGACTGGGAAGGTAGGTTGGGGCCGCCTGTGGAGACTCACAGTGAGAGAATCACACCCAAATGCCACATCTGGGCCTGCAGGGCCCAGCTGGCTCTCCCACCTCATCCTGCCGGCTTCCTCTGGTTCCTTTCTGCTGAAGGTGAAGCTCCCTCCCTCCTCCGTCTCCTGCCCCCACCTGCCTCCTGCCCCCACCTGCCATCCCCTCCCATCTCCCTGTGAGAGCTCCTCCCCCACTGGCTCCTCTCCGAGGGGTCCTCAATGGTCTTCCTCAAAGCCTTGTCCTAGTGGAATGTTTTCTTTGTTTAGCTGTCTCCTTGCTAATTGTCTGCTGGTGACCCTCGCGGCCCACTAGAATGCTGGCTCCATCCCTGAGGGGCCTTGACCTCTTGCTGCTGATGCTCAGTGAAGAGCAGGCAGCACGCCTTAGGTGCCAAGGATGCTGTAGGTGGTTGGGAGAGCCACCCTGGCCTCGAGGTGCTCACAGGGAAGTGGGGGACGGAGCTGCAGAGCAACCTCATGCTGAATAAGGACAAAGATGGGGTCTCTGGAGGCCTGAAGGAAAGGGCTGAGAAGGAAAGTGTCAGGGTCGGGAGAAGTGACTGCTGGAACTGAGAGATGCAGGGAGAGAGGAGGGAGGGAGAAGAGGCTGCAGGCAGCTGGGGGGAAGGAAGCCCGCCTCCTGATGGAGCCTGGGGGGCCAGAGCAGGTAGGGCCCTGTGGGCCCTGGAAAGGGGCCTGGCCTTTGTCCTTTGAGCATTGCGAGCCATTGGAGGTGTTTGAGCCCAGGATTGACAAGATGGGATTTGTATATTGAATAGGTCAGCTGGGGAGCCTGAGCTTTATTCAGCAGACAGTGGTGGCCTGGACGCTGTGATAGGAAGGTTAATCTGGCTCTGGTCAGGCAGATGGGAGTGGGAGGGGGGGGAAGCACCCGAGAGGCAAGGCTGGCGGAGAATAGTTGCGCTGTTGTAGTAGATAAGGCGTGAGGTGATACGGGCTGGTGGATCTGGGGATGGTCTAGGCTGCCGAAGGGGGAACACAGAAACCCCGGAACTAGATGATACTCTGTGGGGAAGTGGGGGAGGGGAGCAGGGTGGAGCAGGAGCCGCCTTGAACCCAGGGGAATGGCCAGAAGAGTAGCGTGGGAGGCGGGATGAGGGGATCTGAGGAGTGTGTCGAGTTTGGGGTGATGCAGCACAGATATGGAAGACCCTGGAGGCATTTGAGACCAAGGTCTGCAAGAGAATTCAGTGCCCAGTGGTCTGGTTTTAAGAGTCTTCCATATGCTGGGGGTGGAGAGAAAGGGGGCATTGGTACATGATGCTGGGAGGAGCCCTTAGGGGAGTGCAGAACTTTGGAAATCCGGGGAAGAACCATGGACCAAGGTCTAAACCTCATCTGCCTCCTTCAGAGTTGGGAGGAGGAAAATAGTACAAAATCTGGAAAAAATAGTTGTGGGCAGAGGAGCTGTGTGAGGGAGGCCTTTGGGCAGTGGGGGCCCCCAAGAGCCCACTGTGGTAGAGCCTTGGAGGAAGGGTTATGGGGCAGCTGACACAGTTGAGTGTTGGTGGACAAAAGCATGGGGGAGGGGGAGCGGGGGGGCAGGTTTAGGATTTTAGGGTCACTTAGCAGCTGTGCTGCTTTGGGTATGTTACTTAACCTCTCTGAGCCCTCACTGATTTTATCTGTAAAATGGGGATAATAATATTTTGTCAAAGGGCTTTTGTGCATATTTAGATACTTAAAATAAGCATATAGAAAATAGCAAATGGTACCTGAAGGAGGAAAAGACCAGGATCAACAGCTGCCTTGCGTTCACATTAGAGAAGCTCTGGACCCATTTGGCAGAGGGGGTGACACACATATAGAGGGCCACAGGCTCATCCTGAGCTCTGCTGTCTTCCCAGCAGCCTTGGTCCCCAGGTCCCCCACGCCTTACCTGTCCCGGGTTTGCGGGACACGCAGATCCCTTAGGTGGTGTGTGTGCTGTGTGGGACCCACGCTCCGGGTGACAGGCCCCTCCCCGTCCCTGCATGCTCTCCTGTGTCCTCTGGTCCTTACTTCCTCTCCTTCTCAGGCCCGGAATGTTCCCGTTTGGCTCCCCAGCCAGGACGAGCCTCTCCCCAGCAGCAACTGTGCCATCAGAGTTGGGGACAAAGGTTGGTGTCAGCCAGGGCAGAGCTCGAACCCTGCTCTTACCACCCTTGACATTGGGGTGCCTGGCCCAGGATGGCATGTGGTCTCTGTTTCAGGCGCCCCGCCTTGCTCACCTCAGGGTCTCCCACCTGCCTGCCCAGGCTTCTTCTTAGTGCTGTTGCCCCCCATCCTTGGGACCCTCCCTCCCTCCCTTGCTGCAGTCACTGCCTTCTCCCTGCTGGGGCTGGGAGACCAGGCGCCTCCCTCCCACAGTTCAGTCCCATCTTCCTCTCCAGTCCCCTACGACATCTGCCGGCCAGACCACTCCGTGCTAACCCTGCAGCTGCCTGTGACAGCCTCAGTGAGAGAGGTGATGGCAGCGTTGGCCCAGGAGGACGGCTGGACTAAGGGGCAGGTGCTGGTGAAGGTCAACTCAGCAGGTGGTAAGTTATGTCTCTGGGTCGGGTGGCCCCAAGGCGGGGGGTGGGGTGGGGGGTGGCCGTCAGAGCTGTGCCCACCCCGTGAATTAAGATCATCACCATCTTTGTCAATGTTAATGGTAGTTAGCATTTATGGGAGGCTTATTACATCTTACTTATACATATTATGTATAAGTCCTGTATGACTCTTTTCGATCCCATGGACTGTAGCCCACCAGACTCCTTTGTCCGTGGGCTTTCCCAGGCAAGAATACTGGAATGCGTTGCTATTTCCTGCTCCAGGTGATGGGCACAGACCCAGGGGGTTGAACCTGCGTCTCCTGCTTGGCAGGTGGATTCTTTACCACTGAGCCGCCAGGGATGCCTGACATTGTTACCATGCTTACATATTTATTTAATCCTAATAGCAACCTTATGAGATAGGTACTTTTATCCTATTTTCAGACAAGGAAACTGAACTCAAATGTATTCAGTGATTTTTCCCAGGTGTCCTTGTGTGCATAGGCAGACTTTGAATTTAGGTAGTTGCTCATTTAGTCCATCAACATCTTTGAGGGTCATCTATGGGCCAGCAGCATGTTAGGAGGCAGAGGTACCATGGCAGGTAAGATAAGCAGCTTGATGGTTAAGAGCCTAGACTGTGGACTCCCAGACCCACTGCTTACTGAGTCTATGATCCTGCCCAAGTTGTTTGACCTCTGTGAGCTTCCATTTCCTCGTCTGTTGAATGACCGCTGTAACTACCTATCACCTAGGACTGCTGTGGCTATTAAATGAGCTACTGTGTTTGAAGCTCTTAGCATGGGACCTGGCATGAAGTTGGTGCTCAGAGTATGGCAGCATGAATATTATTAAGACCTGCCTTTAGAGAACTTGGGACATTAAAAACCGCTGTTATCCATGAAAGACACAGCATGGGTGTGACAGCGGGAGCCCAGGGTAAGCAGCTGGCCATCCAGAGAATAATGGCAAGGAGTGGCAGGGAGACCAGCAAAGCCTCCTTCCTTCAGGAGGGGGAGATGATGAGGGCACCGGTGCCTGTGCGCTCCTCTGGGAAGCACTGCCCTCTGGTGGCCACGTGGCAAGTTGCAGTTGTCCAAACCCAGTGTTAATTGAGACTCTACATGCCATGCTCTGTTTAGAGCAGTGATTGTTTTGATGGACACCTCTGTCAGTAAAACCTCGGTAGCTCAGAGGTTAAAGCGTCTGCCTGCAATGCGGGAGACTTGGGTTCAAGCCCTGGGTCAGGAAGATCCCCTGGAGAAGGAAATGGCAACCCACTCCAATATTCTTGCCTGGAGAATCCCACGCGGACGACTGAGCGACTTAACTTTCACTATGTCAGTAATCAGTATTTTATTACAAACTCCCTTATTTGTGTATATTTCCTTGCAAGTCACATACATACGTTCCTACACTGTTGCTACGTGATCATAGAGCAATACACAAAACAAATGCAAAACAGGTAAGAAAAATCAATATAAGTGCTAATATTTTTTTCCTGGACGCATGGAATGGTCTTGTGTACCTTACTTTGGAGGCTACTGGTCTAGGGTGAGGACTCAAACATGACTGAAAACACAGTCCCAGTCCACAAGAGCTGACGAAAATCCACACGAAAATTTCTCTAAGGCATTTCCCAATTTTCAAAGGGCTTGTATTGTATCATATCCTTATAGCCACTATTTATATCAATGACTTCATTTGACTGATGAGTAGTCACAGGAAATCTTGGTGTCTGCTTTTGAGAAAGGAGGAAGCTGGGACTCAGGGAGGCTCCAGTGTTGCCCAGAGTCAGCCTGTCTCACCAAGACTCCTCTTTCATTGTCCTCTGGCCGTGCTACGGCTGTGCATGTGTGGGCATGCACACCTGTGCATTTAGAACACATGCCTAGGACTCCAGTGCTGCTATTGGGAGACCTCTTCTAGCCTCCACCCCACCTCCGGTTGCTCCCTGGCCTCCTTCTCTGTCCCCACCCAGCACAGCCTCTGCTCTCTTTGCAGATGCCATTGGCCTGCAGCCAGATGCCCGTGGTGTGGCCACATCCCTGGGGCTTAACGAGCGGCTCTTTGTTGTCAACCCACAGGAAGTGCACAAGCTGGTAGGGCCAGGCAGGGCGCCAGGGCCCCAGGAAGGGCTGTTTTGGGAGTGGTACGGGTGGGTGCTAGGAGGGGGCCACATGGAAAGGAGAGCAGGGCTTGGCTCTGGCTGCTCCTAAGGAGGAAGAGAGAGGATTGGGCCTCAGCTGATGGAGGAAGTCACAAGGGGAGAACTGTTGGGAGCTCTCAAGTGGGAGAGGGGCCCCAGCACTGGGGAGCTGTCAGGGCATGCCTCCTTGGGGAGCCCCTCCACCCCTGCAGCACCTCTGCCCTCCTGACGTTCCTCTGGCCCTGGGCACAGACTTTTGGCCCCAGACTCTCTCCTCCCACCATGCCCCCTGGACCCCCCAGGCAGCCTCTGAGCACCCTTCCACCTGCAGACCCCACACCCCGAGCAGCTGGGGCCCACGGTGGGCTCTGCCGAGGGGCTGGACCTGGTGAGCACCAAGGACCTGGCGGGCCAGCTCACGGATCATGACTGGAGCCTCTTCAACAGCATCCACCAGGTGCTGAGGCGGAGCGGTGGGGAGGAGCGGGCGATGGGGACGCCCCACCCTCTGTGCTGACCTCGCAGTGCTGCCCCCCTGCCCAGGTGGAGCTGATCCACTATGTGCTGGGCCCCCAGCACCTGCGGGACGTCACCACCGCCAACCTGGAGCGCTTCATGCGCCGCTTCAACGAGCTGCAGTACTGGGTGGCCACGGAGCTGTGTCTCTGCTCCGTGCCCGGCCTACGGGCCCAGCTGCTCAGGAAGTTCATCAAACTGGCAGCCCAGTGAGTGCTGGTGGGCTGGGTGGCAGAGTCCCACGGTGCCTTTACTTAACCCCCCGATCTGTGGTCGATGTGCGGCCAAGATTCCCATCCTCGCGCCTGCCTGGGGCCCCTGGAGCCCCCGCCTCCCCACACCATACAGGTCCAGTCCCTGCAAGGGCAGCATTCGCCTGGCCGGGTCTTGTGCTGTGGCTTGGGGGTAGTGTGGGTGTGGGGCTCTGTGTGTGGCTGCTTCCCCTGAGGGTCTCTGGGTCTTCTGTTCACAGCCTCAAGGAGCAAAAGAATCTTAATTCCTTCTTTGCTGTCATGTTTGGTCTCAGCAACTCAGCCATCAGCCGCCTGGCCCATACCTGGGAGGTGAGTGCCATCTGCTGGGTGGGTCAGGGCCTCCCCACCTCAGTCCTGAGTCAGGCCCCTGCCTGTCCTGGGCGTCCTGGCTGGGAATGGGGCCCGCACCCCAGAGCAGTGACAGCCTCGTCTGCCTCTCCTTCACAGCGGCTGCCCCACAAAGTCCGGAAGCTCTACTCAGCCCTCGAGAGGCTGCTGGTGAGTGCTCCCCGCCCCCCGCCACCCTGGCCCAACCCCCAGCTTCTTCCCCGCAGCACCCCTGCCTGTCCTTGGTCACTTTCCGGGCTTCCAACCCTGGGTCAGGGCCTGGCTCCCTTTGGCCTGTGAGTCTGGGGGGCTGGCTGAGAAATGCAGTGTTAGCACTAGGGGGCTGTGTCATGTATTATATGCCTCAGCAGGTGCATAGGGGCCCGTGTGGCCTTTGCTGCGGCATTTGCTGGCCCTGGGGTCGGAGGTGCCAGGGGACCACCAGGGGGCCGCTGACCTGCCTCAGGACCCAGGAAGCAGGTCTTGACCCAACTCCCATGGTGTTCTGGAGTCTGTCAGAGGCCCCTCAGGAGACTCAAGGAGCCTAGGCCAAAAAACAAGGCAAGAGTTGAGGAGCTGAGCCCTCCACTCCTGGGAATTGTAGCGGGGGTAGCGAAAGGTGTATAGCTTTCAGGAGAGAGCTCGTGCAGGCTGCTTTCATTAGCAAGGCTCCAAGAGCTCCTGAGGAAAAAATTCTCCTCCTGGGGCTGAAGAAGTTCAAAGGGGTGTACCCACTAGAGAAAGGGAGAGAGGGAGAAACGGGGGCAGGAAAGAGTTTTCCAGGAATCCTCAGAGCCCCTGTGACAATGTCCATGAGCGTCTGGGGGCTAACTGGAGGCCAGGAAACCACGTCATGCAGCCCGGCATCGCAGCTCCGGGCCCCTCTGCCTGCTGCACAGCCTGCCTTGGGCAGATCTGGGGCCGAGAGGGGGCTGAGCTCCAAGGAGTGCGCGCACGGCCTCTCCTTGGCGGGTGGGCATTTGGTTATGCTGTGGCACGTAGGTCATGGTGTGCGGGACCCTCCCTCTCTCACTGTGGCTTCTTCCCTCTCAGGACCCCTCGTGGAACCACCGAGTGTACCGTCTGGCCCTCACCAAGCTCTCCCCTCCCCTCATCCCCTTCATGCCCCTTCTTCTCAAAGGTAAGGGCACCAGTCCCTGCCACCCTGCTCCCATCCCATCCGCCCCTGCCCCAGAGTGTCCACCTGACCCTCTGGGTGATTCCAGTGTGCCAATGCCCTGGGGCCACAAAGGTGAACTAGGAACTCACCAGATAGAAGCAGAGTTAACACATGCAGACAGATGGCTGATGACATGAGGCCTAAGAGATATAAAGAAATTGCTCCAGGAGGTTAGCAGGAAGGAAGAGGGCCACGTGGCGTCCCTGTCATTGATCCCTCACCTTTCCTTGGCTGCTGGAAGGGGAAGGAGTTTGGGGACCTATGAGCAAAGCCCATCTCTTTGCTCATAGACATGACCTTCATCCACGAGGGAAACCACACATTGGTGGAGAATCTCATTAACTTTGAGAAGATGGTGAGTCCAAGGGGAGCGGGTGTCTGAGGCTGGAACAGGTTGGAGGCTGTGATGATGGCTTTGGAAGGGGCAGGGAATGGGAGATGGTCCCAAAGTTGTTCTCAACAATATAAATTTGAAGACTTCCTTTAAAATAGCCCGTGCCTTACTCCATTGCATGCCCTCAGAGGATCTGGTCTCCACCAGGGAGTGGTGGGGTGATGGCCTCAGCTATCTTGCCCTTCAACCAGAATCCCCTCCCCACCAGGCCTCCTCCTCTCTAAGCCCTCCCTGACTTCTGTCTTCTCAGTGCCTGGTTCCCGCTGGGTCTTTGGGTGAGCTGGGGTACAGCAGGCACAGCCCCGTCTCCTACAGCTGCTGGTGCCTAGGAGCACTTCAGCTGTCCCCCAGGCCAGGCCAGGGCCCC
This sequence comes from Redunca redunca, assembly GCA_006410935.1. Taxonomy (NCBI): domain Eukaryota; kingdom Metazoa; phylum Chordata; class Mammalia; order Artiodactyla; family Bovidae; genus Redunca; species Redunca redunca. The sequence continues at coordinate 10,513 of SJYQ01110172.1, read as the reverse complement.
GTCCCTCATATCAGGTCTCATGTCCTTGCTTGGCTCCCAGAGAATGATGGCCAGAGCTGCACGGATGCTACACCACTGCCGAAGCCACAGCAATGGTGAGAGGGCAGATCCCCGGTGGGCGCCCCCGAGTGATGTCCCCTTCAAGGCACCAACTTGGTCTCCTCTCACTGACTCCCCCCTCACCTCCCAGTGCCTCTGTCACCGCTCAGAAGCCGAGTCTCCCACCTGCACGAGGACAGCCAGGCGGTCAGGGTTTCCACGTGTAAGTGAGGGCAGGGGTGGGTGCTGACCAGCTGGCCACGGCTGGCTGGCACTTACAGGCACATCCATACATGAAAGGGCTTCCCCGGTGGCTCAGATGGAAGAGAATCTGCCTGCAATGAGGGAGACCTGGGTTCAATCCCTGTGTTGGGAAGATCCAGTATTCTTGCCTGGAGCATCGCATGGGCAGAGGAGCTGGGCGGGCTACCCATGGGGTTGCAAAGCACGATGGTGATAATGGTTCATAACAGCTGTATGAAGTAGGTAGAGTGTTATCCTCACTTAAAGGTATACAGTGGGCTGGGGCCTTGAAAAAACAGGTGGCAGCCGCAGTGAGGTAGCGCTGGTTAGATAAGCAATTAGACAGAGCTGGGACCCACGCACTCCTACTCCAGACCTGTGCTCTTTTAATTGGCCTTCAGTTTGTGTGAAATGGGATTAGTCGTAATCCACAGTTCATACCACACCATCAGCATTATCTTACTTTACGTATGTATCTATTCTGAAAATAAGATGAGCCTTTCTGGACCCAAGCCAAGCTTGAGCACACTGACAATAGCTTCCACCTCCCTAGTGGTGGTCCCCTCTCCTGTCCCTTGCCCCTCCCCACCCAGGGAAACCACTATGCTGAATTTTGAGTTACCCATTTCCTTGTTTTTTAAAAAATAGCTTTATCATGTGTACATAAAATAAAATATACATATACATATATCTTTAAAATATCTCATATATATATTACGACAACAAAATATTCTTTAGTTTTCACTGTGTTTGAACTTACTAAAAGGGATATTAAGCTGCATATAATTTGGGGCCCGTTTCACTGTGCTGTTCTGTCACAGATGGGGGTGGGATGTCTTCCAGATTGGCTGTGGGAAGTGGCAGGCTGGGTGGCAGAAGGTAGGAGGGTCAATTTGCCTCTTGGAAGGGGGAAAGGTGGGCTCTACAAAGTGCTGACCGCCCTCCTTACCCCCCAGGCTCGGAGCAGTCCCTGAGCACCCGGAGTCCCGCCAGCACCTGGGCTTATGTCCAGCAGCTGAAGGTCATCGACAACCAGCGGGAACTGTCCCGCCTCTCCCGGGAGCTGGAGCCGTGAGGAGGGGCTGGGCTGGAGCAGACACTGGCCGCCAGGAGAGCCCGGGGCACGCCGGGTCAGGAGGCCCAGGGGCTGGCCGAGCCAGGCAGGGCTCTCCAAGGACTGGACCTGAGGCCCGGGAGCGGGCAGCGTGGAGGCACCCGTCCCCCCGCGATGACTGGCGGCCACGGAGGACCTGCGAATGGAAGGAGCCAGGGCCCAGGGCCAAGGAGTGGGGGGCAGAGAGGCCCTGGAGTGAGCGGGAGAGCAGCGCGTTTTCTTTTTGTCTTCAATAGAGAGCTCTCCACAACAGGATTTCCCAGATTCTGCGCCTCATGGCTCTGTTGTCCAGCAGTCTCTGGCCCCTAGGGTGTGTTTCCATGGTGGGCAGAGCGTCTGCACGCATGTGGCAGGAGCAGGCCCTGCCTGGGGAGGCAGCGGGTGGAGGCGGGGAGCAGCAGCGCTTTTCTTTCCACAGCCTGTGCGATAAACAGCTGGGTGTGGTCAGGGCTGTTTGTCCAGGAGCGGTGGTCCCTGAGGAGCTGTATTGTTACCCTAAGTGGACCGAGGCTGTGTTCTCTGGCCAGCCCCTGCGGGTGGGGCAGGGAGGGCCAAGCCCCGCCCCCTGCCCGGGAAGGTCTTGGGGACCCCGCAGGGCTCCATGGCGGACTGCATCCAGGCCTCAGCCCCCTGGTCACAGGGGCTGTGGGAGCCTGCAGCCCTGGGGGCGCTGGTCCAGGTGGCCCTCAGAGTGGTCCACGGCGGTCTGAGAGGCTGCTCCTCCCTCCCCTCCCCACTCCACTCCCTGCCTTCTGCCTCCGGCCGCTGGGTGGTGCTCCGAGCGGAGGCAGTGAAGCAGAGGCGGAGGCTTCCGGGAGTCACATCTCATCGGTGATGAGTGGGCCCGTCAGCTCTGTCGGTTTTGAGTCCTCACATCTCCCCCCGGGAACCAGCCACACCGTGAGGACCCTCCTGCCCAGGGACCCTCACATGAGGAAATTCCAGGTGGGACAGCCCTCTCTGCTCCCGTGGCCTCGAGCCTTGGCAGGGTGAGGTGCACTGTCTGACCCTGAGAGGGACTCTCGGCCTTGGAGGTGCCCTGGTGCAGGTTCCGAGTACCAGGGCCCCGGGGCGTATGGAGGAAGCGGGCACCACACCTGGCAAGGGGAGGCAGCTGGCACATGCTCAGGGGCTCAGGCTGAACACCCCCTTCTTCCCTCACCCCTCTGCTGCCAGATCTCACCCCTGAGGTCATGGACACGCACTGCCTCCAGAAAGGGTCAGGGCTCTTAGCAGGAGGCAGCCCAACTGAGGGATCTTACCTCAGGTTTCTGAGTGAATCCGGGCAAGTCAGTGACCAGTTCACCTCCATTTCTTCGTTTGTCAGGTGGGTGTGAAGATCCCAGGTCAGCTCTTAGCGACAAAAAGGTAAACGGCCGCTCTGCCTCTGCAGCTGAGGTGACAGCTGAGGGCTGCCCCGCGTCCGCTGCCTGTTGGGGGCAGCATCTCCTCAGAGGAATTGGGGGAGCCCACTCCCCAGGGAGAGCCTGGGATGGAGCAGATAGCAGGGTAATCAAGCCAGTGCCCTTACCCATGGGTGGAGATGGAAGACCCAGGGGCATGGAAGCTTCCAGAGCTGAGCAATCATGACATGAGGTGTGGACCCGGTGAGTCAGGACTCCAGGGCCTTTCTTGTCTCCTAAACCTGTGTCAAAGTTTCGGCCAAGTCCAGACCAGCCAGCTGGACGGCTCTTCTGCATCCTTTCAGACCCAGGGGAGACCAGCCCTGTGACAAGGAGTGGAAACCAACCATGGTGGGCATCTTCCATTGGCATTTTTCTTTTTCTTCCCTGTGGTCACACCCATGTCCCCAAGGATTTTGGCAGTGCAGGAATCTCCTTTCTGCCTCGACTGCCCCGCCACCTCCAGCTGCCTCAGTCTCTGGGGCAGCACACCTGTTGAGCTGGTCTGGGAAGGCCTTGCCAGGCTAGACCCTGCCTATAAATATCTCCTTCCAGGTGGTGCAGCGATAAAGAATATGCCTGTCAATGCAGGAGACACAAGAGATGCAGGTTCAATCCATGGGTCGGGAAGATCCCCTGAAGGAAGAAATGGCAACCTGCTCTAGTGTTCTTGCTTGGAAAATTCCATGGACAGAGGAGCCTGGTGGGCTACAGTCCATGGGGCCTCAGAGAGACATGACTGAGAACGGCACAGCAGTCCCTCCTTTTATTTTGAAATACTTACTGTGGGCTTGGTAGGGCAGTCATACCTATGAGACAGGCGGTTATGGCCCCCTGGAGCAGACCACCCAGCTAGGGAGACTGATGCAGAAGGCCGGCAGAGGGGAGGAGATGCCACAGAGGGCAAGTCCAAAGAGCAGTGGATGCTTGGGGCCATGGCATCTCACTACTTGCCCCTAAGCACTCAGGCCCACAGCTGCTCCCCTGGCTGCAACTCTCTGGCCCCCTTGAGTCCTGGACACCTGCCTGCACAGCTCTGCCTCCCAGGCTTGGGGTGCGCTGAGCTCACCACTGGCACCAGCCATCCAAGTATCAGTATGGTGCTGGTGGCTGGGATGGTCTCTGACTGGGCCATTGTTCTCCATCTCTCCTCCCTTCCATGGACCTGTAGGCCAGAATATAAATGCATTCCAGAATGTGTCCTTAGACCTTGCCCCTGTCCCCAAAGTCCTGGGCTTCTCACACGAGGGCCAAGGCCTTGGGCTGGAAATAAGCATCCTCTCAGGCCCATCCGGTTGCCCCAGCCAATCCAGGCACCCCTCTCCGAGACTCTGGACTCTTCAAGACCTGAGCATAGCCCCCAACCTGACAGTGCTCTGAAATGGGGCTACCATCCCTCCCAGCCGGCCGCGTCCGACTGCCCTGTGCTTTGAGAGCTCATCCCTCCCACGCCTGCCTGTCACAGGGCAAGTGGTCTTTCTGGGACCAAAGGGCTGCTGATGCTGTAGGAGTTTGGGCCTCGGGACCCCCAGAAGAAGGAGGATGGCTGGGCTTGGAGCCCAGACCCATGTCATGTGGGAAAGAGTAAGATTCTGGTTTTTTGTGTGTGTTTAGATTCTGACCAGTATGGCCTGTGGGCCAGGGAGGCCAAGGCCTTGCCTGACCCTGCCTGCCATGCTGTTGGCCTTTGAGGAGGGCCTGGGCCTCAGTTTTCTCACTGGTGTGTGAGCTGTAGGCAGCTGGAGCTGCTTCCCGATTGCTGAGTGAAGGAGATTGCAAGGCTTTCCTGGTACTCAAGGGACTCTAGCCAGCACAGGGGTGGTGAGAGGGCAACCTTTTGCTGCGTCCTTGGCAACAGGACATTTAAAACTTACTCCACCTCCCAGAAAAAGCGCTCTGTAAACCAGAGCTTGAGGCAGCACAGGCTGGTGTCAGGGCAGTCCTCCCATGGGCGGGCAGTGGCCTTGGGCAAGTCCCTTCCTCTTCTGGGGGCTGAGCTTCCTTATTAATAAACAGGGATTTGGATTAGAAGGGCTTGTGATATTTTCTTGCAACTGCTGTCTTTGACTTAGCGCAAGGCGTCACATGCGATGTGACCCTCTTGGGTCGTGAGGGTGTGGACCCTCCCCACTTCCTGAGAACCTTCCCTGTGGTGGTCCCCAGCCAGACTGCCTGTGGGAGGGACAGTCAGTCACAAAATTATTTGGTTGTGCTGGGTCTTAACTGCAACATGCAGGATTGTTGATCTTTGCAGCATGCAGGATCTTCAGTTGCAGCATTCAAACTCTTAGTTGCAGCATTTGGGATGCAGTTCCCTAACCAAGGATCAAATTTGGGCCCCCTGGATTGGGAGCTGGGAGTCTTAGCCCCTAGGGAAGTCCCAAGCACAATTTTGTTAGAAGCATTCTCAGAGAGTTCTCTGCCCCTTAATATTGCCTTCTGCAGCCTACTTGAGTTCCAGTTGTCTCTAGGAGGTCCCTGTTATGTAGGTATGTAACTTGGGAGAAAAAAGAGAAGCAAAAGGCAAAGGAGAAAGGGAAAGATACACCCAACTGAATGCAGAGCTCCAGAGGATAGCAACAAGAGACAAAAAAGCCTTCTTAAGTGAACAATACAAAGAAATAGAGGAAATCAATGGGAAAGACTAGCAGTCTCTTCAAGAAAATTGGAGATATCAAGGGAATATTTCATGTAAGCATGGGCACAATAAAGCACAAAAACAGTAAGGACCTAATTAACAAAGGCAGAAGAAATTAAGAAGAGATAGCCAGAACATACAGAAGAACTATATGAAAAAAAGTCTTAGTAACTGGATAACCACAATGGTGTAGTCACTAACCTAGAGCCAGACATCCTGGTGTGTGAAGTCAAGTGGGCCTTAGGAAGCATTACTACAAAGCTAGTGGAGGTGATGGAATTCCAGCTGATGCTGTTAAAGTGCTGCACTCAATATACCAGCAAATTTGGAAAACTCAACAGTAGCCACAGGACTGGAAAAGGTCAGTTTTCATTCCAATCCCAAAGAAAGGCAATCCCAAAGAATGTTCAGACTATTCTACAATCGTGCTCCTTTCACATGCTAGTAAGGAAATCCTTACTAGCTAGGCTTCAGCAATATATGAACTGAGAACTTCCAGATGTACAAACTGGGTTTAGAAAAGGCAGAGAAACCAGAGATCAAATTGCCAACATTTGTTGCATCATAGAGAAAGCAAGGGAATTCCAGAAAAACATCTATTCTGCTTCATTGACTATGCTAAAGCATTTGACTGTGTGGATCACAACAAACTGGACAATTCTTAGATGAGAATACTAGACCACCTTACCTGTCTCCTGAGACACCTGTATGCAAGTCAAGAAGCACCGTATGTGGAAATTAAAAGATGCTTGTTCCTTGGAAGGAAAGCTTTGACAAACCTAGACAGCATATTAAAAAGCAGAGATCACTTTTCGGAAAAAGGTCCATGTAGTGAAAGCTATGGTTTTTCCAGTAGTCATGTAGGGTTGTTACAGTTGGACCATAAAGTAGGCTGAGCGCCAAAGAATTGATGCTTTTGGATTGTGGTACTGAAGAAGACTCTTGAAAGTCCCCTTAGACTGCAAGGAGATCAAACTAGCCCATCCTAAAGGAAATCAATCCTGAATATTCACTGGAAGGACTGATGGTGAAGCTGAAGCTCCAATACTTTGGCCACCTGATGTAAAAAGCAACTCATTGGAAAATACCCTGATGCAGGGAAAGATTGAAGGCAAAAGGAGAAGGGGGTGGCAGAAAATGAGATGGTTGGATAGCACCACCCACTCAATGGACGTGAGTTTGAGGAAACTCTGGGAGATAGTGAAGGACAGGAGGTCCTGGAGTACTGCAGTTCATGAGGTCACAAAGAGTTGGAAAGACTTAGCAACTGAACAGCAAACTTGGGAGGATTCTGATGGTCAAGATTGTAGCGAATACTTCCAATGGTCACTTTAAGGGGGAGAACAGGAAAGGAAGAGCCTAAAGCAATGGCATAAAGGGAATGTTCATGACAGAGGGCCAAGGGCAAGGTCCAGAGTATGACTTAGGGAATATGGCAGAATCCTCCGGGGTGATAGTTGGACAGAGAAGTGGGTGGCAAGTTCCACCTACTCAGCTTCGCTGGGACCAGGCCCTGGAGGGCAACCTGTGTGCTGGAGGTAGAGCCTACTGGACTCTGGAGGCCCACTGAAGAGGCCAGCCTTCCTTGTCCCTCTTCTTGGTTTTTGTCTTCTGGGCCAGGTAACTGTTGGCAATCTCATCAACAGCCAAGGCCCAGGAGGCCAGAGCTGTGCATTGTTCCCACTGAAGTGCTCAGTTCCCCAGGCTGCAGCTGGACCCCGAAAAAATAGGTGGTCACCTTTGGCAAACAAACCAGGTGAGTTAGATGATGTGACTCATTAAAGTGTCATCCCCAAGACTTGAAAGTACTCAAATGTACAATCTGAGAATGTAAATTTATTTTTGGAATTATTTTTTAAAATCACCTTATAGAGAATTCTCTGGTGGTCCAGTAGTTAGGACTCCTGGCTTCCCCTGCAGGGGCACAGATTTGATCCCTGATCAGGGCTTCTCAGGTGGCACAAGTGGTGAAGAACCTGCCTGTCAGTGCAGGAGACATAAGAAACGCAGGTTCCATCCCTGGGTCGGGAAGATCCCCTGGAGGAGAGAATAGCAACCCACTCCAGTATTCTTGCCTGGAGAATCCTATGGACAGAGGAGCCTGGAGGGCTACAGTCTATAGGGTGGCGAAGAGTTAGACACGATTAAAGCAACTGAGCATGCACGCAGGGAATTAAGGTCCCACAAGCTATGTGGCAGGGCCAAAAAAGAAAAAAAAAAATCACCTAATGGGAAACTTAGAGAAATTACCCCAAACAAAAAGAAAAATTGCCACTTTAAAGGTCATTTTTTCAGGGAGACCTTCCCTAAGCATCCTTGTAAATTAGATTCTATGTGAACCTATTTTTATAAGGGGAAAATAATGTTTACTTTATTAAAAATATAATCCAGCAAAGGAAGCAGAGACAACCACGGTCACTAGTCTGCCCTGGTCACACAGGGCAGGTGGCAGGGCTCATATGAGGACCCTCCTCTGCTATCTCTACAATAGTCATTTTGGTCAGAAATCCAAAGTTGGAGTGTCACTCTTTGGGGAAACAGGGCCATCATGTAGGTTGGCTTCTTGTTGCCTTTGCTCAAGTAAGCGCTGTGTGTCCTGTTTCCCAATTGTCTTGTTTCCACACTCACAGCCCCTTTTCATGGCCCATTCCCATGCTTAACCACACACATTTCAGAGAGAACACTTGGGCTCTGTTACAAATAGAGCTGTCTGCTTGGACCTGCTCTCCAATCTTTTTTCTCTACCCTCCTTCTCTCAGTACATCCCTACAGGGCAGGTCAGTAGGCTGTTAGGGAAGAGGAATCTGTAGGGAGTGAAAAGGAGCAACAGTTTCTCCAAAGTCCCCTGAAACAAGCTTCGAGTCCTCCTGGTTCCCCTTGAAATCTGGTGGAAGAGCTGTGACATCTAGCTCTTATGTTCAAGGTCCTCTATGTCTGGGGGGCTTTTGTTTTCTTTTTTGATTTGGGCTGTGGGCTTCCCAGGTAGTAAAGAACTTGCCTGTTGAAGCAGGAGATGTTAAGAGATGTGGGTTCCATCACTGGGTTGGGAAGATCCCCTGGAGGGAGGGCATGACAACCCACTCCAGTATTCTTGCTTGGAGAATCCCATGGACAGAGGAGCCTGGCGGGCTGCAGTCCATAGGGTCGCAAAGAGTGAGGCAATCTAGTACGCACACACTAGTCCTGGCTGGCTTGGGAGGGGATTCCACTTTCATAGCTGCTTTCTATTTCTGGGCAAGCTGGCTCTGCTGGGGGAGTGTTCTGTGCCTCTTCCCACACAGTAATGTTGGCACATGCACTGGACACCTGCTTCTTGAGGTTGTTCCGCGTGATCAGCCCTTTATATATCACAGCCCCAACCACCCGATGCCTCAGTCTCCACTCCAGGTTCAACACCAGTGCCCCCTTGAACAGCTTCTTCTTTAGCTCCATTCACAGCCTGTTGATCTTTCCTCCAGGGCTGTGCTTCGAGACCAGACCTTTTTTTTTATAAAAAAAAAAAAAAAAGCACACACCTCCCTGGTCTTGCTACGTGCCTGATACTGTTCTAAGACTTGGCAAATACTGATCCATTCAGTCTCACAATCTATCCTGTAAGGTATTCTTACTAGGAGAAACCAAGGCCCAGAGAGGTCAGGGAACTCGCCCAAGGCTGTGCAGCAGGTGACAGGCAGAGCTGGGATTCAGACCTAGGCGGCCTGGCTTAGAACCAGTGGCCTCAGCATGGTGGCCTGCTGGCTTCAGTCCGAGCTTTTGGTGCACTCTGTCCGTCATCCTGTATGACGCTGAGAACTCATCCACGGTCCGTTTGGCTTGGCATAACGGAGCGCATGCTCAGATGAATGAGGAAGGGGCAAACCGCCCGTCATTCAGCTACCTCAGCACAGTAATTATGAAAGTTTTGCCAGATTGCAGATCTCCATGCCATGGGTTGGGAACTGCTCCTGCCAGTCCTGTCATCGTCTTTGTGAGGACAGAGCAGCTGGCGGTGCCAACACACCTGGGGCAAGAGGTGGGCAGGGCGCCTTATGCCTGCACCTGGTTCCTGGTCGGCCTCCACCCAGCACTCTGCCTTGATCTTGCCCTTGCTCACTCCCCTGCTGTCTCTCCAAGCCTCCTTATCCCTGTCTGCTGTCTCATCACTTCTCTTTGTTCCCATCTGTGCCCCCAGACCTCTCCGAAGCCATTGGGGTTTGGGGACGTGAAAAAGTTTTATTTTACAATCACTAGCAAGCAGTATAAAACAAACATTAGCACGGCTGGCAAAAAGTGCAGGCAGGTGATCATTTGGGATTCTAAAAAGTGGGATAAAGTTGAATGACCTACATGGTGGATTCAGAATTTGCTGGAATCCTGAGTTCTAGCCAGTCCCTGCACTGGCTGCTCCTTTGCAGTGGTGGCGCCAAGGAATGGTTTGGGGCTTTGGATTCCCCCAGGTCTCCATTAGTCCCAGATGAAAATAGTGTTTGCTATGACAACACAAATACAAAGTGAATCCCTACACCCACTTCCATCCACTGCCCACGAGCCCTCCCGCGTTCTCCCCCAGGACTGATTCTGGACCCTTCAGAGCTACTGGAGGAAGCCATTTGTTCTGTTTTGTCATCATCTTCTCTTGGGCCTTTATCACAGTGAGGCTGGAAGGCTCAGCCTGCTCACTCATTCACTCCTCATTCACTGATTCGTTGATGGTCCCCGGCACAAGTTGACTGTAATCTAATACTCACTGGGTGGGCAATACAAGGCAGTAGAGGCGACCCACGAGGCAGAGTTCCTAGATCGAGGAATTTCAGAGGCCAGCTGAAGAGACAACCAGTACTGCTGGGAGCCGCCATGGGAGATCCCACCCATGACAGGGTCATGTGGAAGAGAACTGTTAAGCAAGGCTTCAGAACCCTTGCAAGGTCAGGCCCTTGACTTTCAGGTAGGTGGATGTTTAGAGGATATCCCTAGGCTTTCTCGAACATCAACCCCAGAACCAGAATCTGTCAGTTTTACTGTTCCATGACTTTCACCCGCTCCTCTGACATTAACAGGGGGCTAACCCTGACCACCTTTCTCTGGAGAAAATCAACT
>SJYQ01110151.1:0-10237 GCA_006410935.1 Redunca redunca | reverse complement strand
GGTGCTGAGGAAGGGAAATGCAGGGCCGCTAGGATACCCCCTGGCTCCCATTTTCCTGGCTTACTGCCCCTCCTCCAGCTCTCAGCTCAGCTGTCACCTCTTGCAGGAAGCTTTCCCTGAGACCCAAGCTGGGTCAGGTGACCCTAAGCTCCTCCACTGCAGCCCTGCCCATGCTGGGTCCTCCCTGTCTGGGGACAGGTCTGTCTCTTGCGCTGGTCTGTGAGCCCAGGAAGGGCAGGGCCCCGGTTGTTTTGGCCACCCGGCGTCCCTTGGGTGCTGGGAGAATGTCTAGAGGACTGGATCGTGAGAGGTTGGGGGCAGGACCTTCCTGCCGGGAGGGTGAGTGAGTAAACCAGAAGCTTTGTTTGCTTTTACCTTTTGGCCAGATCTTTTCTCCTCCCAGGACCCTGTTTTGCTCTGTGACAACAAGATGTTTAACTCCCCAGGGCCGGGCACACAGGGGTGAGTCACCTCCGGTTTCTCTGGCGGGGGCTGGGGGCTGAGCTGCAGCAGGGTTTGAACCTGCTCGTGTTTTCAGTTAACACTGCTGTCAGGGCTCTTGTGGGTGCCCGGCCCTGGGCCCGGGCTGAGGAGGAGAGATGGGCCTGAGGAGCACAGAGCCCAGGAGGGACTCGGCAAGAGCCTGCAGCCTTGGCGAGGAACCTGGGATTCCTCCCGAGGGTGCTGGGAAGCCATGGGAGACTTCTGAGCAGGGAAAGGACATGGCTGGATGTGTATTTTATTTTTTGTTGTTATTTGCTTAACTTTCGACTGCAGTGCGTGGCATGTGAGGTCTTAGTTCCCTGACCAGGGATTGAACATGTACCCCCTGTAACGGCAGCATGCAGTCTTAACCACTGGACCACCAGGAATGTCTCACATCCATATGTATTTTAGAAAGGTTCCTTGCAGTGGATTTGGTGGGGAAGGGGGGCAAAGGCATGGGGAGGGACCTGGTTAATGCTGACTTACAGGCCTCTGGCCTGAAGTCAACTGACCTCAGGGGCAAGCAGGTCTTGGGGAAGCCTGGGGCAGGGCAGGGACCCAAGGCTCCATTTCCCTTAATCCCTCTCCCCCGAATACCTGCAAGTCCTCACCTGTGATCTTGTCCAGCATCATGTGCAGGCGGCAGCCAAAGGGGGCATAGAAACCCACGGTCACAGGGACGGGCACGTGGCACAGAGTCTTGGCCAGGCAGCTGCAGTAGACGTCATCCTCTGTCAAGATGTCTGGGAGTGCCGGGGGTGGGGAGGGGAAACCCGAGTCAGCGAGGCTGGCCAGGCACCACCCTCCTCCCCTCTGCCCTCCGCAGTGCTTGCCCTCTCCCTGCACCACTGGCAACCCCTCCCCATCTCCCACCTGCGACTCAGGCCAAAGCCCCCAGCAGAGGTTTCTGTGGCTGCAGGCAGCCCCCTCCTCCAGGACCAGATGTGCCCGTCTGGGTCGGAGGGCACCAAAGGGTCTGGTGGAGGCCAGGCCCTCTGTCAATGTCGTGGTCTGGGGTGGCCCTTCAGGGCGCAGCTGTCCTGTCTGAGTCCCAGCACAGGGACTCAATGTTGCTACAGCCTACTCTCCAGAGCGGGCCTGCTCTCCCTCTTTGGGCCCCCACTGAACGCCAGTTCTTGGACCCAGAGTTGGGGCGCCAGAAGGGTACAGCTGGGTTGCAGTGGAGGGGGGCACTGGCCAGTCTTGCGGTGCTCGGTGGGGATGACATGCCCGCTTTCATAGAGGCCTCTGGGCTGCGTTATCCATCCCTCGCCCAGGGCCAGCGCTGGGCCTGGGGGCACAGCTGGGAGGGCAGGGGGCAGACTAGGGCCAGAGTCAGCTAAGGTGGCAGCCAGGGAGGACCTGAGCCTGCTCTGTCTGGTCACTGGCTGACCTCACCTCACTGAGCCTCTACTTGCCAGTGTGTGAAATGGGCATCATGGCCATGAGTCTGCACTCTAATTTTTCTCTATTGATGAGGTTGTGCTCGACCTGGAGATGAGCTCAGCCGCGCTCTATTTTCAAAACAGCCCTCGAAACCAGCGTGAGTGCCCACCTCTGCTGCCACCTCCCTGATCAGGTCGCCAGCCCCTCTCGCCTGGACTCCAGGAGTCAACTCTCAAGTCATGCCCCAGAGTCAGCTCTGGGCCCTCATGGCTCCTGCCTCTCCATGAGAAGGCCGACCCCTCCATGGAGAGGCCACGAGGTCCGCACAGTCTGGCCGCCTTCGGCCCTCTCGGCTCTATCTGGCCTTCCTCCTCACCTCCCCTGATCCAGCCACAAGCACCTCCTTGCTGGCCCTTGAACCGGCCACCCCAGGCTCAGTGCCTTTGCCATTGACTCGAGAACTGCCCCGTGTTGCTCAAAGGTCGACTTAATGGGGTCTTGCCTGATGACCCTGCTTAATTTACAGACCCCATCTCCCCTCCCTGCTTTATCCTTCCCCCAACATGGTTATCACCTGGTGACGCTGTTTTGAACTTTCCTGCTGTTTCCTCTAAACCCGCCTCCCCCAGCTGCTTGCAGAATGTGAGCTCCATAAGGGCAGCAGTCTGTCCGCCCTGCTCCCTGGGGCACTCTCAGAGCAGAGCCTGGCACTCCTGTAGGTGTCCCTACCTAGTCACAGAATGAATGAATGAGTGAGTGAGTGGCTGGGGGTCACTTGTCAATCACGACACTGACAGAGGGCCAGGCCCCTCCCACGGTTGCATTGCTCTCCGAATCTCCCAGGCTGCTCCACACCTCTGGCTGTAGCCGCACACTTGACCCATCTCCCCCACCCCCGAGCTGGCCAGCAAGCTAGTGCTCATCACCCATTGCCCCAGGTCAGAAGGGCTGGGGGAGACAAGCAGAGCAAGGGTGTCAGCAGAGGGAGAGAGCTGGGGCCAGGGCCCTGGCCTGGCCCGGGACCCTCGGCTCCTGACAGGTGAAGCAGTGGTGGCTGCCCCGAGGCCCAGGGTTGGGGACGAGCGCCCTCCAGACAGAGCCCAGACGGAGGGGTGAGGAGGGCAGGCCCCAGGCCCAGGCGGGAAGCAAGGTGGCAGGGACAGCCTGGAAAGGGGGGCTGGGCGAGCACCGGAGCTGTAGGAGGTGAAGCAGCCGCAGGCTGCGGGGGCGGGCAGGGGCCGGGCGTCCGTGGGCCTGCTGGGCTCCAGGAGGGTGCCGGCTGCGGAGGGCAGGGCTGGGCCGCCGGTGGCCGGGATGCTGGCCGCAGTGAGTGAGGTGGGGGGTAGCTGGGGGGCGCTGGCCGGCCGCGCGGGGGCAGCGGTGGTTGCAGGTGGCCGCTTCTGGGCCCCGTAAACAGAGCAGAAACGCTGCTGCGGGGGCTGGGGAGGCGGGGGCTGGGGCTGCCGCCTCTGCTGCTGCTGCTGCTGCTGGCTGGGGGGCTGGGGGCCCCGGCGACAGCCACCGCGCCCCCCCTGGTGGCCATGGTAGGCCGGCTGCCGGCATGCCTGGGGGGTCGGCCGACAGGGCCTGTGGGCGCCAGGTGCTGCTGGGTCGTGGCACCCCTGATGACAGCGTCCTGGAAGGAAGGAAGTTGGGGTGACTGGGCCTGGGTCCCCGAGCCCTGAGGGCACTGGCAGGAACCGAGTCTGGTCTTCAGATGGAAGGGGGCTCAGGAGAAATTGGAAAGATGAGCAGGGGGTGAGGGCGGAGCGGCGGCCTCGCCCTGCACTCTCCCACGACTGGGGTGGGAGGGAGGGGAGGAGGTGCAGAGGCCTGGGCTTCAGCCAGGTCAGGGACTAGAGTAGGGATGCAGTCCTGGAGTTCCTGCTCCCCCAAATTCCCCAGTCCTCGGGGTGTCTGAGAATACTCCATTGGGAGTTGGCCCGGTTGGTCCAGAGGCCAGAGTGACGGGAGGTGACTTTGGAGAGGGGACAGGGTGGGGACTAGGAAAGGGGGCTGGGCCTCACACCTGGCTCAGATGAGGCCCTCGGGAAGGGGGCTGCCCTGGGAGGCCCCAAGGAGGCTGAATCAGCCCTGGTGGGTGATAACCACCCCCTCCCCACCCCAAGCAGGAGCACCTGTGGTCACCATGAGAGGCTGGACCCCTACTGTCTTCATACACTCATTGTCGGAGGAGGCTTGCCCTCTGACCCCTCCCTCCCACCACATGGCTCCCCCCAGGTCGGGGGCAGTCCCCCCAGGCCTGGTGACTAGGGGAGGAAATTCTTTCCATGCTGGGGGAGGAGGGGCAGGTCAGGTGGGCCTCCCAGGGCCCCCCCCCACGGCCCCCTGTGCAGACGCCTCTATGGTGAGTGCTGGTGGTTTTTCTCTCTTGGGGCCTGAAGGTCTTCTGCTTGGCCATCCCCCTCAGCCACCCCTCCTTGCTGCCAGGACCCCCCAAAACTGAACCCCTACCTTTTCGGTGCCCCAATTCCGGGTCCAAGAAGTAGCGCTCGGTGGCGATCCGGGGGGGCAGGGCACCCTTGGCAAAGTGGACGGTGCAGTGCTGGTGCATGGCGGCCGGGGGCCTGCTCAGGGAGGGGGCGGGAGGGGCCCGGCTCAGTGCCCAGCAGCCTTGGGTGCCAGCAGCCAGAGCCTACCCCCGGGGCGGCTCCCCGAGACCTGCCCTGGATGAGCCCCCTCCCTGATGCTGGGGTCCCCAGGTTGGGTGGAGGTGCTCCTCCAAGGAACACTGGGAGGTCTGGATGGGGTGGGGGGCGGACGGCGAGGCCCCAGGTTGGGTGGTGTTAAGGGGGGTGATCTGGGGTGTTTGGGAGGTTTCCAAGAGGCCGGGACAATGGGGGTGCTGAGCTGAGCTGGGCTGGGAGCTGGTGTGTGGTTGAGTAAAACCGGGGGGAACTAGGTATTGGGGGTTTGTGCTGGCGCCCTTTGAAACCAGCAATCAGTGGTGAGAGGTGGGAGCAGTGAGCCACCCAGCGAGCGACTGGAGTTTCAGAGCTGGGGCGTTTGGGACGTAATGAGGGGTTGGAGGGAGGGGCACTCTCGGGGAGAAGATGAAATCGTGGTCCGATTTGGGAGAGGCTGAGAGAGCAAACTAGGGATGATGCGGGGCGGTGGGGGGCACCGGGTTTAAAATGTGAGGCGCCCATTTTAAGGACAGGAAGGATGCTGTTTAGAGGCGGGGAGGGGGGGCACCAAGGCGCGGAGGAAACAGGGTGGTGAGGGTTGGGGACCAGGCGCGCGGCCCCGCCCACCCCATCCCACAGCCCCCGGCCTGGGGTCTCCCGTACCTGAAGGCAGCCTCGCAGCCCCAGCTCCCCGCCCGGCTCTGCGCCAGCCCCTGCGTCCGACAGCGTCAGCGCGGGCCGCCTGCGCCGAGGCTCCGGAGTCGGAGCCTGGGATCCGGGAGCCCAGCCGCCCGACCGGTTTGCCCGCCCCGTCCCCGCCCCGTCCCCAGCAAGCCCTCCCAGTCCCCGTCTGCTGCGCTCCACTTTCCAGGACTGAGGGTGCCCCAGGTAAGGCACAGAGACGGCAGACCTCGGTGCCGCCCAGGGAGGGCCCCGCCACAGGGTCTGCAGGTCTGGGCACCTCGGCCGCGGGCGGGCAGGAAGGAAGCCGGGAGTCCAGGCCCAGGGAAGGAGCGATCCCAGCTTCGGGTGCCAGCTCCTCCCAGGCCAGGTGACTTCCCCTCTCTGAGCCTGGCTTCCTCACTGCTGAGTGGACTGGCAGCTGGGCTGTCCTCTCGCAGCCGTCGGGAGTCCGCCGAGCCCAGTGCCTGGCACTCGGTAACAGGCTCCAACCAACCCACTTACCAGCTGATCCAGATGCTTCACATAAAGTGAGGACACGCGAGTTCCTGGCTCGTTAGGAGCCACACTCAGTGGACATGCTTTTCCCTTTTGGGGCCCGACACACGGTTTGTGAGATCTGAGGTCCCCAGCCAGGACCCGGCCCCGGCCGTGAGAGCACAGGGTCCTAACCACTGGACCACCAGGGAACTCCCCACGTGCTTCTCTACAGTAACCCCCTTTCCCTGGACCATGCCCCCGCGGGTTGGGGGTGAGGCCTACCCTACAGATGAGCAAACAGGACTGACAGAGTCCCCTGGCCCAGGTCTTAGGGAGGTCGAGCCAGGCTTTGCAGGCAGCGTTTTGTGCCCGGTAGTGAAGGCGCCTTGCAGATATTCTTGGGGGGTGGGGGTGGGGAGGAGGCATCTTAGATACCTTGGAGGGGGGCCCCTCTGCTCTCCAGGGTCCCGTCTCCCTGTGGCTGCTGCTGGGGTGAAGGCACCAGCAGAGGTTTCCCCCAGGAGGTGGGGAAGGCAACCCCCGAGCAGTGCCCGGGACGAGAGAGGACACCGACGGGCACCGAGGTGCACAGTGACCAGACACCACCCCCTGCAGCCCAGCTCTGTCTCCTTCCCTTTGCGCCAGGCCTCCCAGCAGCTTCTTCCTCCCCATCCTCCACCAGCTCAGGACTCTACCCAGCCCCCACCGCCTCACCCCTGTCCTGAGCAAGGAGGCCAGGCTGGCGTGTCGGAGTCAGGGGTGGGAGGGTCTCTGGGGGCTCCTTCTGGACTGCCGCTGGGCTTCTTGAGGGCAGGGCTGGCCCTGGGCCTTTCCCCTGCTCCCCGACCACCTCCCTCCTGCCGGCAGAGTTTAGCTGAGTGACCGAGATTCATCTGGGACTCATCCTGGACAGTGCCAGCCCCCAGCCAGGGACCCACAGGGAACGTGAGTGAGCAGCCGCTGCAGGGGATTTGTTGGGCAGCGGAGGCTGCAGGCTGCTGGAGTAGGAGTTTGGGGAGGGGGCCAGGCAGGAAAGGCCTGCGCTAAGGCTCAGAGGCAACCCAGGGACTGCGGGGCTCAGCTGTGTGTGCTGGGGAAGGGGCTGCATGCGGTGTCTGCACCAGACGCTGTGGAGGCAGAGGAGCCCCAGCCCCTGGGGGGGTCTTAGGCAAGGGGACCCCTCCTCCTCCCATTCGGGTCGATCCCAGCCTCAGGTTACAGCTCTGAGGCTGGGGTACTTACCCACCTCAGGCAGTGAGTGGCAGAGCCCAGCAGAGTCCAAATGGGTGATGCCCCCAGATGCTATGAATGTAAACACGGGAGGTGGTGGCAGGTGGTGGGGTGTGGGCACGGAGGCTGAACTGCCCAGAGACTAGTCAGCAGGGCCATTGTTCTGGGTATGACTCGCATCCGCCAGGCACGTGAAGTGTGTATTCGATAGTGTGTGTGTGTGTTGGGGGAGCGGAGGGTGTCTGGCCCACCCACTCACCCATCCTTGTTCCTGGCGGTCCCCCCGGGCCAGCCCACACCTGGCAGCAACTCCAGGGGCCACTGGCCCCGCTTCCAGGGAGAGGTCCATTCTTTGGGCCCCGCTGAGCAGAGAGCAGCCCCAGACTTGTCCATGCTGGCAAGGCCGCCCGTGCTGGGGGCCACCCTCCCCTGCCAGGTATGTGGGGCAGGAGGCAGCCAGCCACAAGGCTGAGGCTGGGGAGGAGGGGACTCTGCAGGGAGGAAGCCCTACGGGGTACTTCCACACTGGGCCTGTGACACACACAGTCACTTTGCCCCTGCCCCCAGCACTCTAGGGCCCCCCCCACCCCGCCTTCCACTCTGAGTCTGGTTCCACTTACAGAATGTTTATTGAACGCCTGCCCTGTGGAGGGACATGTGCAATGCGGACCCCCTCCACACCGGCCCCAGATGCCACGGGGACTACCTGGGCCCCGGGACACCCCCACCTCCCTCTGACACCCATCTGTTGGGCATCTGTGACACCCTGCAGTGCGGGGACCCTGGTCTCCCCAGCACCAGCCCCCAGCACAGGCAGCAGCGGGGTTCTCTGGGCCGGGGTGCCGTGAAGCTCGTCTGGGGGCAGGACCTGAGGCTCCTCAAGGTTTCTGGATCACCACCTGGAACTTACCTGGAAGAGCAGGGCTGGCCTGAGCTCGAGGCTGGGGCCGGAGGGGAGAGGTGGCACCCCAGCCGCTGCAAGCCGTTCACCCGGGCCCAGTGCCCTCAGCCTGGGTGGCCCTGGTTGGACCTCATTTCCTCGCTGGCCTGAGATGGTGGTGCCCTAGCCCCACCCCCGGCCTGTGCCCTAGGGCTGTGTGGGTGGCTGGGGACACGAAGGGCAGGCAGCAGGTCAGGCACGCAGGTTGTGGGGGAGGGGCCTGGCCCCGTTCCAGTGGCACGTGTGGCTCAGATCCTGCCAGCTCGGGCCCCAGTCCCCCGAGACGTGTGGCCCTGGGGACTGGCAGAGGGGAAGAGGCCCGAGGGAAGGGTGCGTGGAGGGCTGGTCACAGGTGGCCCCCAGGGAAGGGTGGGGCCTCGGCTTGTCCAATGGCGGGCACTGTGGGCCAGCAGGGCCCCGGGGTCAGGACACCCCCTCATACTGGCTGTCTTTGGAGCCCCTCAGCCCAGCACCCCCACCACCACACCCAGGTGACTTCTGTGGTGTCCACCTGGGTTCTCGCGCTGGGAAGTGTTGGAAGGCACTAGCCCAGGTCCTTGTCGTCAGCTCTCCCCTCCAGGCTGGCACGCCCAGGGAGGCAGTCTAGGAGGACCTCGGGGGCAGGGCCGTGGACGGGCTGCCCCTGCTGTGTGGCCTGGGCCTGTGACTTCAGCTCTCTGGGCCTAAGATACCCACCTGCAGTGGAGCTGGGTGGCCCGGCCCCACCTCCGCGGCCCCTGGGAGCAGGGGGGCCCCCTGGCACACTCAAGGGATGGGAACCCCCCCACCCCAACTCACAGGCGGGCAGGGCTGCCACGGAGGCGGTGACCAGGCTCTTGACTCCCAGGGTGCTGAGGGTGCCACGCAGGAGGCCGCAGGTGAAGGCCAGGAACTAGGGGCGGGGGACACAGGTCACCGTGGGGGGAGCAGGGGGAGGCCAACCCCCCAGGCCACGCGGGCTTGAGGGTTCACAGCGGGGTGGAGTGGGTCCGCCTCCCTCTCCCTGGGTCCTGGGCTTGGGAAGAGGCCTCTGCCCCAGGCTGGAATCACACCCGGTACCTTGGGCGCTTCCTCCAGGTACTGCAGACCTGAGGCCATCCGGACGAGGAGGGGGAAGCTGTTGTCCTGCAGGACGTAGGTCCCCTGGGGACAGAGGAGGGTCCCAAGGAGCCAACCTGGCGCCTGTACCTTCCTGGTGGTGGGGGGGAGGGGAGGGGAGGCAAGGGCCCAGCGCCGCCACCCTGAGGTCTGGAAGGACCCTTCCCTCAAAATGGCTGTGGTCGGTCTTGGGCCATCCTTCGGGGCTGTACGAGGACCCGTGGACCCTCTGACCAGGGCCTGGTGTCCTCCCCTCCACACCCCTGCTGCACGACTTGCAGGGTGCCCGGTGGGGAGAAGATACAGCCCAGGCCATCGGGCCACCAGCCGGGCCCAGCGTGGGCGCCTAATGGGAACGAGGCTCGGGTGCAGACAAGCCGCGTCAGGCCGAGGCACAGCCGCCAGCCGCGAGGGGCCTGTCCTGGGGGGGCTTGTGGGGAGGCCCTGAGGGGGGCTGAGCCTGCTGTGACTACCCTGAGCCAGGGTCCCCTCCCTGGGTTCCTGGGGCTCCAGCCTCTGCCGGCTGTCTGCCCAGGGGGGCACACACCTGGTGGTTGGTGCGGAGGCTATCCATCTGCTTGTGGAACACAGCCACCCACAGGTCTTTGCACAGGAACTTGAGGATGTCCAGCTCTTCCCTGAAAGCTAGCGTCTCCCGGGGCAGCCTGGGGGAGGGGCAGCGGCAGACACCATGGGGGCTGGGCTGGGGGAGCCCTGGGGTGAGGAACAGGGAGGAGACCGGGCCGGGATCCTGTGTGGAGCGAAGTACCCTCCCCACCCGTTTGCCCAGGAAGGAACCCTACCACGGGTCCTGCCCGCCTCTCACCTCTCGCCCAGGGCCTGGCCCACACGGAAGCCCGTGCCCTCCAGGACCAACAAGCTGGTCTTCTGTCCCTAGAAGGCCAGGAAAGGGAGGTTCAGGGGCCCTCGGCCACCTCCAGCTGGGAGCCAGCTGGTGTAGCAGCTAAGGGGCCCTTGTGCGTCCCTGCCGGTGTGGGGAGACAAGACCCAGGATAGAGGGCTTCCTGAGTGGCAGGCTGGCTCCACAGACCGCACCGGCCCTCAGGCTCCGCTCGCCTTCACTCCGGGAAACATGGGGGTCCTGCCTAGGCTCAGCCTCACCCGTTGTCTTCCCTTGCAACTCCCGTTACTTCCTGAGTGTACTTTCAGCGTCCGTCCTTAAACGCCCTGTGGGGTAGCACTCCTGTCACCCCAGAAACTCAAGGTGACTTGTCCTGGGGCTCATATGGTGAGCAAGGCGGCTGCAGTGAAGCGGCCACAGGGGTGG
>SJYQ01110133.1:0-20480 GCA_006410935.1 Redunca redunca | reverse complement strand
GTCATAACTTTTCTTCCAAGGAGTAAGCATCTTTTAATTTCCTGGCTGCAATCACCATCTGCAGTGATTTTGGAGCCTCCAAAAATAAAGTCTGACACTGTTGAGAAATGCAAATCAAAACTACAGTGAGGTATCACCTCACACCAGTCAGAAAGGCCATTACTAAAAGTCTACAAATAACAAACACTGGAGACGGTGTGGAGAACAGGGAATCCTCCTACATTGTTGGTGGGAATGTAAATTAGTGCAGCTACTACAAAGAACAGTATGGAAGTTTCTTAAAAAATGAAGTTTAGTTACCATATGATCCAGCAATCCCACTTCTGGGATCTCCTTGCAGTCCAAGGGACTCTCAAGAGTTTTCTCCAACACCACAATTCAAAAGCATCAGTTCTTCGGTACTCAGCTCTCTTTATAGTCCAACTCTCACGTCCATACATGACTACTGGAAAAAAAACATAGCTTTGACCATATGGACCTTTGTTGGCAAAGTAATATCTCTGCTTTTTCATATGCTATCTAGGTTTGTCATAGCTTTTCTTCCAAGGAGTGAGTGTCTTTTAATGTCATGGCTGCAGTCACCATCTGCAGTGATTTTGGAGCCCAAGAAAATAAAGTCTGTCACTGTTTCTATTGTTACCAAATGTATTTGCCATGAAGTGATGGGACCAGATCTTAGTTTTTTGAATGTTGAGTTTGAAGCCAGCTTTTTCATTCTCCTCTTTCACTTTCATCAAAAGGCTCTTTAGTTCTTCTTTACTTTCTGCCATAAGAGTGGTGTCATCTGCACATCTGAGGTTATTGGTATTTCTCCTGGCAATCTTGATTCCAGCTTGTGCTTCATCCAGCCCAGCATTTCTCATGATGTACTCTGCATAGAAGTTAAATAAACAAGGTGACAATATACAGCCTTGATGTACTCCTTTCCCAATTTGGAACCAGTTCATTGTTTCATGTCCGGGTCTAGCATTGCTTCTTAACCTGCACACAGATTTCTCAGGAGGCAGGTAAGGTGCTCTGGTACTCCTATCTCTTGAAGAATTTTCCACAGTTTGTTATGATCCACACAGTCAAAGGCTTTGGCATAGTCAATAAAGCAGAAGTAGGTGTTTTCTGGAATTCTCTTGCTTTTTCTATGATCCAACAGATGTTGGAAATTTGATCTCTGGTTCCTCTGCCCTTTCTAAATCCAGCTTGAACACCTGGAAGTTCTCAGTTCATGTTCTCTTGAAGCCTGACTTGGAGAATTTTGAGCATTACATTACTAGCATGTGAGATGAGTGCAATTGTGTGGTAGTTTGAACATTCTTTGGCATTGCCTTTCTTTGGTATTGGCCAAGTATGTAGTACATCTTAATATATGGTTAGATAGTATCACTGACTCAACGGACATGAATTTCAGCAAACTCTGGGAGATAGTGAAGGACAGGGAAGCCTGATGTGCTGCAGTCTATGGGGTCTCAAAGAGTCGAACATGACTTAGTGACTCAACAAGAAAAATGCAATATCTGGGACATACTTATACTAAAATTTGTACTCATTGTTTACCTGATTTTCAGGTTTAACTAGACATTCTGTATTTTACATGGCAAACCTATACCTACCCCATCTCAAAGTGAAGATCGTAGAGCCTTTGACCTGCATGCCTTCTCTGCCGTCTGTGAATCAGTCCTACCCAGCATCTCTGCTCCTGCCTCAACAGGCCTTTCACTTCCTTCTGGATGAAAACATCACCCATGGGCCAGGGCCACACACACTAGGCAGGCAGAATGAATGAATCAGCCCCGAACCACAATTCATTACCCTACTCAGGAAAACTTCTCTTTCCAGCTCCCTGTCACCTCACCCTCTGGTCTCATATGTCCAACCTGTTACTCCCAGCCCAGATGTCTTCCTTGAAAGCCTCTGCTTGCCTGGACTCTGTAAATACTGGTCCTCTCTGGCCAGCTGACCTCTTTTCCCATATAGTACAACTGTGTTGTAAGGATGAAAGGAGACAGGAATAAAGAAAATTTTGATGTAAACACAAGAAGTACTCGACCTATGATTGTCAAACCATGGTCTTATGACCACAATCTTGGGTAGACTTACAACCATGACTGCTCTGATTTTATCAGGTCATTTATTTTCCTAGGTTAGACTTTATTTGAATGCATTAACTAAAAAACTGAAGTCACTAGACTATACAGTTGGCAACCAACTGTGGCTTGTTTTGAGTTGGAGTTGACTGTCTACCCAGCATCCACTCCTTCTTTTTCACTCCCTAACAGAATTCTGATTTTGCTCAGGGATTCATCCATAGAGTAGGTACCTCAGCTCTAAAGATGGATGTAACTGATCATTGGTAACACCCTTTCCTGGCCAGCAATGGTTTCAGGACTGGGCAGATGACCCAATACTGTCATTGAGTCATGAGGTGAAACCTTCCAGGGGTCTTCTAGAAAACCTCACCTAACTACTAAGACAAAGTGCCAAGAAGTGCTGGTCCCTCTTCTTCCTCTGGATACCATCAGGAGTGGGCTGGATGGCTAGATTGATGCTGCCGTCTTGATATTAGCCTGAAATGACGCTTGATGCTGAGGAAGGCAGAGTGAGAGGGACAACAGAGTTGGGACCTTGAAGACACTGTGGACACTAGAGAACCACTGAATATCCTTCCTCTTGAAGCTGGTTTGGATAGGATCTTTACTACTTGGGCATGCACTTGCAGCTTCTATTAAAAGGGCATGTCAAAGGCAGACATTTAAAATTCTGAGATTCGCAGCAATAAACGTGGATCCACCTGTCCCGACTTCCATCCAAAGGGCAGACACTTGCTCATCCTTATTTCTCTATGGATATTGCCCACAGTAGGAGTGGAATTGATTAGTTTCCCCTTTTCTATGAGTTTGAATAAAAATAGCTCTAGTTTAATGTTTGTTGATGAACTGTTGAAAATAAGTTTACTCCTCCCTCAGGTGAAACCTCCATATTTAAGCATCTTCAGATCCACAAGAAACAGCACGTGATGTCTGAACATACATACATTTTTCTTTGGAGCACAGGCAGAGGCCAGAGTCCCTCAGGCATCTTTAAGGTACTGAATCCCACAGCTCATGGCCAGAGCTCTGGGCCAATTATATCACACTCTACTCCTAATGCCCTTGACGTTTCCTGCC
Organism: Redunca redunca; assembly: GCA_006410935.1. NCBI lineage: Eukaryota > Metazoa > Chordata > Mammalia > Artiodactyla > Bovidae > Redunca > Redunca redunca. The sequence continues at coordinate 17,322 of SJYQ01110133.1, read as the reverse complement.
CCCTTCACCTCCTCTGAGCGTTGAGTTAGCCCCCTGGCTTGGGGCTCCCACTTTGTAAACTCTACCCATGCTGCCTTCTCCTGTTTCAAGCATTTCCATAAACCTATACATCAGGTTTTCAGAAGAGGGCTGACTCTGGGCTGTTGACTCTGAAAATGTGAGTTTGCATCTCAGGGATTCCAAAATAGTACAGTAAAGCCACTAGAAACTAATGACATCTTAAATCCACCAGCAATGACACAACTAAAGAAGTGAGTGGCTCCAAGCCAGGGGCTCTTATTTGAATATGGTTAAGACATAGACTCAGTAAAGGAGGAAAAGAAAATACAATATTGGATTAATCATGGACACTAATAAAAACCAACACATGAAACTGGCAAGGGGATAAAAACAGACATACCAAAGCGAGGCCAATTCATTCCATAAATATTTACTGAGTGCCTACTACCCTGTGCCAGGCATGACCACGAGTTGCTAAAAATACAAACTAAGTTCTGTTTCTGCCCTCAAGAGATTCCCAGTTTTCCTAGGGACAGACACATAAATAATTTAAGATAAATCTTAAAGAATGAAAGAATTCACAAAGTGGGAAATGGGGGAGGTAGAAGTCATATACACAAGCCAATTCATATGGAATTCTCAGAGTAAACACGCAGGCTTTGTATTCAGGCAAAAAAATGGTGGCATAGAGAGAGAGAGGGCTGGTGGGTGAGGCTGGTTATGTTTGACCTTCCCTCCTGTTCCAAGGAATTTGACCTTCCACACGTAGCCAATGGATTTTGGTTGTTTGGGGGTGAGTGGGGGGATATTTATATAATTATTTAAGCAAGGAAAAGAGATCACCAAATTTGTAATTTCATTCTAGAGAAGTATCAATATGCAAAAATGTTAACTAAAATATGTGAAGAAGAAGTTACAAAGTAGTTTTGAATATTTTCATTCCTAAACAATCTCTTTGAGGGATATTCACAAAAATGATAACTGTTTTTACCTCAAGGAAGTTAAGTCCATGAGTGGTTTTTCACCTTTGACCACCTGCATTTTTAAAAATTCTTGTGAACATATATTACGTTGATGATTTAAAAAATGTGTGTGTGTGTTTAGAGATATGGATGGCATTTTTATAGACTGAGACTAGCCATCAGGAAGGCCTACTGCAAGACTGTCCTCATGGTTCAGGTGTGATAATATGAACATCTGGATGAAGGCAGTGGAATCAGGTGGGAATAGCTTCTTGGGCCAGAGGCAGAGTTGCCCAATCTAGGTGACCACTTGGTATCAGGTTGGTGGGGAAAGGGATAGAGGAGTCAGAGATGACCCAAGGAATTGGACAGAACTGGGGCTAGAAGAAGTCAGGGTTCGACTTCCTCCCTCATTAACTCAATGAACATGAGTTTGAGCAAACTCCAGGAGATAGTGAAGGACAGGGAAGCCCGGTGTGCTGCACTCTATGGGGTCATAAACTGTGGGACACAACAACTGAACAACAACAAATATTCACACTCCAGAGGTACAGGGCCAAGGCTAAGCCTTCCCTTCGTAGAACTGCAGCAATAGACTCCTCCTGGCCCAGGGCCCACTTACAACACCCTACTGCCCACACCTATCCAGTCTTACCTGGAAACTCCCTGTCTGAACTCACCAGGCCTGCCTGGGAGAGCCAGGTTTATTATCAGAAGCTCACAAAGCTCAGCCTCTTCGAACGCAATTAAAACTCCAGAGTGGGAGAGCTTTGGCACCAACTACTTTTTCCACCTAGCTGACTCTTACCATAGATGTAATAGTCCACCAGCTCAGTGTGCAGCCAAGTGGGAGATGGAAACACACTCACACTCTGCTGCTGTGTGAGTGCAGCTCTCCACTCCCTCTGCCCCTTGCAATTTCCCAAAGCTCCCATTCAACAAGAAAAACATGGACCCGATTAGTGGGTTTGACGTGGGCCAAACAGTTGCAGCCCATTTTCATCTGACAGACAGGAGGAGCACCAATTTCCATCCAAAAAAGAAAGGAAGAAAAAAAAAAGAGTGACAAGTCTAGAGCTGAGCTGCTGGGCCGAGGAGAAGGATGGCAAAGGAGAAAACTGCCTCCATTAAGTGAAATCCGTTCTGGGAGAATGGGCTGCAGAATCAGTTCCAGGTCACCATTTGCATGATCACATTAATCTTTTTTTTTTTTCCCAACTACATTTCTATTCCTGCCACCTAATAAAGTTGGGGTCCACTCCCCACTCACATAAGGATCGCCAGAACACGAGAAATAGGCAAATTCTAACGATAGGCACCATTTACAACTAGTGGCATAGAAAGTGATCCAGCTCTGAATTCCAAAAAGGAAACAGTACTGTTTCAAAAAATAGGTAATTTGATAAAGACAACTTTCAATCGTTCAAGCATAAGGACTTTTGCCTTATATTGTGAGCGAGGCAAGACTAATTAGAAAACAACCCCGAAAGCCGAATGGTAAATTATCAGGAATTTTGCAAGCTGGTTGACATCACATTGGTAGATGGAAATCAGCTATGGTGGAAGCATTTACACCATGGAAATTGGCAAATGCTCCAGTTGTGATGGCCTCTCCTCTAGGCACTCATAAAACATTTACCAGTACAGAACTATGATCCTCTTTTCATTTAAAGGTCTATTTATATACACATTGGGGGGTGTGTGTGTATGTAAAAAGCCATAAAGTAAAATAGCTAAAATATTAACTGTATTAATTCTAGGTGATGTGACTAACAAGTTCTTTTATCTTCCTTTACTTTATATTTTTCCTACAGTGAACATGTATTCTTCATATAATAACCAACCTTCTGGCAAAGGGAGCAGTTCCTTTCCCTTCAGAGCACTCTGACTCACCCCTTTCCTCTCCTTCCTTCTCTTTAAATTTCCTCCTTCTCTGACCTCCTAGGTTTTTATTGCCTGCGTAGGGTGCTGCTGAAATCCCAAACTACTCCCTTACTCCCAGGCAGGCAGAATGCCAAGTAAGGAGGCCAGGCGAGTGGGCATCAGGCTCCAGGTGTTGGAGCCCAAACTCAGCCATGGTTGAGGGGGCGGGGGTACTGGCTTCTGCTCTGGGCACAAAGCTGGTACTGGTGATTTAACAAAAGAGCAGTGACCAGCTGGGGAGATCAGCAGTCTCGGCCCAGGTGACCCCATGCTCTGTAGATGGGACCACACCACCGCTCCAGATATTCATATCTCCTTGCTATGGTTGGGTGTTCTTTCAGTTTATCAGACATCAACCCAGGCACAGAAAGCCCAGGTGATTTGCCCAAAGTCACTCAGCCTGGAGCAGAGCTGGGACAACAGTCCAGGTATAATAATACTGAAGTTTGGTTTTTCTCCCTTGATTATATCAAGTACGTCAGAAGACTCTGAATTTCTGGCTGTATAGATTTTTGTTTTTTTTAGTAAAAAGAATTTTGTGAATACATAGTGTAAGGGATTTTATTTTATTTTATTTTTTACCAACTGTGTAGTTTGAGTGAAACTTGAGCTCCTGTTTCAGCATGAGTAAAGAAGTCTATGACAGACTTTTTGGGTAAAGGAAAGGGGTTACTGACCCTTGACCCCAGTGGGACTTGGTTTTGGAACTTGGTCTCTGTAGGAAGGTAAGATGCTACCATGTTTCCTCCTACTTTCTAATATTCCTTGAGAGACTTTTGAGTGTGAGGTAAATGCTGGTATTATTGCTGATGTTGCTTCTCCACCACTTTCTCAACACCCACCTGCTGCCTCCAAACCCCCCACCTCCCACAAGATTAGAGGGCTTGGTGCACAGAGGGCTCTCTAACACTCTGTGGGGTCTCTTCAAGCAGACAGAGAACCATGTGTATGTCCACAGTGCCTTCCAGGTCTGGTCGAGGGCCTGTTGGCTCTGGTTACCCAGCTGGCCTGCAGAAACTTCTGGTTGGCCTGTGATTGGCAGAGAGACCAGGCCCTGTGAGGAGGACGCCTTCCAAAATCAGGAGGGGGCTGCCCTGCAGGCAAAAGTGTCTAGAAACCCATGAGCAGCTTTAGAAGAAAGGCAGTGATGATTTAAAAGTCTTGTTGACCAACCTGTGGGCTAGAAAGGATTTAAAAAATTTATCCAATACCTTTTAATGCAGTCCCTAGGAGGTGAAGGAATCACCATGATATTTAACACAGGGGCCATGTAGTATGGGCTCTGGTACCCAGTCCTGCTCCTCTCAGTGCCAACTGGAGCATACCCACTTTTTTTTGATGTATATAGGGTTTTCTTAAGGACTTCCCTATAGCTCAAATGGTAAAGTATCTGCCTGCAATGTAGGAGACCAGGGTTCAGTCCCTGGGTGGGGAAGATCCTCTGGAGAAGGGAACGGCAACCCACTCCAAGTGTTCTTGTCTAGAGAGTCCCATGGACAGAGGGCCTGGTGGGCTACAGGCCATGAGGTTGCAAAGAGTCAGACACGACTGAGCAACTAATACACACACAGGGTTTTCTTATCAAAATTTTCTTTATAGAAAGGGTTACAGTGCCTTAAACACAGTAAGTTTGAAAGTTAACTCCTCTAATAACAACCACATTGTTAAAGAGGTTGAAGAAACTAAGGCCCAGTGAGACAAAGTTCAGGCAGAAGTGAGTGGAAGTCAGGTCTTTCCATTCTACCCATAGCCACTCTTGCTTCAACCATCCTTTGATTTGGCAGGCTGTTGACCTTGGCTTCATGAAGCACTCATGTCTTTCTGGTCTAGCACAGCCCTCGCTTTTGCTGGTGAGGAAATGATCTAATTGTTTTCAATTTTGGACCTGGCTCCACTACCTGCACTTGCCTCCTTGTTGACTTCGATTTCCTGTTGGTGGACCCTGGCCAATCCAACAGCAGACCTGCCAGACTCTTACCTCCACATCCTCTGCCTCTCCACACAATGCAAATCTACATCAACTTTGGTGGTCCTGGGAATTGCCAAAACACCTCCATTGACCTGGAAGGGAATAGACTGTAATCAACTCAGGGCCCTAAACCTAGTCTGCCCTGACTCAATAAGCTTAGGGATGACAAGTCAGCTATACAGACATGATAAACATCAAAACATATTGCAGCATCCACCCACAGACTGAGACCCCCACACCAAGAATTCTGAAATAGTTACATGAATAATAAAAAAAAGTCACAGTAATCCCTATATCACTGTTTCCTCTTTGTCAAATACACAGTAGCAGAACTTCATCTACTGTCACAGACAGTCTCAATTTATGAACAACAAATACTTTAAACTCAAAGGTTATTCCCAAGCAGTCTCATTAAATCGTGCCTATTTGTCACAACCAAAGAATTCTTCCCTTTGCAAACTGCATCACTGCAGTGTCTCCTTTAACAGCAAGCTTCTCTAATGATTCAACCATGCACTCTTCTTTACACACACAAAAAGAAACCATGCCAAATTTTCAAGGCCACAACTCCTGCAAAAAATGAGCTACCAAAAATGAAAACAGTAGGCAAAAGAAAGTGAAAATACAGAAGACAAGACCCAGAACCGAGGCCACTGACAGCATATTTGCCTTTGTTTTCTAATCCTGAGAATCTAAGAAAGCTGCGGGTGCAGCAGAGAAACTGGCTGGGTTTGACACTTTGGACATAAAGCATTCCTCCGAACGCAAGTGTGTAGAGCTCTCTGACCCACTGAGTTTGGCTCACATCAGACGATTCTGGGGTGGCCATTGCTATGAGTGACTCTCTCAAGGAATCTGACCTGGTCCAAGGAATTCCAGAGCCCTAAAGATCAGGGCAGTCTCTGCGCCTTTGGAGTAGCCAAGCCCCATTTACAATTTCTAACCCCATTGACGGACAACTGCAGTCAGTGAACTAGAAATGGCGAGTGCCTCCTGGGTTGCCTGAGACTGAAATCACTCAGGATGAATCCCCCAGCCCCAGACAAGTCCCCCAAACACTGCCTTCCCATTCAAATGGCAGCTGCCAATGAATCTCTCTGAGGCACACACAAGGGATACACCAATTGGCTCCGTCCGTTCCCCGTGGCTCACACATCTCACAGAGCCCAGTTTGGACATGCTTTCTTCCATCCTGGGGGAGACTCAAGCATGTGGGTGTGGTGTCAGACCCCGGGGCCTCTGATACCATCGCTTGGTCTTAAGAAGCTGCGATAAAACTAAATGATCTGATACTTCTTCTTCATCCTCTTTTTGCTTCCACAAACAGAACAGGCTCCAAATGTGACCTACTTTTTCTTTCTTTGTGATTATGCAAAACTCACAAAGCTTTTCCTTGAGCCTGACTAATATTTTCAGTGACATGCTTTTCATCTTTTGGAAAAGAGGAGTCCATGTCAGCCTGCCAGAGCACATAAGTCTTGGTGAAATGACTGAAGAGGTCAGATGTGTTGCAAGGACTTCACTGGGGGACCCGGAAGAGACTCCACAGAGCACAAGGCGGGGAAAAACACAACAAAATCCAGATCCAGTTTCCTGAAAGGCACTAGTATTTTGTCTGCAAGTTTTCATCAGCAGGAATCAGGACGTTATTGATGAGCTAAGTGACTTCAAAATTCCTCACCACAGCCCTCGTCCTGTGACTGTGGACTCTGGCCCCACTGGAGCCTTGCCACACTCCCCAGACCACTTAGGCACATCCCAAGCTCTGCATTTTGCATTAAAAATGGACCTCTCCCAACTTCTCAGGGAATCAGAACTCAACAGGGTTTTAAAATATCAGGAGGAACAATTAAAAAATAAAAGCCAAGCACCTAGCTTGGGTAGGAACCTGACTCTATTAGTCAAAATTAACTTGATACTGATTTTTTTTGCCCTATTTTTAAACTCCGAGGCTGTGCACTTCTTAATGTCTGATCGGCTATCCTTTTCTGATCTTGAAATTCTGAATTATAATGGCTAGTTGGAAAACATTTGCTTGGTAATTTTAGAAATGTCATCACTGCCCCTAGGCCAAAATCTGCCCAAATCTGCCCCTAGGATTCTGATCCAAAGCTTCCCTTTTATCCTCAGTGAGGTGAAACAGAGCCTGATAAATGTTTACTGGACAAATTGCTTGAAATAGAAACAGATTCGCAGCCTCGGGAGTCAACTGTATTTGCTTCCATCCAGGTTAGTTCAGCTTCATGCCACATCTGGGCTGCCTGGTCAGCACTGACTCAAACACAAGCTACTTAAGTCTGAGGGGTCTGGAAAATCACCGTGTCAGGGAGGGACTCACCAGCTACATGTGCCCTCAGCAAAATCTGAGGACCCCGATTTCAAACTCATTGAACACTGCTTCCCGTGTAGGTTTAATTTTATCTCCACTACTGTGAAACAGTTCACATTCATTCATTCTGAAAGCATTTACTGAGCACCTCTGGGGCAGTGCTGTGCTCAGCCAATACAAAGATGAACAAAACAGGCACTGTCCCCGTCTTTGGAGAATTTGTGACAGCGAAGATCAGGATTGCAAGGATTACTGAGGGAAAGAAGCGAGCGCTGTTGGTTCCCAGCCTCTAGCTCTCCCTACCAGTGGCGCTGTTAGTTGGTCAGTCGTGTCTGACTTTTTGCGGTCCCAGGGACTGTAGCCCACCAGGCTCTTCTGTCCATGGAATTCTCCAGGCAAGAATACTAGGATGGGGAACCATTCTTTTCTCCAGAGGATCTTCCGGACCCAGGGACTGAACCTGGGACTCCTGAATGGCAGGTAGATTCTTTACTGTCTGAGCCACCCGGGAAGCCCTCCCTACCTGTGGGTCCCTGTGAACTGTCCAGCCTACTATCTGTCCCTGCTCAGCACCATCAGTAACTCTCCATGCACCTGTTACATTTGGCAAGAAAGATTGGAGAGCAGCTCAGCAGCGTACCTGTAGACTCGGCATCCACTGACCCCTATCATCGCTTCAGTTCTGACCATGCTTTCAGTTCTAACCACCGAGCCTCATCGATCTATTGCTAGCTCTCATTGTAGCATCTGAAAGGCCTCCCTGCCTCTTGCCATGATGGCTGGAGTATGTTGCAAGCTGCCTGCCAGCCTGTCTTTCACTGCATTCCACCAGCCTTTGGAGACCCTGGTGCAGCTGTTTGCCTGAACCACAGCCAGCCATTACTAGATCCCTGTGATATGAAACCCTGCTCACCTCACCTAGTAAACAGAGACTAACTCCAGGACCTGGTTCCGTGCAACTAGTACCAGCTATTCTCTTGCTGTTGGCTGAACCAAGCCTCTAGGAGCAGTGAGAACTCAGATGGAAGTGCTGATCACACAGGTCAAAAAAGGCAAGGCTGGTAAGGAAACCACTGTTCCAAAGGAGTGGATTTGGTTGCTCCCAGCGTATTACTCTGCCTTCAAATATGTCACCAAGAAATATTTGGCAGGGGATTTCTCTACCCAAAATGGGACAAAGGTTAAAATGGCTGAATAACAATTGGCATAAGGGACCTGGATAAATCCTCTCAAAAAGTATGGGTTAAGAATAAACCAGGGAACAAGATAGGAGCCATGACCTCAGGCTCAAAGGAGATCATGCTTGGAAAAGCATGTGCCCACAGGAGAACCCCGAACCTGCAGGCAGGCTCTGCATGGCCACACTGCCCGGCTCTGCACCGACTGGCTGGCGGTGAGGCCACAGGCATTTATTTCATCTCTTCGGGCCTCTGTCCTCATCATTAAAACTAAAGGTGATAAGGCCATTTGAAACCTTAAAGTAAAAAAAAAAAAAAAGAAAAGAAACCTTAAAGTAGTCCTCCTCTGACTTCAAGCTGGTGGATGGACCTTTTATTAAAATGAAGTCAAAATGGGTCAATATCTTGAAAAACAAAATCACGTGGGAGAGAAACGAATACAAGACAGTGAGTCACCTACTTTTGAAAAATCAGCTGAGACAAAGAAAGGTTTGAACTGAGGAACAGGTACAGAGCAGCCAGACATGTTCTACTTAATAACAGTTACAAGAGCCACCAGACTCAAGAGGGCTCCATTATCAGATGGATTTGAGAACTGCTGTCTACTGCATGCTCTTCTTAGAGGCATCGTTCTTACTGAAGGCTCTGAGCAGTCTGGTACTATGGACTCCAGTTTAAGGCTTAAACCAGAGCTGTTAAAGCTTAGTTGACTGTGGAATTCTTTTTTATATTTATTTATTGGCATCATTCAGAGGGCATCCCACCACCGTCAAGTGATTTTTTTGGCTTCCCTAGTGGCTCAGATGGTAAAGAATCTGCTTATAATGCGGGAGACTCAGGTTTGATCCCTGGGTTGGGACGATCCCTTGGATATGGGAATGGCAACCCACTCCAGTATTCTTTCCTGAAGAATCCCATGGACAGAGGAGCCTGGCGGGCTACAGTCCATAGAGTCACAAAGAGTCGGATACAACTGAAATGACTGCACACAGGCATCATTCAGAAGTGGACACCCAAGTTTCAGGTTGTGGAATATAGTACTATAAAGGTGTTTTTGTTTTTTAAAAGTTTTTTTCCCCCCTTCTAAACATAAAGAAGCAAAAACCAACCAGGCATAATCTTAATTTACCATTTGGAAGCCTGAGCAACAGCTCACAGCTGGATACACATTCAAGGTCATAGCTGGCCTCGGCCTTCTCTTCCTTACTCATTGACCCTTGGGTCACTGAAAAGATACAGTCCAGCTGGGTGAAGCGGTGACCTCAGTCTTCACCAGCCATTTCTTATGGGGCCTCAGGACACACAGGATGCTGTCAGCAAACCAACCAACACAGAACTAAATCATGGTGATGTCTTCCTGCCTCGGGGACGCCGCCTCTGCCTGCTCGGAGACTGCTCAGGGACAGTTAATTGCTTTTCAGCTCAGGCTACACAGCTTTCTCACATCCAGTATTCCCCAGGGTCATATTTTCTCAGGCTGCATTTTTCAGAGAATAGGGCAGTAGGAAGAGGAAAAAGGAGTGAGGGTGAGCAGTGGTGGGCAGGAAACTGCTTTTTATCTTCATTGTGACTTAAATTACCATCTTCTAAATCCTTCACTTAAAACAATAATAAAAAAACCCACCTCTTTTCTCATTTAGCTTTTGGGTGTAAGGTTGAAGTTTCAAGCTCCAAACCAGAGGGAAGTATGGCCACTAGTTCTCTAGCGGGGAGAACAAGCATCTTCCATGGAGGGTAGGAGAAGCTTCCTCTCTGGGCGCTGATATGACGGTGAACAGAAGTGTTGAAGGAGTGGACAGCAGGTGGGACACCTGGAACCCTGGGACGCGTCCCCTTAACACTTCTGTCTTCAGTACTCCAGAGTCATACCGTCTCCCTTTCACATTTTGCTTTTCAGTCGCTAAATCACGTCCAACTCTTTGCAACCCCATAGACTGCAGCATGCCAGGCTTCCCTGCTCTTCACTATCTTGTGGAATTTGCTCTGACGCATGACCATTGAGTCGGTGATGCCATCCAACCATCTCATCCTCTGTCGCCTCCTTCTCCTCCTGCTTTCAATGTTTCCCAGCATCAAGATCTTTTTCCAAGGAGTCGGTTCTTCGCATCAGGTGGCCAAAGGAGTGGAGCTTCAGCTTCAGCATCAGTCCTTCCAATGAATATTCAAGGTTGATTTCCTTTAGGATGGACTGGTTTGATCTTGCTGTCCAAGGGACTCTCAAGAGTCTTCTCCAACACCATAGTTCAAAAGCATCAATTTTTCAGCATTCAGCCTTCTTTATGGTCCAACTCTCACATTCATACATGACTACTGGAAAAACCATAGCTTTGACTAGATGGACCTTTGTCGGCAAAGTAATGTCTCTGCTTTTTTAATATGCTATCTAGGTTTGTCGTAGCTTTTCTTCCAAGGAGCAAGCGTCTTTCAATTTCATGTGAGGCCTCTACTATGACCCATTACATATTGATCTTTTATTTATTATCAGAGGGATGCCTCTTTTCCCTTATTTTCAAATGCTTTGAAGATTTATTACGTCTGGTTGGCCACTTTCAACCTGTACTCACATGACCGGCCTCAATGCAGCTGGTTTTGTGCCTACCTGGGTTGCAGGCACCTCTTGAACTGATTTGTAGATTTTTCCTTCTTTTTTAAAAATATAAATTTAATTGGAGGTTAATTATTTTACAATATTGTATTGGTTGAGGGTGAGATGATTTGGGAGAATGGCATTGAAACATGATTTGTAGATTTTTTTACAAAGGGAATTGGTCCACGTACAGTTGGTGAGTGGATGTCTCCCAAGGGCAAGGAGAGTCTGAGACTTCCTGTTCTGCCATCTTGCTGACATCATTTCCTCTCCATCGCTCAGTTTCCATGTTCCTAATTTCACATCTAAGAGCACATATGTTATTAAAATTCATATGACTTGTTTGCCAGAGTAGTTCTTCCCCTCTAAGTTATCTCCCTCCAGTGTGGCTTGTGAGCATCACTCTCTCTTTGCAGAGGTGGTTATTGTTAGGAATCACGAGGTTCTTTATTTTTTTTGTATGCCCTAAATAGCTGATAAGGGCAGAGCTCCATACCTGCAGTGAGTGATGGACTGCCTCCAGGGGACTGGCCAGGAACTGCTTTCCTTAGGAAGCAGTTCAGGTTGACAGTTCAGTACCAGAGGGTCATTGGGGGCTGCAACCCTTGCCATGAGGTGCTCTGTGGGCAGAAGCTGATGCTGTTAATTTTCCCCCTGCTACTAAGAAGTACTGAGGCCTATTCTCAGAGACTCTCAGCTTCCCAGAACACAGAAAATGACATCTCAGTCACTGCCTTCACAAACCAGTAACTCTTATTCAAACAAAAAAGACGTTTCTGATTTCTCATAACTCCCTAAGTGCTTAAAAAAAAATCACAATCTTAATTACCCGCTCTACTGAGCTCCACCTTGATTTCACGTCAAATTATTCCCACTTTGCTCATTGCTGCGGGGAAGTGTGTGGCACAGGGGTGGGGTCAGGAGAGGAGGCTGAAAAATGCCTATAAATGTCAGGCCAAGTTTAAACACTCCAAATGGGAAAGACACTAGAGATAGCCGACTGGATTATCTCTCACATTCAGCCCTCCATTTACAGTCACCTCCCTCCCCAATCCTGATTTATTTAATGCTTCCATCTAATGAGCTTTGATTTGTGGCCAACCATTGTACTCAGCCAGCTGTACTGAAAACAACCATGACACATGGCTTCTATCAAAGTTGTTGTGTGACTGTGAACTGGTTCAAATGTGGAGTAGTCACCTTAAAGGGAGGGAAAGGCCAATGCTGGCACAGACATGCTGGTAAATTTGGAAGGCAAGTCAGGCATTAGAGGGAGTTGCTGAGCAGAAAGGTGGATACCATGAAGTTGCTGAAGTTGTGACTCAAGCTTGGGCAGCTGAACAGGTGGCATTTGGCCAAGGCTTGTTCTCTCCAATGATCACCACTGTGGTTGTAGTCAGACCAACATCACAGAGAGCTGGGTCTTGAAGATGACGGAGGTTGCCTCACCAGGTCAGCCCCTAGCCCTCGTAAGAAGCACCTGGCTGTGAAACTCTTACAAGAATTAGTCTTGGTCAAACACATGTGGGTGAGGATGCGGAGAAACCAGAACCCTCACATATTGCTGAGGGGCAGGTAAGCTGGTGCAGTTTCTATAGAAAAGTTTGGCAACTTCTCGAGAATATAAACATAGAATTACCATTTGTATTTTGAGGTATATACCCCCAAAGAACTGAAAATAGGAATTAAATAGAACTTGTACATGGATGTTGATGGCAGCACTGTTTACAATAGCCAGCAGGTGGAAACAGCTTAGATGTCCATCAACTGAAGAACGAATAAACAAAACATGCTATGTCCATATAGTGGAATATTATTCAACAATTAAAAGGAATGATACATGTTACAACATGGATAAACTTTGAATACATTATGCTAAGTGAAAGAAGGTGGTTGCAAAAGACCATGTCTTGTATAATAGGACTTCATTGATATGAAATATCCAAAGAGACAAATCCATGGATACAGAGAGCAGATTCGTGGTTGCCAGGATTTAGGGAGGGACTGCTTAATGGGAATGAGGTTTCCTTTTGGGATAATGAAAAAGGTCTGGCACTAGACAGCAGGGATGACTACACAACACTGTGAATGTACTTAATGTCAGTTTAAAATGGTTAAGCAGTCACTTTTATGCTTTGTGTATTTTACCACATGCACACATAAAAGAATTACTGTTGGTCAATTATGCGCCTGCCCTACCCTCAGCTTTTGTTCTGTGCTTGCTGGTGCTCTCCTCTGATTTTGCCCTTGGCCAATGCTTCTTGGACTCCCTGTGCATCTTAGTCTAGATATTGTGCCAGTGATTTCCTAGTGTCTGATCCTCGGTCTGGCCCCGACCTCCACTTGCTCACATGGGGCCTTCAGCTCCTGTCTTACCCCAATATACAACCAAGAGAATGTAGTTACCACTTCAGTCTGCTAAATAGGACTGCTGCTCAATCAGTCTGGTATTTACACAAAAACAGTAGAATCTATTCTATTATTCTGCTCAAAACATAATCCTTAAGCCCCATGACATATCCAGAAGCTCTGTCTGAATATTAATTGGCCATGGAGCCTCAGTATAATGGCTTACAAATTCTCAGTTATTTTTATGGTGCCACGAAAATTTTTGAATGAGTTGACTTCTTTCGACCATCTCCAGAAAGTGAGAAACTGCCTGTTAAGCCAGTGTGTATGAATTGGTAGACTGTTAATATTCAAGTGAACTTTCTCCTGTAACATTTAACCAATTGGCGTGAGACGCAGGCAGCAAACATAGTCTTCAAGGCATTGTGTCTATGGAATCCCATTATATGCTTGTTTACAATCCAGATGTCCAGACCCCCAGAGATCCTGGCTCAGGAAATTTCCATAAGTTCTCTTTGGCTCTTACACCTGATCCTTTAACATCTGCTTCAAACTCCCACAGTAAATATCAATTTGGCTACAAACTTATCCTCCATCTTTCCCAGAGCTATAGATCCCAATGTCCCCTGCAGCTCCAAACCCTCCCTAGGTAGAGGTCAGATGGGAGAAGGTACCAGGTATAGTCCTGAGCCCTAAGCTCTCTCCTTTTCCTCTCTGAAGCCTCTCGTGCAAACTTCAGCCTCACATTTCCAACCATCTTCCGGACATTTCTAATGGGATGCTCTGACAAATCTGGACTTAGACATGCCTCCCTCTTTTCCCCACAAGCATACCAACGTTCTAATTATTCAGATTCTGGGTGTTGTCTTTACTTTCGCCTTCTCTTTTACTTCCCCACACCTATTTCTTTCCTTTAGAACGTTTCTCAGACTCTTTTTTCTGGACTCTCACTGCTACCGCCCATTTGGAAGAATCTGAGTTCCTCCTCCCCACCCTGCAGTCAGTCATCGGGCTAATAACCAGACTGCCAGCATACTGCTGCTGTTGTCATTTTTCCATTTTGGTGGCTTTTCCTTGTGGTCGCTCTCCCATGATATCTTCGTAAATTAAGAATCTACAACATCATGTTTGAATTTTCCATCCTGGCATTCAAGACTCCTGACAAGTTGGCCCCATCTTATCACCCGACAGCTCCTACACAGCCCCACCCTGTCACCCCACCCCTCTGCTGCTCACACCACCAACAGAGTCGACACATTCCCAGCCCACAGCTTCTGCTCCACCGCTGGCTTCTGAAGGGCCCTCCTTCCCTCCTCCGCTGGGTCATTTATTCAACAGATGTTATCGCACCCACTGTGCACTGGAGACTAAGTGCTTAGGACACCTAGGTGGACAAAAGAATGATCTCCTGGGATCCCGTGGGACATTTACATTCAGTTGCTCTATCCATATCTTCCCCACCCTATTCTTTGACATCTAGTTCCCCTTTCTCCCAAATGTCTTCTTGATAAACCTGGGCATGTCCCATTTTTTTCCCTATTTTTACTGTTCATACTACTTATTGTTGGCATCCTATGACTCAGTTCACGAGGATATATTCTTATATTGCTCTCTGATTATTCCTCTAAGCTTGTTTCATGGAAACTGCTGAAGCTGGTTCACACCTTCCACTGTGTTTGGTTCACTATTGTTCAAGCACCTAGCTTGCTGCTTGCACATTTCCTAAGAATCACTCCCAGTGCATGATGGATGCTCAGTAAACACACGTTTTGATGCAGCTGTGCCTGAGTTCAACACAAGAGCCACTGCTTCAGTGGTACTTCATCCATTAAGGGCAACCCTCCTCTACTTCAGCTCTGTTTTCTTAAGGAGTTGAAATATTGGCCACGAAACACCCTCCTGATTCGTCCCTCCTGCTTCACCTAGAGCAAGACGCCCCCAAGCCTCTCCTGGCAGAAGCCTGAAAATGCAGGGGCTTCCCAGGTGACTCAGGGGTAAAGAATCAGCCCGCCAATCCAGGAGACCTGAGTCTGATCCCTGGGTTGGGAAGACCCCCTGGAGAAGGGAATGGCAACCCACTCCAGTATTCTTGCCAAGGGAAATCCATGGACAGAGAAGCCTGGTGGGCTACAGTCCATGGGGTCACAAAGAGTCAGACACGACTGAGCAACTGAACAACAACGAGACTGGACAAGGCTGTAAACCGTATCTCCTCTTGGAAATTCAGGATGCATTTACTTATCTTCAATCATGTGTTTTGTTTTTAGGCATCGGAATGAATAACAAAGATGTGGCCCCTGCTGTCACCCAACTTAACCTATTAATACTTCTGAGAAGCCCTTTAGTAAAGAGATTTTGGGTTTGTTCACTTGTGTTTTCCCAAACCTTATTCACTAGAAGCACCTACAACATCCTATGGACCACACGCTGGGGCTTCAGGTGAGAGGGCTAGCTAATCCGGCTAAACTAAAGTCTGGGGTGAAAGAGCAAAGAACAGATTTTTAAATTTCATATTAGGAAGCTTTGCTCCCCTGGAAGCCTCACTCCCCTGGAAGCCTCCTCAAGGAGCCTGGTGAATGTGCACCAACAGCTGTTCAAATGCATCCTTGTTAAAACACAGCGTGGTTATTAGCAGGGTAGTCCCAGCGCACTTAGCAGCTAGTCACGCTGTTCCCTCCCAGGTGCCCAGAAATAACAATGGGGATGACAGAGTAAGAAGGTGGGGGAGTGGGTGGGCACAGACAAAGGGAGGTGGGAGCTGGTGAAGAAGTTCTAGCTGTGAGGGCTTGAGGATGGTGGGTTTTATGCCTTGCTAACGGGGTTAGAATCAGGGCTAAGCAAATGGCTCAGAGAGGGTGAGAACCTGCTGGAAACAGAGGAGGAGGAGTGGGGAAGACAGTCACGCGGGACCAGAAACAGACTGTAATGAGAGAACCCGTGGGGAGCGAGGGGAGGTGGAGGCTGCTGGGGAAGAGCAGAGTTCTTGTTCTGACACTTTATTACTCTAGCAGTTTTGTGAAGACTTCTTTTTTTTTTTTTTTTTAATATATGGGTCATTTTATTTTTTTGTCTTTACTGAATTTGTTACAATATTGCTTCTGTTTTATCTTTTCGGGATTTTGGCCCTAAGGCACATGGATGTTAGCTCCCTGACCAGGGATCAAATCCACACCCTTGGAAGGTGAAGTCTTAACCACTGGACCACAGGGGAAGTCCGTCGAGCATTTTGTTTTTAAGGCAGAGACCATACACTTTCCATATGTTAGGAGGAAATGGGTAAATGCTGAAATGGACACACTTATCTCCCCGGAATACCCTCTCTGCCCTTCTGCCTTAGGAGAGAGAAGATGGGTAAGAGGATGGGGGTGAGGAGAAGGACGGAGGGAGGGAAGGAGAGAAGGGAGAAGGCGGGCAGGGAGGAAAACTTTTCCAAAAAACACATTTTTGGAAGACTCAAAATTAGACATTTCCCAGTTGAAGATGATACATGACCATGGGATTGTATCAGGCAGACCTGTCCAGGGCCCATGTATGAGAAGGCATAGCCTCCCAGTGGCCATCACCTTCCCATCATGTCCCCTGTCCCCAGCCCAGGCCACCCTCAGGCAAGCTGCACCTCCAGACCAGAGCCGGATCCCCAGCTCCACCATCCCCCACCTCTACTGTCTGAGCTCTGGGGCTAGAGCGGTTGCCCTACCCCGCCTCCACCTCCCCCGGAAGCACCCCAGGTTTTGCTCTCCCCAGTGTGGCCCACGCAGTTGAAGGCAGGTTGCCTTCCAAGGTGCTTTGAATTGTTCACTGACTGAACGAGATTTGTTGAGCTTGCTAAGTGTCAGGCTCAGAGAAGATAATGAAATATAAGTACCTTAAGTTCCAGGCCCTCAGGAAGTTTAGACTCCACTGCAGGTGAGAACAGGAGAAGGCAATGGCACCCCACTCCAGTACTCTTGCCTGGAGAATCCCATGGACAGAGGAGCCTGGTGGGCTGCAGTCCATGGGGTCACAAAGAGTCAGACACGACTAAG
>SJYQ01110122.1:0-15968 GCA_006410935.1 Redunca redunca | reverse complement strand
AACTGATTCAAATGTATTCTTTTTAATGGCTGAGTAATACTCCATTGTGTGTATGTACCACAGATTTCATATCCCTTTATCTGCTGATGGACATTTAGGTTGCCTCCATGTCCTGGCTATTGTAAACAGTCCATGTCCACTTCTAACTGTTGCTTTTTGACCTGAATACAGATTTCTCAGGAGGCAGGTAAGGTGGTCTGGTATTCTCAGGGTCTGGTATTCCTATCTCTTTAAGAATGTTCCAGTTTGTTGTAATTCACGTAGTCAATGGCTTTAGCATAGTCAATAAAGCAGAAGTAGATGTTTTTCTGGAACTCTCTTGCTTTTTCTATGATCGAGTGGATGTTGGCAATTTGATCTCTGGTTCATCTACCTTTTCTAAATCCAGCTTGAACATCTAGAAGTTCTTGGTTCACAGACGATTGAAGTGTACCTTGACTGAAACTAAAAATTCTCTCACCATCTTTTTGTTGTTGTTGTTGTTTTTAGTTTTTTGCTTAAAAAAAATAAAAGAAAGATTTGTCCGCTAGTATCTCTCACAGTTTGGACTGGGCTGACCCCAGCCCTGTGGTGTCCTTTAAGATGTTCCCCTGTCTTCTGTATTTGTAAAAATTGGCAGCTGGATCTAGGTCTAGATCTACACCAATGCTGTGTAATAAAAATATAATGTGAGCCACAAATACGAATCACAAGTTTAATTTAAATTTTTCTAGTAGCCACTTTAAAAAGTAAATTAAAGAAGACAAAATTTGTTTTAATCATTTGTAACTATTTATTTATTTATTTTGGCTGTACTGGGTCTTCCTTACTTTTGCCTGGGTTTCCTCTAGTTTCTCTCTCCATCACGGAGCTCAGGCTTCTCTTTGCAGCGGCTAGTTTCGGAGCACAGGCTCTAGGCACTCCGACTTCAGCAGCTGTAGCACATGGGCTCAGGAGTTGTGGCCAGCAGGCTTAGTGGCTCAGCGCCATGTGGGATCTTCCAGGACCAGGGATCGGACCCGTGTCCCCTGCACTGCAGGCAGATTCCCATCTGCTGCACACCAGAGAGGTCCCAGTTTTAATCATTTTTAATAATTAATTGTATTGAAATATAATTGATTTATGATGTGTTAATTCCTACTCTACAGCAAAGTGATTCAGTTATGCATACATATATATTCTTTTTCATATTCTTTTCCATTGTGGTTTATCATAGGATACTGAATACAGTTCTTTGTGCTATACAGTAACATGTTGTTTACCCAACATGTATATAAGAGTTTGTATCCACTAATCCCAAACTCCCAATCCATCCTTCACCCACCCCTCGCCTTTGGTGACCACAGTCTATCTCTGTGTCTGTGAATCTATTTCTGTTTCATAGATACGCTTGTGTCATATTTTAGATTCCACATATAAATGATATCATATGGTATTTGTCTTTCTCTATTTTCTCTCTTTAATCATTAATTTCAATCTACCACACCCAAAATTTGATGATTTCAACATGCAATACATATTAAAAGCTTAGATATTTTACTTTTTGTTTTTAACCAAGTCTTCCTAATGTGGTGTGTTGTTTATACTTAGAACACATCACATGACAACTTGGAATGGCCACCTTTCAAGTGCTTGACAGCCACAGGTGACTCATTGCTACTATTTTGGATTTTGGACATTCTAGAAATTTTTTTTTTTTAGATTCAAGTTTGATTTTTCAGCAAGGTTACTTCATCAGTGGTGATGGGCACTGTCAGGCAGAGATGCAGAACTGCCTCCTTTTGTAATTCAAACACAAACAAATATCTTCATGAATAAATGAACGGGCCCACAGACATCCTGCCTAAGGTTGTTAATCCATTTCTGTGTTTCTCCCCAGCCTCTTTTCTCATAAACATGTCTAAAAGGAAACATTGGAACTGACTCACTTTGCTGTACACTTTAAAGTAACATAACATTGTAAATTAGCTGTACTTTCACTTTTTAAAAAAGAAAGAAACATTGGGATGTTACTGGGCACAGTTTGAATTTCTTACTTAACACACCCTGAATCTCTCAGAGGTCACTAAGTACTTCCTTGAAATAATTTGCAATTTGAAAGTGTGTTTGGTGCGTTACACTGGATAGCCATACTCTCGTGCTAGAACAATTAGGTTGTTTCCAGACTGTGAGCCAGTCACTTACAATAAATCACTGGTTAGGGAAGTGATGTAACTGATTCATTAAGATATTGTTGTTTAGTCTCTAAGTCATGTCCGATTCTTTGCAACCTAATGGACTGCAATATGCCAGGCTCGTCTGTTCTTCACCATCTCCTGGAGTTTGCTCAAACTCATCTCCATCGAGTCTGTGATACCATCCAACCATCTCATCCTCTGTTGCCCCCTTCTCCTGCCTTCAATCTTTCCCAGCATCAAGGTCTTTTCCAGTGAGTCAGCTCTTTGCTTCAGGTGGCCAAAGTACTGGAGCTTCAGCATCAGTCCTTCCAATGAATATTCAGGACTGATTGCCTTTAGTATTGACTGGTTTGATCTCCTTGCTGTCCAAGGAACTCTCAAGAGTCTTCTCCAGCAACACAATTTGAAAGCATCAATTCTTCAGCGCTCAGCTTTCTTTACAGTCCAACTCTCACATCCATACATGACCACTGGAAAAACCATAGCTTAGGCTATATGGACCTCTGTTGGCAAAGTTATGTTTCTGGTTTTGAATATGCTGTTAAAGTTTGTCATAGCTTTTCTTTCAAGGAGCAAGTATGTTTTAATTTCAGGGCTGTAAGTTGTAATTTGCATCTAATAACTAAGCATGAAAATAAAACCATAAATGTTCTGCAAGGGAGTAGAAAAGGAAAATCTTACCTTGCAATAAAGATTTTCTGTGACTTAAAACCTAGAAAAACTTTTTTTTGGTCTTTATTATTTAAATTTAATTATAGTTGATCTACAATGTAGTGTTAGTTTCAGGTTACAGAAAGGTGACTCAGTGATATACACACACACACACACACACACACACACACACACACACATACTATTGACAGTGATTGTGAATATGTACAAGGGGAACTGGATGGATAAGGGACAGGAGTACTAGGGATATTGAAATTAAAATTTTTAATTAAATATTTTTCTCCAAAGTAATGAAAGCACTATTCCATCAAAAACTTGTACCTGCGATTGGATACACATACTAAGTGAAGCAAACCAGAAACTGAGGCAAATACCATATGATGTCATTTATATGTGGAATCTAAAATTAGATCCAAATGAACTTATCTACAACACTGAAACAGACTCACAGACATAGGAAACAGACTTGAGATTGCCAAGGGGGCAGAAGGATTGGGAGTTTGGGATTAGCAGATGCAAACTATGATATACAGGATGCATAAAAAACAAGGTCTTATTGCACAGCACAGGAACTATATTCAGTGTTCTATGATAAACCATAATGGAAGGAATATAAAGAAGAATATATATATATATATATATTCCTGAATCACTTTGCTGTTCAGCAGAAATTAACACATTGTAAATAAAATATACTTCAATTAAAAAAACTTCTTGAAAGTTGTATGTGAATTGTCCATAGGAGCTGTATTTTTAAAAGGATTTTTGTTTTTGTTGTGGGCAATTGTTAAAGTCTCTTCTGGATTTGTTACAATATTTTACAATATAAGTTGTTACAATTTCTATTTTATGTTTTGGTTTTTGGCCATGAAGCATGTGGGATCTTAGCTCCCCAAAGCAGGGATTGAACTTACACCGTGTGCATTGGAAAGTGAAGCCACTGAACCACTGAACCACCAGGGGAGTCCCAGAAGCTTTTATTTTTAATAAGCGAAGACCGGAAACAACTCAAATGTTCTTCAACAGATGAATGGATTTCATTTGTTGGTTTATCCATATCAACATTAAAAATAACTATACTATTGATATACATTGCAACATGGATGACTTTCAAAATAATCATGCTGAGTGAAAAAAAAAAAAGTGGACCAAAAAAAAAGAGTTCAGTCTATATGATTCCGTTTATATAAAATTCTAGGAAATGCAAACTTACCTGTAGTGACAGAAAGCAGGATATGGTTATCTGAGGAAGATGGGAAGAGCCAGTGGGAGCTTCCTAAGAGGGACAAGGAAGCTTTGGGGTGTGATAGAGATTTCTATTACCTTCATTACGCTGATAAAGTCACAGGTGTTTACACAGGTCAAAGTTGATTAGATCGTGCACCTGAAATATGTACAGATTGCTGTGCTATGCTAAGTCATATCTGACTCTTTGAGACTCCATGGACTGTAGCCTGCCAGGTTCCTCTGTCCGTGGAATTCTCCAGGCAAGAATATTGGAGTGGGTAGCCAAGCCCTTCTCCAGGGGATCTTCCCCATCCAGGAATCGAACCCATGTCTGCCTGTGTTTCCTGCACTGCAGGCAGATTCTTTTACCCACTGAGCCACCTGGGAAGCCCCGTCATGACCTAATCACTCCCAAAGGCCCCACCTCCAATTACCATTAGTTTGGGGTTTTAGGGCTTCAGTATATGAATTAAATTTTTTTTAATATTTATATTTTATTGAAGTATATTTGACTTACAATGTTTCAGGTACACAGCAGGGTGATTCAGTTATACATATACACATATTATTTGTGAAATTATCTTTCATTATAGTTTGTTACAAAGATAACTATTGACTATAGTTCCCTGTGCTATACAGTAAATCTTTGTCGCTCATTGCATTCAACATATGAATTTTAAGAGAATCCAAACATTCAGTCCATAACAATTTTGAAGTTTTGAAAAGGAATATGTTTAGACCCACAAAGAACTTCAAAAATGGTTATGAATAAACACTCTTGAACAAAGTTTCAGGTGAACACATGATTAGGGAAAGGGAGACTTTTCCAGCTATGGGTTTTGATTTTTTATTTTTAAAAATATTTATTTGGCTGCCCTGGGTCTCAGTTGCGGCCCATGACACTCAGGATCTTTTTATTATGGTTGTGGCAGCTGGGGTCTTTTACCTGAGGCATGATGCGGGCTCTTAGCTGCAGCATGCGGGGTCTAGTTCTCTGACCGGGCCTGGAACCCCGGCCCCCTGCATTGGGAGCACCAAGTCTTAGCCACTGGGCCACCAAAGAAGTCCTTCTGGCTATGGTTTTTGGACTTTGGGGGCTTGGCACAATACTAATGCCTCACCCATTGAAAACTGTAACTTACAAAGTGAAAGTGAAAGTCATGTCCAGCTCTTTCGGACCCCGGGGACTATACAGTCCATGGAATTCTCCAGACCAGAATACTGGAGTGAGTAGCTTTTTCCCTTCTCCAGGGGATCTTCCCAACCCAGGGATTGAACCCAGGTCTCCTGCACTACAGGCAGATTCTTGACCAGTTGAGCCACTAGGGAAGCCCAAGAATACTGGCGGGGGTAGCCTGTCCCTTCTCCAGTGGATCTTCCCGACCCAGGAATCAAACCGGGGCCTCCAGCATAGGAGGCGGGTTCTTTACCAACTGAGCTACCAGGGAAACCCATAACTTACAAAAACAGGCAAGATTTTTTTAAAAAAAATAAAGATTCATTAGTTAGGAACTTGAGAGAACAAGTTTCAAATCTTGGTCTTTCCAAGCTGACTGTCTTCAGTCAAATATGTGAACATTTCAGAACCTCACAACTTTCCGGTCAGTCCAAAAGGGGAAGGAACACTTTCCTTTTCAGGGCTGATTTGAGAGTGAGAAAAGGCTGGACTATGCACGTGCCTAACGGGATCAAGGTGAATGTTAAATTAATGTGCCCTGTTGCACTTATTATTCTTTCCCGAGGGAGTTCAGGGCTGTTTGCCCTGGGGTCCGAAGGTTCTAGGTTTATACGCACGCAAGCACCCTGGTTAGCAGGACTGGGTGGGAGGCGAGAGGAGGTGGGAAGAATGACCTGGGCAGAGTCCACGGCATTTCTTTGTGGAGGCTCAGCCTAGAATCTGAGTCATACTTTCTGGTCTGAGCCTCCTGCCCTAAAGCTGACTTTCCCTGGTGACCTGGATGTGACTAGAGTCTGACAGGAAAGGTGGTGAGGGGGCCATTCCTGGACAGAGACTCTGCAACTTCTTTTAGGATGTCGACACACAGACCCCCAGTGTCCCTCTGGCCTGGTCCGGGAAAAAACAGACACACATCCCAGGCTACAGTGCGTTATTCACTGTCTTCCCCAATCTGGGTCTCTCACTCCAGACACTTTTCGTCTGGATTATTTTACGACTCCTCAGTCTCAGCTGCCCCCCCCACCCCGCCCCCACCAAAAGCCTTTCCTGCTGGGGATGGCCCCTTCTCTGCCATCTTCTGTGCTTCCGATTACAGCACCAATCAATCACCCAGTACTAAAGTCAAGTGGTTAGGGGTTGCCTAGCAGGCCAGTGGTTAAGATTCCGAGCTTCCATTCAGGTAGCCTGGGTTCGATCCCTGGTTGGGAAACTAAGATCCCACATGCTGTGTGACAAAAAAAGAAAAAGAAAGAAGTTAAGTGGTTAAACATGAGTTAAAGTGAGCAAAGAGAACAGACTTGTGGTTGTCAAGGGGGAGTGATGTGGGAGAGGGCTGGACTGGGCAGACGCAAACTGTTATATATAGGATGGATAAACAGCAAGATCTTACTTTGGGCTTCCTTGGTGGCTCAGATGGTAAAGAATCCACCTGTAGTGCAAGAGACCTGGGTTCAATCCCTGGGTTGCAAAGATCCTTTGGAGAAGGAAATGGCTACCGACTCCAGTATTCTTGGGGCTTCCCTGGTGGCTCAGATGGTAAAGACGTCATCTGCAATGCAGGAGACTTGGGTTCAATCCCTGGAGATCCCTTGGAGAAGGGAATGGCTACCTGCTCCAGTATTCTCGCCTGGAGAATCCCATGGACAGAGGAGCCTATCGGGCTACAGTACATGGGGTCGCAAAGAGTCAAACACGACAGTATTTCCAAATACTTAAGGAAACACAACAAGGAAATTCACCATGTGATCCTGGATGGAACTGCAGAGAGAAAACATTGCTGTAAAGGACATGATGGGCACAGTTGATGAAACTGGAATCTGGACCATGGATTAGATAACAGCAGTATGTCAGGGTCAAACTTCCTCAAGTTGCTATCTGTGCTGCAGTTACATAAGTGAATGTCCTTGTTCTTAGTAAAAGCACTAACCAAGTCTGCAACATATCCTGAAATGGTTCAGAAAAAAAAAAATTGCATGATTATCTTTTTTTCCCCTCTGTGTGTATTTTATACACTGTGTGGATCACAACAAACTGAAAAATTCTTAAAGAGATGGGAATGCCAGACCACCTTACCTGCCTCCTGAGAAAATTATATGCAGGTCAAGAAGCAACTGTTAGAACTGGACATGGAACGACAGACTGGTTCAAAGTTGGGAAAGGAGTACATCGAGGCTGTATATTGTCACCCTGGTTATTTAACTTATATGCAGAGAACATCATGCGAAATGCTGGGAGGTATGAAGCACAAGCTGGAATCAAGATTGCTGGGAGAAATATCAATAAGCTCAGATGTGCAGATGACACCAGCTTTACAGCAGAAAGCGAAGAGGAACTAAAGAGCCTCTTGATAAAAGTGAAAGAGGAGAGTGAAAAAGCTGGTTTAAAACTCAACATTCAAAAAACAATGAACATGGCATCTGGTCCCATCACTTCATGGCAAATAGATCAGGAAACAATGGAAACAGTGTCAGACTTTATTTTCTTGGGCTCCAAAATCACTGCAGATGGTGACTACAGGAATTAAATTAAAAGACGCTTGCTCCTTGGAAGAAAAGCTATGACCAAACTAGACAGCATATTAAAAAGCAGAGACATTACTTTGCTGACAAAGGTTTGTTTAGTCAAAGCTATGGTTTTCCAGTAGTCATGTATGGATGTAAGAGTTGGACCATAAAGAAAGCTGAGCACTGAAGTATTGGTGCTTTTGAACTGTGGTGTTGAAGAAGGCTCTTGAGAGTCTCTTGGACTGCAAGGAGATCAAACCAGTCAATCCAAAAGGAAATCAGTCCTGAATATTTACTGGAAGGACTGATGCTGAAGCTGAAGCTCCAGTACTTTGACCACCTGATGCAAAGAACTGATTCATTTGAAAAGACCCTGATTCTGGGAAAGATTAAAGGCAGGAGGAGAAGCGGACGACAGAGGGTGAGATGGTTGGATGGCATCACCAACTCGATGGACATGAGTTTGAGCAAGCTCTAGGAGATGGTGAAGGACAGGGAAGCCCAGCGTGCTGCAGTCCATGGGGTCGCAGAGTCGGACACAACTGAGTGACTGAACGGAACTGATTTGCTGCTGCTGCTCAGTGGCTTCAGTTTATTTATTTCTTTATGTTTGGCTTCGCTGGTTCTTTGTTGCTCCGTGTGGGCTTTTCCTAGCTGTGGCAAGCGAGAGCTTCTCATTCTCTCCAGGGTGCACAGGCTTAGTAGTTGTGGCACAAGGATCAGTTGCCCCATGGTATGTGGAATCTTCCCAGACCAGGGATCAGACCACTGTCTCTTGCACTGCAAGGTGGAATCTTAACCACTGGGCCACCAAGGAAGCCTCGAAATTACCTTTTTAAAAAGATCCTCATGGTGCATGCTTAGTGGTGTCCGACTCTTTGTGATCTCATGGACTATAGCCTGCCAGACTCCTCTGTCTGTGAGATTCTCCAGGCAAGAATACTGAAGTGGATAGCCATTCCCTTCTCCAGGGGATCTTCCTGCCCCAGGGATAGAACCTGGTCTCTTGCATTGCAGGTAGATTCTTTACCATTTGAATGAGGGAAGCCCCAGCCGGAACAAAACAGGTGCCAAAGAAACAATTCATCATGGTGACAAATTATTGCTGGAACAAAGGCATATTCCACAGAGCAGTTTTTAGGATTTGGTCCAGGGTCAGTTCCAGGCCCCTGGAGAAACTCTTTTGTGGCTTGTTCACTACAGGTGTCTCTAAGAGCCTTGGGTGTATTCTGTGCCCTCTGAAACACAGCACAGAGATAGAAGCCCCTGAGAAGGGAATCAGGAAATGGCCATCAGGTTGAGAAAGTAATTGATCATTTTTCTCAGTTCAAGAAGTCAGGGAGGTGGGCTTCCCTTGTGGCTCAGTGGTACAGAATCCACCTGCTAATTCAGGGGACCCAGGTTCCATCCCTGGTCCGGGAAGATCCCACATGCCGAGGAGCAACTAAGCCCGTGTGCCACAACTACTGCAACCCGTGCTCCCCAACAAGAGAAACCACTGCAATGAGAAGCCTGCGCACTGCAACTGAAAAAGGCCCACGAAGACCCAGCACAGTCAAAAGTTAAACAAATAAATGTATCTTTAACAAAAGAAGAAGCCAGAGAGAAGAGCCCATTCTGGGAGACCCTCACTCAGAAAGAGGCTGAGGCCTGGCAGCTGAACCAGCTGGCTCCCTGGGCAGATGGTGGCTGTCTAGATCTACTCCTTGCCAAGGTTTTGTTCCCCGCCCTTCCCATCTGCCTGTCACAGCTGCCGGGATCTGCCATCCTGGTCTGGCTCAGCCAAGTGTATGAGTGGTGACCTGCACGTCAGCCCCGGGGCGGGGAGTTTCGGATTCCAGAGCCCCGCTGAGTCAACTCTGTTCTTGCCTGTGCTCTGTCTGAGCCAATGTGCCTTGGGTTTTTCCTGGCAGGCAGGTTTTCTATGCCAGCCTCAATTTTTGTACAAGTTATAGGGAAGTTGGTGGGGCTGGAGGGGGAGGACTTCAATAAAAGTTTGCTAAATAAGTGCTAAGCCTGGAGAAGGAAATGGTAACCCACTCCAGTATTTTTGCCGAGAAATCCCATGGACAGAGGAGCCTGGCAGGCTGCGGTCCATGGCATCCCAAAGAATGCAGAGAGGGAGACTGACCATGGAAGAACATTCTTCCATGCAGCCCCTCTTCCCTTCTGAGTTTCCTGCTTCAGTGCAGGCAAATACTCAAGACTGTGAAGACCCTGAGGGTGAGTGGGCAGTGGGGAGACAGGCCCCAGCTGGAGACTGAACAAGACAGATCTGGGCCCTGCCAGCAGGGCACTAAGTTGAGAGAAGTGGGATGAAGGATGTTTAAGAATCAGGCAAAGGGATTTTCTTGGTGGTCCAGTGGCTGCGACTCCCAGCTCGCAATGCAGGGGACCCAGGTTTGATCCCTGGTCAGGGAACTAAAGACCCTGCATGCCTCAGCTAAGACCCAGCACACCCAAATTTAAAAAAGAAAAAGAAAATCCCACCAACACATCTGCGATGATGATGGCTTGAGCAGGAAGGAGAGCGGGAGCCTGGGAGATGCCTCCCCAGGGGGTCCAGCCTGGTCTTGATATGCTCTCCCGGAGGAGGGGATGTTTGCGTGCTTCCGGGCTTCCTGCCTGGTCCTGCTGGACTCAACATACCAGAACCTTCTTCTCTAGCTCTTGACTTGGAGAGTGGGGGTCAGGAATGCTGCCGGGCATGCCGTTCCTGCCGACGCCTAGGGTGGGGTGGAGGGGCCTCGGAATTCCGGTGCCTGGAAGGGGACCGCGGGGAGAGGAAGTCACGTCTCCCATGGTCAGTAGAGAA
This sequence comes from Redunca redunca, assembly GCA_006410935.1. Lineage (NCBI taxonomy): Eukaryota > Metazoa > Chordata > Mammalia > Artiodactyla > Bovidae > Redunca > Redunca redunca. Next base: position 5,417 of record SJYQ01110122.1, on the reverse strand, counting down.
GGCACGACGGAAAACGCACATCAGGGCCTGGTGAGAGAAGCCAGACTTTTGCACCTCCCACGGCGCCCCAGACCCGGCATAACTACCCTGCTCCCAGCGTACTGAACCCCAACCCCGGGCCCCACTCCCCGCCCCCGGAACTTCACACGCCCCGCCTTCCAGGCTCCTCCTTCCTCGCGCGCGCAGCGCTTATAACAGAGGGCGTCGCACGGAGACACCAAGCCGAGGGCCGGGGGCTGTCATTCGTCTTTCCTCCGGCTTCTGCACCGAAGCGAGTCCTCCGCCAGGGCCCTCGGGTTTCCAGCCCTCGCACCTCGACCCCAGAGTCTCTCTGGCGCCCCCTCACTCCTGCCTCCCCAAATCTCCGCGTTCCGAAGCCTGGACCACCAGGAAGGATGCGCTGTGCGCCGACAGCCGGAGCAGCCCTGATGCTGTGCGCCGCTACCGCCGGGCTGCTGAGCGCCCAGGGCCGCCCGGAGCCTCCCGAGACGCCGCGCTTTGCCTCCTGGGACGAGGTGAACGTGCTGGCGCACGGCCTCTTGCAGCTCGGCCACGGGCTGCGCGAACACGTGGAGCGCACCCGTGGGCAGCTGGGCGAGCTGGAACGGCGTCTGGGCGCGTGTGGGGCCGCCTGCAAGGATCCTGAGGGGTCCGCCGCGCCTCCGCGCGCCCAGGCCAATCTGGTCACTCCCGGCGGCGGCGACGCCTCCCCGGAAACTCTCCGCAGCTTGAAGGTACACATACGCTACTGCCCTGGAAGGGAGTGAACAAGAAGGGGCGCATCCCGAATACCGTGGTCTCTCCCTTTTGCCTGCATGCTCAGTCGCTCCGTGATATCCGGCTCTTTTGCGACCCCATGGACTGTAACGAGCTTCCCTGGTGGCTCAGACGGTAAAGAACCCGCCTCAATGCAGGAGACCCTGGGTTCGATCCCTGGGTTGGAAAGATACCTTGGAGGAGGGCATGACAACCCTCTCCGTTATTCTTGCCCGGAGAATCCCCATGGTCAGAGAAGCCTGGCAGGCTACAGACCATGGGGTCGCAAAGAGTCGGACACAAGTGAGCGACTATGCACAGCACAGGACTGTAGCCCTCCAGGCTCCTCTGTCCATGGGATTCTCCAGGCAAGAACACTGGAGTGGGTTGCCATTTCCTCCTCCAGGGGATCTCCAGGGATCGAACCTGCTTCTCCTGCATCTCCTGCATGGACAGGCGAATTCTTTACCACTGAGCCACCAAGGAAGCCTGGGCTGTTCTGCTCCAGCCTCAAAGGATGGAGAGTTGGAAGCAGGACCAGCGGATGAATGGAGAAGGTGGTGACAGAAGCCCGGATCCTCACCAGACTTTTGCACTCTCCCCAGACTCAGCTGGAGGCTCAGAACAGCAGGATCCAGCAGCTCTTCCAGAAGGTGGCCCAGCAGCAGCGGCACTTGGAGAAGCAGCAACTGCGAATCCAGAATCTACAGAGCCAGGTGCCAGTGCTTGCTCCAGATGGGGAGGGAGGTTCAAGGTGGACCCTGTGGGTCTGGCTGTGGAGCCAGGCAGGTTGAGCAGCCTGAACCAGCCAGACCTGACATCCTCCTCCCGGTCCTGTCCCAGATGGATCACCTGGCCCCCAGGCACCTGGGCCACGAGATGGCCAAGCCCACCAGGAGGAAGAGGCTGCCCAAGATGGCCCAGCTTGCTGGCCCAGCTCACAATATCAGCCGTCTGCACAGTGAGTGTCCAGCCTTTTGCTGGTCTCTAGCAAACTCCCCCCCACCCCCACCCTCACTCCCTGACTTACCATTCTTTCCCCTCTCCTTGTCGGGTCCACCTTACTGAGAAAGAGAGAGGCTCTGGCTGTGCATCCTCATGGGAGGACAGGTCTCTGGTGAAGGAGTGACCAGGACATCCCCCTCTTCAGCCCTTACCCTTCCTCTCTGGGCTCCCCTCAAACCCTTCTTCCCAGAGTCAGTGGGATTTTCCCAAAGCCTTGAGAGCCACTAACTGGAGCAGTGGGTTGGGAAAGTGGGTCCAAGAGGGTGTTGAGCTGCAAGGGTGTGGGGAAAGGGCTGGTGTGGCTCAGGGACACCTTCCTGGGGGTTGGACCCTTGCAGGAGGGCGGGATGGTGGACAAAAGAGTGCCAGTTTAGGAGCCCCCCTTGGGTTAAAAGAGAATGGCTGCTGGGGAGGGAATGTTCTGACATTTGGGGACACCAGGTGTTTGTTGTTGTTTTTTTTTTTTCCTGCATCATTTGGCATGTGGGATCCTAGTTCCCTGACCAGGGATTGAATTCACGCCCCATGCACTGGAAGCACAGAGTCTTAACCACAGGCCAGCCAGGGAAGTCTGGCCCTTCATTTTAGCGTGTGGATCTGGGAAGGGAGACTAAGGCAGGGAACCCCCATCTCCCCGGCCAGTCACACCACTCACTCTTGCATCTCTTAACAAGTCTGGGGCCCTTGATCCACGCACCTTGCCTGGCTCTCACCCCTCTATTGACCTGGAAGTCGCTGATCGCCCCTTCTCACCCTGCCCCGACTCCTACAAGTTCCAGATCCTTTATTGTGTGTGCCCCAGAGGACCCCAGATCTCCAAACCAGCATGTCTGTAGGTGTCTGACCCTGGCTCCCAGCTCCCCAATGTCTCTGTCCCACCCTAAGTTCACAGCTCCAGGCCTGGCTGGCTTCCCCGTGGTCCTCCTACCCCATCCCCCCACTGGCATCTGCATCAGTCTACAGCCAACTGGGTGAAAGTTCGAATCCCCCTCTTCACACCACCCTCGGGCTGGTTGCTGGCTTCCAGCCCTCTGGTCTTGAGGGCTCTCCCACCTCTGGTCCCACCACCTCCCCCACCGGGAAGGGGAAGGGTCCGCTGCACCCTCCCAAATGGTAGCCCCGCTGTGAGGGGCTTCTGGGAGGGGCCGGCAGGCAAAGGTCCCACCTCAGGAATGTCATGGGGGAGGGGGGTCATGTGTAGGTTGGGGGACTCCAGGCTCAGCCCCGCCAAGCCGGAGAAAGGTCAGAGCTGAGGAGACAAACAGCTGGTGCTAATGGAAGCCACATTGGTGGTTTGGCCGGCTGCCTGTTGCGATTGGAAGGGAGGAAAGTAGGCGAAAGGGGAGCTGCCTGAGGGGCCAGGAAATGTCACCAGTCACTCAGGGCCCGCCCCACCCCCACAGCGCCAACATGTTCACCCCACAACCTGAGCCTTCCCTTCCCCCTTCAACCTTTCCCCTACTTTTCCTGCTGGGGTGGGGGCCAGGGACTTCCCCAGTCTGCAGACATGCCCAAGCCATCCCTCAGTCCCTCCCTCCTTCACTCTTCAACCCTTCCTTCTCCCTGTCAGATGCCCGTAACCCCGGGTGGGGCCTCTGTGGTGCCCCCCAAACCCTATCCAGGCCTGATGCTCACCCGTGGCTGGAGGAAGCAAAGCCCCTTCCTGTTTCTCTCTGTTCTGGCCCCACCCCCACTCTGGTCCAGCTCCTTCAGTCATTCTTTCATGGCATCTTTATTAAACATCTGCTGTGGGCTGGCATCAGCCAGTGCCAGATGGTGGGCAGAGAGCCATTCCTCATCCCTGACTTCAGGGACGTCATACAGTATGGGAAGTTGTGGAGAGATCACAGATGGCCCCAGTGTTGGGGAGTAGGAAGTCCTCAGTGGCCCTTAGCCTGGTCTCGGGCTACTGATGGCCAAAGTCTTGGCCTTCTCTGCCCACTGAAGCCGAAGAAAAAAAATATGGAGACGAGTTTGGAGGAAATAGAAGGGTGGCTTTAATTCTCGGCCAGCAAAAAGGGAAACACAGTAGGCTCATGCCTCAAGAACTGTGCCCAACCCCCAACCCCCATGATGAGTCTCGGGCCTTATATAAGGCAAAGGCTCACAGTCAGGGGTCGGTGATGAGGAACAAAAGTGATAGGATCTTGATTTCTTCCTCTTGCATCGTTTCTAAGACAGTCATAGACTGGCGTTGGTAACTCAGTAATTGAGTCTGGCTGTTAGGTGGCTGAAGAAGACCACAGGGTCTTCTTCCCAATGTGTAGCTACAAGGGGAAGGGTGTTGTAAGGGTAAACCCCAGAAAGGCCAAAGAGCAAGCTTCCTAACAGACATGCAGAGTTAGGAGCAGTTAAAGTAAGAAAAAGGAAACAACTAGGAATGTTCAGGCCTGATCACTGTTCTCTTTATCTTCTTTGTTCTCAGGAAAGGGAAAGAAAAAAACTCATTCCTCTTTTTTCCCTATTTATTGCAACAGGATGTTGGGGGAGAGGGGAGGGATGGATGTCAGAGACACCATCCTTTCCAGAAGCTGGGACTTTTAATATGAGGCAGAGAACTACATGAGGGGAGAGGTCCTAGGCAGAATACTAGCATGTTCAAAGGCCCTGTGGCCAAAGCGTGTGTGCTACCAGGAAGGCTGTGTGGCCAGAGGATGGGCGTTCAGGGTGGGAGGAGGGGTGGTGGGTCTGGCTGGTCCTGGGGAGTCATGGACAACTTTAGGCAAGTGGAAGGGGGCACAGTGAGCTGAGGAGTGCCCCCTCCTGCCCCTGTCACCTGCTGCCTAGCCCCCAGACATGCCTGTTTCCTGAGACTCCCCTAGGATGGCTCTCCGTTTCAATGCCCCTCATCTTTTGTCTGTCCTTTAGGACTGCCCAGGGACTGCCAGGAGCTGTTTGAAGATGGAGAGAGGGAAAGTGGATTGTTCCAGATCCAGCCCCAGGGATCCCCGCCTTTCCTGGTTAACTGCAAGATGACCTCAGGTAGGGCCCCCAGGTACCCCAAATATCACAAGCCTGGTTGTCTTTCCGTCAAGCGCAGCCACTTCTTATTCCCCACTTCCTCCTTCTCTGCTGGGTCTTAGGACAAAGATCTAGGCAGAACCCCCAGCTTACTGGCTAGCTCACCTTCTTTCTTTGCTAGTCTTCCTCCCATCCTGCGGGGGTGGGTGAGAGGAACCGCTCTCCCTGGGTTTAGAGGTGCTTGGGATTTAGGGAGCCAAACAGGGGAGGCAGGATCCCTCGTAGGAAGAATCCTGCTGATGACCTCGCACTTTTCTGGGCAGACGGAGGCTGGACTGTAATTCAGAGGCGTCAGGATGGCTCCGTGGACTTTAACCAGCCCTGGGAAGCCTACAAAGATGGCTTCGGAGACCCCCAAGGTAGGTGTTTCCTGCAGGCCAGAGGCACAGCGGAGAGGAGGGGGCTACAGGCCTGCGGGTCCTCTTCATGGATTGGCCTCTCCCGTAGCAGGTGAGTTCTGGCTGGGCCTGGAGAAGGTGCATCGCATCCTCGGGGACCATGGTGGCCGCCTGGCTGTGCAGCTGCAGGACTGGGAGGGCAACGCCGAGTCCTTGCAGTTCCCCATCCACCTGGGGGGTGAAGACACTGCCTACAGCTTGCAGCTCTCGCCACCGGTGGCTAGCAAACTGGGCGCC
>SJYQ01109929.1:0-10616 GCA_006410935.1 Redunca redunca | reverse complement strand
GGGGGGGGGGCAGAATCCCGTGACTCCCTCAGTGACGCCAGGGACGCCCAGGCCTGGGGTGCCCTTTAATGGCGTCCACAGCGATTCAGACCACATAAACATATTTACTCTTTTTTGCCAAGGCTGCCGACCGATGGCAGAGAGCTGGGGCTCAGAGAGGATGGGGGGAGGCGGCCCGCAGCCCAGCCTGCTTCCTGGCTGGGGGCGACAAGACTGAGTTCTCACCCCGGGGGGCCACGCAGCGTGAACGTCTCATCTTCCTGCAGCTCCGACACCCCACCTTTGACTTTCAGGCTCCACAGGTGCAGGCTGTTGTCATCCAGCAGGGTGACCAGCTGGCACTGGGGAGGGAAAGGGGCGGGAGTGGCCAGTCTTGTTAACCAGGGCAGGGCAGCGTTCCCGTGGCCTCAACATACCGGGGCTGCCCAGGGTGTCATTTCAGAGATGCGGGTCATGAACTGCGGCTGGGGAAAGGCAGGTTTGTCCCGGGTCCTCTCATTAGCACCAAACCCAGTAAGAAGGGCTTGGGGTGGGCTCACCTGGCCAGGCAGGAAGTGGATCTGTACCACAGCATTGTTCTCGCGGTGCAGGCCCATGAACTCCACCCCTGGGGCACCATAGCTAGGAGGAGAGGGCTCAGGAAACGGCTCCAGAAGGCAGGACCCCCCCACCCGACCCCCGGCCTGCCCTCGGAGTGCAAGTACTCAGCAGAGAAAGGCTCCCTCCCACAGGCAGCGGGACCCCTCTGTGTGGGGGGTCAGGTGGGGAGGAGGCAGCAGTAGGCCTGCGAGGACAAGGTCCAGCAACCTGACGCCCGAGGGGGAAGTCAGCCAATTAGGGACGGCTGCCGCAGGCAGGCCAGCGGGGCTGGCTTCTTAGAAGGATGAAGCCTCATCTTGGCAACTGTCAGCCTGACCACTGCAGCCCCGGCCTCCCTGAACCCCAAAACCTGAGCTGTAGGAGACCATCAGCCACCACATGGTGGCACTGGTGAGGAGACACACAGCGGGCACCTGTGGGCCCACCCACGGCAACCGGGGAGCAGGGAGCGTGAGTCTTAGCACTGAGAGCTGTAACCAGGATATGGCCGTGGGCCAGCAATGATTAACCAGCTGAGGGAGGGCTGAGCCCTGTGGGACCTGGCCTCTGCCCCCCTGTGTGTACACCACCTCCTGCCTAGCTCCCTGCCCCCATCCGGCAGCAGAGGAGCAGGAGGGAGTTACTGCTTTGCCAAAGGAAGTGCCAGCTGGGCTCTCCCCATGTGACCCCTACCCCTACCTCCCAGTCCCCCTGGGTCCCACCCTGGGGGCTCAGGTCAGATCCAGGAGTGGGACTCCCAGACTTGTAGCCCAGCCCAGGCCAGATGACCTGAGCAACGATCCCCTGTCCTGGCTTCTGAAATAGACCCAGTGGACCATGTCGACCCTCAGGCCAGGGAAAGACTGTAGGGACAACCAACCTGTGTGCATGCATGTGTGTGTCTGTGTAGACTGTCCCTGCCAACATGTGTGTGTGTCTGTATGTGTATGAGGGAGTGCACACGATCAGGGGTAGAAACTGAAAGAGCTGCTGCCTTAGCACAGCTCCTGACCCAAGGCCACCCTGTCTCTAGTTTGGACAGAGCCCTGGGGCCAGTCGACTAATTCTTCCGGGGTGGGGGTGGGGAAAGCAAACCACCGCAGCACCACTGCTCAGCGCATCCCTGGCCTGCACTCGCTGCATTCAGGGCTGACTCCTAAGAGGGTGCTTGGAACGTCCCTGGAACGAGAGGGATCATCTGCAACTTGTTTTTATATGGACAGTGGAGGAGTCTTTTCTCGAATCTCACCCATGCCAAGGCCCCCAGCCCTTCCAGGGCCTCCCCAGGTGGAAGCCGGGAGGACAGAAAGGATACAGCTTGACAGCTCCGGAGCGGGTGCCAATGGCCAGGATGCGCAGGGAGGGGCTGTAGCCGAGGGCACTGGGCTGGTGGGGGAAGCCATGCTCCACTGTCTGCAACGAGAACCAGGCATGCACGGGCCTGCAGACATGTCCCCTCTGCCCCTCCACAGCTGGGGGCAGGGGTCAGCACCGGAGGGTGGGGCTGCAGGACAGAGCCAGCCACAGCTGGAAGGAGGAATTCAATTGCATCCAGGTCCCAGCATCCTGGACCCACCTGGGCCACACCCCCTGCCCATTCCTGACCTGGTCCTTGGCCACGTGAACCTTCCTGGGAGCTCATTCTCCCCAGACGCCTCGGGGGCCCCCTGCTCTCCAGGAACTCTGACACAGTTACTCCACCGCATACACTGTGGGGAGCCCACCTAGCCCTCCTGCCAGGGTGCGGGGCAAGTCTTCGGGGCTGGCACAGGGGAGGCACCATGCGGTTTGGAAGCCCGGCTGCATCACAGCTCCAGGTGGGCGTGTGGGGTCCGACAGAACCCACAGCTGCCCTTCCTGACTCTGGGGGACCCAGGCTCCTCCAGGGCTGAACCCCTGCCGCTGTACGCTCTCTTCCACCATCTTCCCACGGAGGAAGCTTCTGGAGTGCTTCTTTGCTCATTTCTCTTTCTAGAAATAATACACGTGGTAGAAAACCTGGAACATACAAAGGAGCTTGAGAAAGAGAACAAAAGTCACCCACACTCTTACGACCAGAGTAACCCTTGCTAGCAAGGTCGTGTGTCCCATTGTAGGTGTGTGTGGCACTATACTTGCAGATAGCGACTTCAGAGGAAGACACACACTCTATGTTGTCACTTATACGTGGAATCTAAAAAAACACAACCACTAGCAAATATAACCAAAAGAAGCAGAGTCACAGATGTAGAGAACAGACTAGAGGTTACCAGTGGGAAGGGGTCAGGAAGGGCACACAGAAGTGGGGAGTTCGAGGTACAAATGACTGAGTCTAAGACAGGCTCAAGAACGTACCATACAATGTAGGGAAGAGAGCCAACCCTTTGTAACAACTGTGGCTTCCCCGATAGCTCAGTTGGTAAAGAATCTGCCTCTAATGCAGGAGACCCTGGTTTGATTCCTGGGTCAGGAAGATCTGCTGGAGAAGGAATAGGCTACCTGTACTCCAGTATTCTTGGGCTTCCCTCGGGGCTCAGCTGGTAAAGAATTCGCCCACGATGCGGGAGACCTAGGTTTGATCCCTGAATTGGGAAGAGCCCCTCAAGAAGGGAAAGTATTCTGGCCTGGAGAATTCCATGGACTGTATAGTCCAAAGAGTAGGACACAACTGAGCAACTTGAATACTTTGTAATAACTGTAAATGGAAGTAACTGTTCTAAACAATTTTTTTTTTTAATTTTGGGATTTCCCTGGAGGTCCAGTGGTTAAGACGCTGTACTTCCATTGCAGCGGGTACAGGTTTGGTCCCTGGTTAGAGAATACATATATATACATATAAGTTTTAAAAAAATTTTAATAAAAATATAAATAAAGTATAAATTAAAAAAACAAACAAAAAAAGCAGAGACTTAGGTTGGACCACACCACATGGATATATACACATATAGCTCTGTATTCGGTCTTCCTACCTAAAGCCAGCCCAGGCTGTTCAAAGCACCCAGATGACTTTTTAAAAAATTATTTTATTTAAATTTTTGCTGCATTTCACAGCTTGTCGGATATCTTAGTTTCTCAACCAGGGATTGAACCCAGGCCATGACAGTGCCAAGTCTCAACCATTAGACCACCAGGGAACTCCTAAAATGACTTTTAAATGGCTGAAGAAGAGTCTTCAGGGGGAGGCACCCTAACTCACTAGGCCTCTATTATTGAGGGTTTACTTTGTTACCTGAGGTTTTGCAACTGACGGTTACACTGATGACTATTCTTGCTCTCTTATCTCTGCCTGTAACTAAGTATTTCCTTAGGCAGATGTCCTGGGGTGGAATTACAGGTTAAAAATGTATGGATGTAAGCACTAGAGACTGAGATTGACAAACCATCTTCAGGAGGGTTTTCATCTGTTTCTTAGTCGGCAAACCTCAAGCCCTGGTCCCCCGCAGGGGAAACTGAACCTGTAGAGCTAGATTAGAGTGGGACACAGGATATCAGCCAGCTACTTTGAAGATATTTCTTCTTTTAAACCATGGAGACTGTCCTGCAGAAAAAGGCTTCCCCAGTGAGGCAGCTCTCTGTAGGCCCAAGGCTCTGCTCTGGGCTTCACTTGGCCTCCAAGGAGCAGAGAGAGATAAGTCCTGGTGACAGCTGGGCCGACAGCTTAGCAAACCCAGCTGCTGCCTGCCTGCCCGCCCTGGCCAGTGGATCCAGGAAGGAGGCCCTGTGCTGGGGTCGACCAGGGGATGAGAGCTCCAAAGAGTGGCTATTCTGGGATGCATAGGTGTGGGCCCCCACAGGCCCAGTTCTCTGCCAGGGACACAGTCTGCCCTGTAAGTGGCTAAACCTAGAAGGGGGCAGCAGTGGGCCGGCAGGAACCCCCACCCACCCCAGTTCAGGTTCTTGTTCAGCTATGCAAAAAATGCAGAGCCTGGAAAAGCCTTGGGGAGATAGCAGGGTATCTGGAATGTAAACATTTCCCAGGACAAGGAGGGTGATGCGGTGTGTGGGACAAGCTGCCCCAGGAGCCCCCCTTGGCCGGCCCCAGGTCGCTGGGGCCTCCCTGGGCTGACAGCATTTTCCCATAACCAGCAGCAGCAGCAGCTCAAGGCCAAAGCCTCTGGAATTGGGAGGACTCTGGAGGAAGCACCCAGCAGGAGCCTGGTGGGGGGCCCAAGCCCTAACGACCTGTAAAATACCCATAAGCCACAGTAGATCCTGTGCCCTCGTGAACTTCTAATTGTATTTAGCTTAAATTCAAGGATGGGCCCTCACAATTCAGTAACTAGAAAACTTTCCAGGTTATGTTCTTGGGTTCCAGAGCAACAGGGGCTCGCAGAGCCTTGAATTTCCTTTTTCAACTGTAAATCTTCCAAATGCTAAATATAGATCAGGTATTCCAAAAGAAAACGTAATGCCCAAATTGAGATGTGCAGTAAGTATAGAATAATCCTTTTTATTTTAAAAAAAAATTTAAGAAAATCTAATATCTGTTGACTACATGTTGAAACAATAACATTTTGGATATATTGGGTTGAACAGAATACCTCATCAAAATTAAATTCACTTGTTTAAAAAATTGTAATGTGGCTCCGACAACATTTTAAATTGCGTATGTCTCATATTCCCATCGGACCAGGGTGCTGCCTTAGACATGTCTGCCTCGGGACATTGGCAGGGAAGTCAAGCCAAAGAGAAAACAGCTTTCCATCAGGGGCTCAGACCACACGTTATCCTTTCAATGCATCAGCAGGAAGTTCTCCTAACATCTCACCAGAGTCACTTCTGGTGCAGGTCAGTCTTTCCTCCAACAGCAGCGGGAGATAAAGGTCAGGTCTATGGTTCATCACTTGTACTCATAGCTCATTTCCTTTCAGGTCCTGAGGACTCTATGCCACCCTTCCCTCCCAAACCACATTCTTTCTCATAGGCTGGTTTAGAAAGAACAGGAACTGAGTCAGGCCCATGAAACTTAGAATCCTCCGCTACCACTTAAAAGGTGTTTGGAGCTGGGCGAGCTACATTGCCTCATTTCATGTGTGGTCCCCAGGACGATCCTAAGGACTGCATTGAGCAGGGCTGCCTTTGGCTTGGACAAGATGAGCCTCAGGGCTCAGCTGGCCTCAAAGGGCAAAGGCCTGCTCCTTAAGGCCCCTGCCTCCTTCAAAGATTCTCTCTCATTCCCTCATATCCCTCAAGGCGTCTTCTCCAAGTTGACAACTTGGGAGGGACCAAAGCTCCCTCAAAAACAAATTAATGGAGGAATTCCCTGGTGGTCCAGTAGTTAATACCCCATGCTTCCAATGCAGAAGGTGTGGGTTTAATCCCTGGTCGGGGAAACAAGACCCCACATGCCTCACAATGTGGCTGAAACAAAACAAAATGGGAGAGAATTTAATGGTGACCCTAACTGGCTCAGTCAATCCTAAAGGAAATCAATCCTGAATAGTCATTGGAAGGACCGATGCTGAAGCTCCAATACTTTGGCCACCTGATGTGAAGAGCCAACTCATCGGAAAAGACCCTGACGCTGGGAAAGACTGAAGGCAGGAGGAGAAGGGGACGACAGAGGATGAGATGGTTGGATGGCATCACTGACGCAATGGACATGAGTTTGAGCGAACTCTGGGAGATAGCAACGGATAGGGAAGCCTGGTGTGCTGCAGTTCATGGGGTCATAGAGTCACACTGAACAGCAACTAACTGGCTGGGGCCAAGAGAGTGGATTCGAGTGTAATTAGTGTGGAGACGGGGGCTTACCCAGGTCCAGGAGTGGGCACAGTGGCCCTGCTTCCACAGGCAAATAAGACCCACAAACCCCTGACTGAGGCAAAGCAACATGAGGAATATGCACTCGGGGACCCAGCAGGACAAGGAGCCGTGGGGACCCCAGGCCAGTTATGAGGGGCCTCGGTGCTCTTGCTGGGGTTTGAATATGGGGAGAGAAGAGAGGTCAGTGAGAGCCTGGAGGGGAACAGGCAGGAAGTGGACCCCCAGGGCTGGAGATGCTGGGAGAAGCAGAGGCTTCCACGAGGCACCGTGGCCTGCGCTCTGGCTGCCCCCCACGCTCAGTTGCCCCTCTCTCCAACTCCTCTCGGCCTTTGAAGACTCGGTTCCCCTGCCTGGAGCACCAGGCCCAGGTGGGCAGAGTTCCCCCAGGCTGGCGGAGGGTTTAGGCACAGTTCCAGGACTCCGGAGCACGGCAGATATCAGACTTCCCTTATAGGAAGCAGCCCCCAGGTACGGGAGGAGCTCAGCCCCAGGGTTGGGGGGGCCCTGTGTGGACTTCTAAGGCACAGAGCAACCCCCATCAGCCCTCCACCCAGGATGCAGGCCTGGCCCTCCCAGCTGCCTCCAGCTCCGGTTCAAAGCAGAGGCTGACCAGAGCCTGGCAGCTGTGGGCTGTCCTCCCCTACCTCCCAGGCCCAGCATCCAGCCTACCTGGCACTGTCCCCGCCCTGCTACCTGGCTCAGGTGACCTCTGCCAAGAGAAGGGAGAACAATGAACCCTTTTGACAGGGAGTTGGGAAAGGAGAGATTTGTAGGAGCCGCCAGACTGCAACATTAGCCTGGTGCAGAGAGAAAGCCCGTCTGTCTCACTCAGGTTCCCCAGAAGGAGGAGAGCAGAAGGAGGGAGAGAGCAGAGGTCCCCCCTGAGCCCAGAAAGGGGGGATCCCGTCCAAGATCAAGGGCTGAGGAGCCCCTATCACTTGCCAGAGGCAGGGAGAAAGGCTGCCCAGGGGCGCCTGGGGGTGTGCTGGGGGGTGGAGTTGGGGGACAGGGAGGCACTGGCCCAGACTGGGTGTGGTCAGCCCAGATTCCTGGCACTGGCAGCAACCTGGCCCTCCCCTGGGAGCCTGTCACCTGACACCAGGGGCCCAGCCATGCAAAAGCCAGGACCAGACCGCCCTGGACAGGGGCAGCTGGTCAGGAACACGCTGTTTGTTCAGGGCCTGGGGTGGGGGAGGGTGGTCCCAGGCAGGAAGGGCCCAGGCGCCCTTATCAGCTGGCTGGCAGGTCTCACCAGGGAGGCCGGGCCTCGAGGGATTTTTCAAGGAAGAGATTTTACTTAACCTGACCAACGTGCCCTCGGGGTCCCTTCCTCCCTCCTGTGGGTCCTACAGTCCCTACATGTGGTCCCTGGCGGCCCTGCTGGCATGGCCAGCAGACTCCTCTGTCCTCCCGACCGGACCAAGGATCCAGCATGCGGCACGGTAAGAGTCAGGGCCAGCACCCTGAGGCCTCGGCTGTGGACAGATGGAACTGGGTGCTGTGTTCTGAGTCGGTGCCCCTCCAGGTGCTCAGGCCGTGCAAGCATGGAGCCCTCAGTTTCACCTGCAGAAGCGGGAACACTACCACCTGAGTCGTCAGGAGGAGGCGAAGACGAGGCTGACCCTGTAGGGCACCAGCCATTTGTGGGCGCCATTCAAAGCAATTTAACTCACTCAGTATACCACCGGGGTGGAGGGGTTACTATAATACCCACTTTACAGATGAAGAAACTGAGGAGCAGAGAGAGTGACGTTTCTGCAGTCACTCAGTGAGCTGGCATCTAGACCCAGACCACCTGGCTCCAGAGCCCTTTGCTGCCTGGCTCCAGAGCCCTTCGCTGCCTGGCCCAGAGCCCCTGGTGAACCAGAGCTGCCCTTCAGACAATCAGCCCCCCAGCAGGGGCTTCCGAGCATCTGTCCAGACAGAGCTCCTTCCCAAAGACGCAGGACACGCTGCTCTCTCTGAGGTACCTCCCTTGCAGCGAGTGTCAAAGAGTTTCGCCAGAAGGTGCTGGAGGGAAAGCCCCAGCGCTGGTTTAGAAGTGGGCATCTGCAAGCCACTTGGGACTGGCCAATGATGGTGCCTAGTCCCACTTCCCAGCTCGGTGCCCTGCAGACCAGCCCTTCCAGGGCAGACACTGCCTGCTTCCCCAGATGTGAGGCTCTGAGCTCCAGCTCTGTGCATCCCACTGTCTGCTGTGACCTGGTCACACACCTCTGCTGGAGGGTGCCAAGACCGTCCAAATTCAACCTTGAGTCAGATAACATTCACAGCTGTGCTAATATTGGAACCACTGGCCACTTAGGCCCCTCGACTTACACACTAACTCATTTAATCCGCACACCAACACTGCGGGCTAGTTTCTACCAGCCTCTCCATCATGGATGAGGAACTTGTCCAAGGGGGTGACAGAGGATGAGATGGCTGGATGGCATCACCAACTCGATGGACAGGGGTTTGAGCAAACTCCAGGAGATGGTGAAGGACAGGGAAGCCTGGCGAGCTGCAGTCCACAAAGTTGCAAAGAATCAGACACTACTGAGCAACTGAACAACAAGAACTTGTCCAAGGTCACCTGGCTGGTGAACGAACCCAGGCAGTAAGGCACCACGTCTGGAGACGTTTCTGGCTGTCATGTCTTGGGGAGGCAGGGCCGGGCATGCTGCTGCTCCTGAAGGCCCCAAATGTCAACAATGCTAAGCCCAGTGCCCCACTGCCACTGTTGGGCCCCACCCAGTCAATGCAACATCTCCTAAGGGCTTTGAGCTTACCTGCTTCAGACTGAAAGGTTGAAAAAAGTCCCAGAAGCACCTTAGCTAAGTCATAAATGAGGTCGCTCATACCCCTGCTCAAAACCCACCAGGCTCTGGTGTAGCAGACCCAGACTCCGAGGTTCCAGCCTCCCTGGACCTCACGGCTGGGGGCGGGGTGTGGGCTCCCCAGTCGCCGTGGATCTGACCTCACCCTCCAATCCCGACCCTCCAGGCTCCATGGCTCACCCAGAGCCTAGATGAGTCTAAGGCCCTCACCCTCCCCAGAGGTCTCTCAAGACTTCCCCCACTTCGGACCATCAGCCCTCTTCCTTACACCAGATTATAAACATCCTGGAGGGCAAAGGTCTTATCTGAGGTTCTCAAAGCTCCAGCCCTGGGCTGTGTATGCAGCAGGTACTCAAAGCATGTTTCTCAGAAGTGAATGGAAGGAAGAAGGAATTCCAGGAGTCTCCCTGCCCTCTCCCCAGCCAGGCCTGGGGTGGGGCAGCTGAACTGGGGGGCACGGTGGGGGCCGATTCCTCTACTTTGGCCCCACCCCAGCTCCACCCTGTTGCTCCACAGCTGGAACTTGAGGCGGGGGTTCATCCCTCTTCGCTGAGCCTGTCTATCCGGTTTGCACTGGAATCAGCCACCTTTTTGGGGTGTAAGATCCCAGCGTCATCAGGGGCAATGGAAGGCAACAGCAGTCAGACCCAGGCCCCGTGGTGGGTGCTGAGGTTCTGAGACCCGCACTCAACACCCAGGAGCTGCTCCCTTGGGAATGACAATGGCAGCTCTCCCGTTCATAACACCTGCGAGTGCACACACACACACACACCCATCCCAAGGCCTAAAAGCCCCACCCATGGCTTCCTTACCCCAGTGGGAAGAGGTGTTTCTTCGGGGAAGCCCTGATCCCAGAGGCGGGTACCCTCAGAGCCACAGATCAAGAAAATTAGAGGAAAATGGCAGAGCACGTTGGGACCCTGACCAGCCTTAAACACACCCCTGGGAGCTCCCTCTCCCTAGGAGGCACGCAGCCCCAGGAAACAGCAGCTGGCACTCCCGGGCCACTGTGCCCAGCCCTTAAATGATCTCATTCCACGTGGTCCACACGATGGGCAGTGTGTGATCGGCATTGGCTCTCCCCACTTCTAAGAGGCTAAGCTGGATTGGAAGCCCACCCGTCAGCGTGGCCTGGAGGGACCCTAGGTGCCCCTCTGAGGGGAGGGGCACTTTGCCGCTCCCCTTCCCGCCGTCCACCTTCTGGAGGGGAGGCCGGGGCCTAGATCAAAGCAGAAGTGAGAGGGGTTAATTACCCCAGATTGGCTTCAGATTGCCAGGTGGCCTTGGAGCTAATAAACCACGCTGTGCTCCTTCCCCTTTACAGCCCGGCTCCAGCCTTCCCAGGCCCAGCCTTCCCAGAAGCCCTGTGATCTTGGGAAAAGGACACTCACTTTGGGGGGCAGGGGGCTTGGGAGCAGGTGTGGGGTGGGGACAGTCAAAGGCCAACCCGCACCTTCTCACAGGTGCCTCTCC
>SJYQ01109924.1:0-25174 GCA_006410935.1 Redunca redunca | reverse complement strand
AAAAAAAAAAAAAAAAAAAAAAAACAGGTGCCTACAGCAGGGAGGGGGCAGAGAGGTGCCTCCTTGTCCTTCTTTCGTGTATAAGATTCCAGTCCCACCACTACCTACGGGCAAAGGTGGTCTTGGGTGGCACCTTAGAGAGAGAGAGGAGGATTCCTGTAATCTAAGATGAAGAGGGCATTCTAAGCAGAAGGAGCAACCAGAGCAAGGGGGCAGGCATGCTGAGAACAGGGACCCACTAGGCGGGACTCAACTGTCTCTCTCCCCACTGCTGGAGGAACCCAGCCATTTTTGCTGCTGGGGCCTGGGCCCCCACAGACCACACTGGAGGTTGGCACCCAGACGGCTCAGCCGGCCCTGCCTCTCTGCCTCGGGCACCCAGCCACTGAGAAAGGAATGCCTCTCTAGACCCCGGATGGGGAAGGTCCTGACAGGGGTCGGGGAGTGGCTCTGGCCAGTTGCGTTCTTCTCTGGTCCCCAAGTATCTCTTCTTTAAAATGGGGATGGGGCAATCTCCCAAAAAAAACGCCCTTGCGGCAGTTCCAAGTTGGCCAGCTCCTCCCACATCAGCAGCCAAGGCGGGTGGGGGGCGGTTTAGGGCTCCCTGCCCTCTCAGAGGCCCCTCCACCCGCCAGCAGCCCCATCTCCCACACCCTCCCCAGACCCCAGGGGGACACGCGGGGAGGGGCGGCGCGGGAAGTGCAGCTCTGCTCTGCGGGACACCCCCCACCCCAGCTTTGCCCTCAGGGAGCCCAGAGGGACCAGCCCGCCAGTGTGGAGCCAGGAGCCGGAGCCGGTTAGGGGGGAAGGCTGGCCAGCCCGGGGCTGGCGGCAGGAGACAGCGCGGAGACAGGGCGCGATAAGGCGGCGGCTCAGCGGGTGGCCCCTCCCCAGCCCCACCGGGTCGAGAAAACCGAACTCCAGCATCCGGTGGCGGGCAGGCGCGGGGAGGGCCGGCAGGGCGGGAGGCTGGGGCGCCAATGGTGAGCGTGGGACTCCTTCCCTGCGCTTACCCTGTTAGGACCCTGCCTCTGCCTCCCAGAGGCTGGGGGTGCACCCCTACCCAGCGGGGGTCCATCCCACTGGGACAGGCGTCTCAATCTTGGGGGCTCCGTGGTCCAGGAACTAGGGCAGGCAGGGCTTGCTAGGAACTTTGAATGGAGGGGCCTGAAGTCAGGACGCCCTAGCACCCCACTGCCAGCTAGCTGTCCTCAACTGGGGGGAAGAGGTGTTGAGCTCGAAAGAACAGTTGCATTGGGGTGGTGGTCAGGAATAGAGGCTTCCTGCCCTGAGGGACTCCCCATCCTGAAAGGATGCTCTGTGGGACCTCAATGGAGCCGAATAGGGGTGCACTTTAAGACTCCGGAGGTTGGCAGAGGTCTGCTTACCGGCACTGACTGACCACACACTGTGCCCAACAGTTTTTACTATTATTCTTTGAAACAGACTGAGAGACAGGCTTGAGGAAGGCCTCTGTTCCCTCCAAGGATCACACTCCGTCTTTCTACAGCTTCTTGCTCAGTAGGCCACCCTTGCTCCGTATACTCCTTTTCATCCTATTGTATGTGTTTTTCTTCACTAATACACATTCATGCAAATTTACTAGGCACTGACTCCATGCCAGGCACCGTGCCTGGCACTGCAGTTTCTGGAGGACACAGCAGAACTGGCCCCGGCCCCCCACAGTGTTTCATATTCTAAAGAGAAAGACAGATAACAAACACAATTAAAAACTTATTCGCAGCTCTGAGAAGTGCTTTGCAGCGGGGTACAGCGCCTATGAAACAAGAGAACTGCCCTACTTTGGACTAGGGTGCCAGGTTCAGGGACACTTCCTTTAGAAGGTAGTTTTTATGTATATTTATCTGTTTATCTGGCTGGGTCAGGTCTTAGTTTTGGCACATGGGACCCTCGTTTTGTCGTGGAGGATCTTTCATTGCAGTACACTGGTTGCAGGCACACAGACTCTCTGTTGTGGCTCGTGGGTTTAGTTGCTCCATGGGATGTGCAATCTTAGTTCCCCAACCAGGGATCAACCCGTGTTCCCTGCATTGCAAGGCAGATTCTTAACCACTGGACCACCAGGGAAGTCCCCTTTAGAAGGCAGTTTGCCCAGAGATCCAAAGGCTGGGCAGACTAAGGAGAAAAGAACGAGGTACGGGACATGAGGATATCCCATGTGAAGATGCTGAAGCTGGGATAGTCACTCCCAGAGGTCAGAGAAGCTTGAAACAGGCCCTCTTTTCAGAACAGGGGGTCCGAACAAGAACGGGCAGTGGGTAGAGTCCAAAAGGCATAAAAGACTGGTCGTTTATGGTAGGGATGGTGATGAGATGGCAGAGAACATTAGAAATCTGGGAGTGCCGTGACCTGGGTATATTTAAGAGTCCTTTGGCCACTGTGTGGTGAATGGACTCGAAGGGGTTGGGACAGAGTGGGGGCCAGACAGGGGGCTGTTGCAGGTGCCCATGAAAGAGATGCCAGGGCCTCAGTTGGACCATTTGGCTTCTGCCTCATCTCTCCATTGAATTGGTTTTGACAGGTTCATAGGTGACCTCTGTGTGGCCAAACCCCACATAATCCTCTCTGCTTGCCTTTCCCTTCCTGAATGCCCACTCTGTGCCCAGCATCATGCTGGCTTCAGGTTCACTTTCCTGCCTGCACCCCCTCCCCCCCACCACCACTCACACACACACACACACACACACACACACACATACACACATACACAGTCCAGACAGCTTCACCCATGGTCACAGACTCAACTACCCCTGTACACAAATGACTCTCAAATGTTTTCACCCTCAGTCCAAATACCTTTGTCTACTGCACAGTGGATATCCCACCTGGCTTTTCTTGGTTTCCCTGAAGGCATCCTGCCCCCAGGACCTGTTTAGATCCTGCACCCTCCACCCCCAGCCAGAAACTTGAGTCCGCCTTGACCTATCCTGCTCTCTCACAATCACCTGACTCCATCCATCCCCCTCCCATCTCAAACTCATCAGCTCTTCTCCCTTCCCATACCAACTGCTTCTCTAAACACAGATCCATCTTCTGCTCTCCGCTCCGTGCTGGTTCTCTGATTCCTGATCAGCCTCAGAACAAGCCCAGGTTTCCTGGCACAGCTTGCATGCCTTCTGAGGTCCAGGACTTACAGTCTCATCTCCCACCAGCCCTCCCCAGCCCTCACACTGCTATTCTCTAGACACGTATTTGCACAGGCTCTTTCTTCTGCCTCGTGATCGCCAAACTCTGCTCAGAGACCTCCTCCAGGAAGCCTCCCTTGACTCCTGGCTCTGCTTGCTCTCTGTATTTCTCCAGTTGGTGTTGGTGATAGATAGGAAAGACAGAACTTTGCCTTTCCTATATGGTCAGGACTACAGTCCATGGGGTCACAAAGAGTCAGACACGACTGGAGCGACTTTGCACTCACACATGCCCCATGTGAAAGAGGGAGTCCCAGCCACAGAAAGATGGGACATCAGGGACAGACAGAGAGTAATAGCACAGCCCTAGGCTAGACCAGCAGGGTGACTGCAGATGGAGACATCACCTCTGGCCAGACCCCTTCATGCCAGCCGGACTGGCTGACACAGAGGGGCTGCGGGAGGCCTCAGGAAGACATCCTGCAGTGCCTGTCCCTCATTCTGAAAATCCCCTTAGATCTCCTCTACCTTCTGATAAGCATTGTCCTCTTATCCTTCCTGATCAACTGCAAATCCTCCAAGAAGGGATACATACATGAAACAGCCCTTTGCCATAGATCCCCCTTAGAGATCAACCCCTGAGACATAGCATCCAAGCCTGATAAGCTGGTGAGTGGTCTAAGGCTGCGCCGCAGGAGGGTATCTATGTTTCATCCTCTGTGTACACAAAGCAGAACCCTGATGAACTGTGCGTTCACAGACTCACGTTGGAGGGATTACCCAGTGGGCTATTTCCCAGAATGGGTGGCCTGCTTTACTCTGCAGATAGCTTGGCGGGTAAAATTATTTGAGACTGGGAAAACTCAAGGTGCCTGACTCTCTGTGGTTGACAGAACACTTCTCAAACAGGACTGTGAGGGCATGTAGGGTCCTCAGAGCTCATCTGGCAAAACCTGTCTTTGACTAATGGAAAAACTGAGGCCCGCTCTGGGGGCTTGCTTAGGAGCAGGGTGATAGGCCAGACCTCAGGATCCTGGGCCCCCAGGCCAGTGTTTTCCCTAGAGCCTCAGCATATGGGTGTGGAAACTTTCAGGATTAAGTGTATTTTCAAAAGGCACCAGTGACTTTACAGTTGGTTAAGTTGGGAGGGAAGACTAAAGGCTTTAATAACTTTTGAAAGGGAGCTGCTGCTTAAAAAATGATACAGTGGGCTTGGAGGGGGTGTACAGAGATGCCCGCACACACTCAGAACTGCAGAGATTCCCTGATAACTAGTTTAGAATCACTGAAATACACACATACATACAACTAATGTTTTCATTTAGCTGAATACTATACAAGGATTTTATAGTCACTCAAGACAAATTAGAAAATAGAAATCAGCAAGAATCAAGTGAGCCACAAGTCCACCTTGAGCAATAGGAGGCCGTATTGCCAAATGGTCAAGGGTACAAGCACATGCATCCGCCTAGATCTGAATTCAGTCCTGGGTGTACGGCTTAGCCGCTCTGCAACTTTCAGCAGGTTGCTTAACTTCTCTGAGCCCCAGTGTCCTCACTTACAAAATCGGCTCTATTCTAGAAGTGGGGCATTTAGCCTCATGCCTGACGTATAACAACCACTAAAGGCAGTTATCGGAGAAGGCAATGGCACCCCACTCCAGTGCTCTTGCCTGGAAAATCCCATGGACGGAGGAGCCTGTTGTGCTGCAGTCCATGGGGTCGCTAAGAGTCGGGCACGACTGAGCGACTTCACTTTAGCTTTTCACTTTCATGCATTGGAGAAGGAAATGGCAACCCACTCCAGTATTCTTGCCTGGAGAATCCCAGAGACAGTGGGCCCCCGTCTATGGGGTCGCACAGAGTCAGACACGACTGAAGCGACTTAGCAGCAGCAGCAGCAAAGGCAGTTATAGCGATACTCAACTGGTGTGTGGTTTTCCAGACCATCTCCATTTTTTAAAGACAAATGTTGAGAAAAAGAATTCATAGAATTGGACCAAGTAAACTTTGAGATCCTGTGCCACTCGGCTTCTATGGTTCTAGCCGGTTGATGGGTTCTGGGGCAGAGGCCTTCTTGACTCTATGCCTCAGTTTCCCTGTCTGTATTCTAAGCTCAGGGCTGAAGCAGTTGTTCAGAGTCATCTCTGTCAGCTGGCGAGGTTTGATGGCTTCCAGTATCAGTCGGGCAATCTCTGTGCCTGCTGTCCCCCCACCCCCGAGATGGGCTTGATGGCCAGGAGGTCAGCTGGGCTTGCTGGTTACCCAGGCAGTTGAGTGCAGTCAGAATCTCTAGACCAGAGCAAGTCTTTCCCATCCCACTTCCCCAGGTGCCCGTGAGCTTTTCTAGACTAAGGCAGCATTGTGCGCCACGGCAGGCCAGCCAAGCCAAATAAACGGGTGCACCCAGCCCTCCAAGCTGAACCACATCAAATACCAGCTGTAGGCCAATGACACCAAGATGCCGAGACACAGGCAACGGGCAGGTCTCCAGGCCACAGACCCTTAAGGGGTTGAGGAAGGAGGTACGTACACACCCGTCAAAGCCTACCCCCAGTGCCCCCTCCTCTCTTCGTTGGACAAGTTCGCCACCATACCAGCCTGCCCACAGGCGTTGTACTTCCTTCAGTCCAGGCTATACATTGCCCTGCCATTTGCCCTGTTTGTTGAGAGCTGGAACCAGGGTCATTGCCTCCTTGCACCCTGCTCTAAGGTGTACCTTTGTGACCTCAGGCCAAGGTCAAATGGATGAATGCATGGACCAGTGAGTGAGTTCTCAGTGTTAAAACTTGAGAGATCCCACTGTTTATTCTCAGCAGTTTCTGAGAAAATGAGCATAACCTGATCCCTGATGTTACTGTAAAGCCCGTGCTGGCCAGAACCAGTGAGAGAAGAGAGGGTGAGACTGAGCAGAGGCACAGACTAACTCAGCAGCAGCGCATTCCCACCTGTCTCACTGCCAACCCCTGCCCTCTAGGCGACTCTGTAGACAGTTTTCCCCACTCTCTTCCCACTAAAAGCTCTAATACCCCAGATATACTGTATGTCTAAGTACCGTATGTATATCCATGATTCAAGATTCTTTTCATCCCCTCTTCCTGAAACAGTTTTTGTGGGAATGCCTGCTCTAGGGTGGGCAGTCATCTGTATTATTGCCTATAGCCTTTAAAACAGCCTGTGGGGCCCATACCACTGTCCCCATTGTACAGACTTGTAAACTGAGGCAAAGCACAGGTGTTCGTTGTGAGTGGCAGGGCTGGGATGCACAGCCAGGACTCTCAGGACACAGATCCCTTGACTTTCCTGTTGCCTAGAAGAAGACAGGCAGCTGCGTGCTGGTAGGAGCCTTGAGCTGGGAGCCAGGCCCTCCAGGCACTTCCGGCTCCTGGGCCTCAGTTTCCTCCTTCCTAAAGTAAGGAGGGGGGCCTCGGTGTATCCTACGCATCCCTGAGTCTTCTAGTCCGAAGAGGAGGCTTTGGAAGCCAAGGACCCCGAGTGGCTTCCATGCTGGGAGAGGGGCTATCCGCCAGGCGGTCGCTGCCGGGGTCAGGTGGAGGGGGCTGATGGCTGAGCTGCCTGCCCCAGAGACGGAGCCGTCTGCTGTGCTCCCGGCTGGCGGCTTCCCAGGGTGCTCGGCTGGGAGTCTGACTGGCCCCGGCTTTCCCCAGGGCCTGATAAACCAGAAAAAAAGAAAGCACGCTGTGAAGGGAAGGAAGCACCAGCAGACAAAGGAGGGAAGGGCACGCTGATTTCCATCGGCTCCAAACCCTCAGCCACCCCGGCGGGCTGGGCAGGGCAGGACGTGCAGACAGGAGGCCTGGGGAGCTGGCGGCAGGCTGCTGGGAGCCGGCTGCCCAGCGATCACTGTGCCCGCCTGTCCGAGTGTCCAAGCTGGCTGGGGCGGGAACAGTCCCCAGCGCACAGGCCCTTCAGTCTCACTGGAGCTTCTCCACAATTATCCTGAGCTCAAGTGGTATCTTGGAGCCTCTGACAGGGCCAGAGTCCCACCACCAGCCAGAGGAAAGCCAGGCTGGGAGCTGGTTCTCTGCTCTAAGCTCCAGGTTCTCTCCCTCCCCATTCCTCACCCAAGTCTGCCAAAACCTGATGCGGTCATCTGAGGAGGCAGGGATCCACTCAGAACACCGAAATCCAGTAGACCCAGCTCACGATGTACCAGGCCGATTTTCTATGTTATCTGACTTAGTCTTCCCAGGCCCTCTGAGGTGGGCTGGGCTATATCATTCCTCCTTTATTGATGAGGAAACTGAAACCTAGGAGGTTAAGTAACAAGTCCATGCTCCTAACAGCTGGGCCTCTGCAAGGCCCTTAGGGAGCCAGCTGTCCCCTTGTCCATGGCTCCAGAGCTGTGGGGTAGGGGTGGGAAGCCTCCTAGACCCCTGCCCCTGAGCTTTGTAGCCTTCTCTAAGGGCTCAAAGAGGAAGGGCTGAGAGATGAAGAAGAGCTAGCTGCTGTTTTTTTCTAAAGTCAATAACCAGAAAAGATATTCTAAAACCTGCCAACAAAAGGAGAAAAGGGGTGCAGCCTGGCTCAGGTCTGGTCCTTCCCCGGGGAGCCAATGGGATGCATGACACCTGGGTGAACAGGCAATCTGCCCCTTACATCCAGCTGCTCCATCCACAAGGCAGGGCAATGCAGCCCGAGCTTGCTGGGCCGGGGAGAAGAGGCACAGAGAGAATCTGGCCGGAGGCCCTGTGCAGGACCAGACTCCATCTTGAGACTCCAGCGTGGACGGCTGGGTTTAGTCTGAGGTTTCAGCCTGGGATAACACTGACCACCGCTTGCACACTGACTTCGATCCCTGGGGACCTTGCTCAAGGACTCTGGCCTCTCTCAGCTGCACCCCAAAGTCAGAAATGAGGTGCCAAGATGAGTGAAACAAGGGAGGAAGGAGAGTCAACCGAAGGGGCATCAGCAAGCTAGTCAAACTGAGGGCAACTAGACTCTGCCCTGTTGGGACTCTCAGAGGGCAGAAGGCAGCTCAGGTTGGAAGGGGAGTATTATCCACTTATTCTCATCACCTGGGGTCAAAGGCAAGCGCTAAGCCAGCTGTGAGGCAAGAGGCCATGACTTTATAGCTGTGCAGAGCTGGTTGCCCTGGCAGGAGCTGGAATACAGAGGCAAGCCAAGTGGATGTGAGGTGGGACTCCAGAGGTGCCTGACGTCATGTCCCCTAAGGCACCCCCCGTCTCACTCAGTGGTCCCTGGGCCAAGGGGATACAAGCACACCTGCCCTCTAGGAATTCACAGCTCCTCACCTACACTCTCCACCAGGAGGTGATGACAACCAGACCCACCTTTCACACAGTCTCTACTGTGTGCTGGGAGCCATCAGCAGCCCTGCAAGACAGACATCATCTCCATTTGACGAAGATGTACACCACTGAGGCTGGGGAGGTTACAAGCCTTCCCACAGTCTCACTCCAATCCTGAAGCCTTCCCGATGTTGCTGGTGGGGTGGGGGCAGGGGAGTACTGGAGAGCCTTAGAGAAGGAAGTCTGCCTGGAGGAGGTGGTGCTGGGTCTATTCCTTGGAGACCATGCACACCTCACCCCCTGACAGCTCTCTGTTGCCCTGTGTCTTCCCACAGTCATGCCGCATGGAGTCCCTAGGAGCATGGGATGAACCCCTAAAATATCACAGCTCATCAGGCTGGGAGGCCCACAGGGGCCGGCTGGCTCAAGTCCTCAGCCACCTTCCTGTGACAAAGCTGAGGTCCAGAGAGAACTTGGTGTGCCCAACCTCACACAGCAGATGGTGGAAAGCCAGTGTGGCAACCCAGGGCCCCCTTCCATACAGGTAGCACAGGCCGTGTTCCCCAGGGCCCTGTCTCCACTCTCAGGAGTAGAGTTCCTCAGTGCACCTCACATCCATACCCTTTTTCCTTGTTCTGTGGCTGAATCTCCTTCCCTGGGAGGTGCTGGGCTCCAAGCAGAATGTTGCAGAGACGCTCGGCATGGGCTAGGGTACGGGAGGGGCCGCGGGTGAGAAGAGGGCACTGGGGCAGGAAAAACCGACCCTGCTTGTTACAGCCAGGGAACAAGTGACAGGCTCCTTCCTCCTCGCTGCCACTCCAGTGCCCCCAGCCAGGGCATCGGGCAGAAGACCCCTCCCTCACTGGGGCCCTAGGGTCCTGAAAATGGGGTTGGTGACCTCAAGTGCCAGAGACAGGGGCTGAGGGAGAATCCAAAACACAAAACACACACACAACCACCCCCAAAGGAAAAGTCCAGAGTCTGAATTTTAAACAGGAAGAACTAGGCGTCAGACTCAGAGGAAGATAACAGGGCCTGGCTGAGCAAAGAAACAACAGAGAAGGACCGAGGAAAGCTGGGGGAGGACATTCCGGCCCCAAGCTGGGCCTTCCCAGCTCTCCCTTGTCCCCAGGACGCAGGGGGCCGGGGCCCCCCTTCCACCCAGTGATAGGGCCCCGGGCCCACCCGGGGCGCTGTGGGAGGCCTTCATGGAGAAGCACTAGGGAGTGCAATAAAAAATGTGGGGTGGGGACAGGCAGACCAAGCAGGAATCCTCGGGCAGGTGACTTTCTGAGCTTCCGTTTCTCCTTTTGAGAAGTGGGACTAAGAATACCTACGTTGGAGATCTAGACTGGCGAAGACAGAAATGGCCAGGGCTATTTTTATCACCCTGGAGATCCCAGGGCCCACGGCCCAACAACAAAGGACTCTCCTCTTTTGGAAGCATCGGGGCTCCTGGTCCTCACCTTGCACAGGTCCTGGCAACCTGGTATATCAAAGACAGACAGTTCTTACAGGGCTAGACAGACAATCGCTAACCCATTCATTTGCTGGAACTACCATAATAAACAACCACGGCAGGGTGGTTTAAAAAGCAGAAATTTGTTTAAGCCTCTCACACTTCTGGAGGCTAGAAGCCCAAGATCAAGGTGCCGCCGGGGCTGGTCTCTTCCTCTGAGACCTCCCTCCTTGCCCTGCCTTCTCCCTCTTCTTGTGTCCTTCTATGGGGGTCTGTCCTACAGAATCTCTTCTCAGAAGGACACCAGTCACATCACATTAGGGCCCACCCTCATGGCCTTATTTGAGCCTAATTCCTTTTTCGAAAAAAATATTTCTTAATTTGGTTGTGGTGGGTCTTAGCTGGGATCTTTAGTTACGGCATGCGGGATCTGGTTCTCTGACCAGGGATGGAACCTGGGCACCTGCATTGGCAGCACAGAGTCAGCTACTGGACCACAGGGAAGTCCCCCTAATTACCTTTTTAAAGGCCCTATCTCCAAACGCGGTCCTATTCTGAGGCAGTAGGGGTTAGGACTTCAATATATGAATGGGGGTGGGGAGCACAGTTCAGCCCACAACACTCACAACTTCCCATCTGCCAAGCCACCCCGTTCTGGGCTGCATCTCAGAACCTTCCACCTGGCCCTGGAAGGAGCTGTCACTGTCCCAAAGTCCAGCTGTTTCTCCAGAGAGGGTAGATGGTTATCCCAGGTGATACAGCGAAGAAAAGCATCCGTAACACACAGGCTCCGGCAGGACACACCCAGGGGGAAGGCAATGGAGACGGGGCCATCTCCAGTCCCTCAGCCAAGGGCACCCACCGGCGATGTCATCACACTGCTGTTCTGCTGGCTCAGAAAATTAGGGGAAGCAAGACTTTGGGGAGGCAGGGAGGGGGACAGACGTTGGCCTACAGCTTCTCTGGGGAACTGGAAAGCAAACAGCTTGTGCTGATGTGCTCTTCCTGTGTGTGAGCACTGCTCAGAGCGCTTCACGTGGGTTGACTGGTTTAAGCCTCACGGCAGTCCTGTGGAATATGTGACAACTCTTACAAGCATCTGTAGGAAACTGAGGCCCAGAGAAGTTAAGTAACTGGCCTGCAGTCACACACCCAACTGTGAGTGTGCCCATGGAATCAGTCCCAGGCAGCCTGCCGGCAGGGACTGTGATGGCGGCGGCAAGGCTCTACCGCGGGGGAGATGGCGTGACATGACCCTGGCTGGTCATCTGGCCTGGCACTTCCATCACTTGCCGGGGGCCTTGGGCCTCACTGTCGCCAGCTATCACAGGACAGGTGAGATCGGATGCCTTGAGGCCCAGGGAGACTACCTCCTTCCCTCTTCCCTGCCCCTTCGAGGCCATCCGCAGGTCCCGAAGAGTAATCTTGGACCTTACTGCTGCGGAACAAAGTCTCCTCTCAGGGACTCGTGGTCTAGACGGCAGAGGAGGGAGCGAGGCCAGCCGTAGCTTCAGGCGCTGCCCTGCGCCCTCCACGCTGGGTGGCCCACGCCCGGGTAGCCCCCAGCAGGAGGGGCAGCACTCTGTGGGCTCAAGCTCTGCAAAGTGGTAAAGTCTCTGGGGAGAAAGCCCTCCCCAGAGGATGGGGCAGAGGCCCCATGAGTGCTGCCCCCCCAGCCAGCACTGCCGCCTCACCTCCAGAAGGCCTCCTAGGCCTCCGGCTCCATTCCCAGCCTCCCAGCCAGGGAAGGAGCCTAGAGGCAGGAACCTCGGGGTGTTACACTATCTGTCACTTAAACTGCTTAGACCTACAGCGGCTGCTTCACCAAACCACAGTGTCCCCTTCACCACAGATCTCCACAGAAGTAAAGGAACCAGGCACTGTCCAGAAACCCTTGCTGTCAAGGTGAAATGTTACTGAATATTGGCACGTGAAAAAGAGAAAACTGTGTAAAGCAATATATAAACTATTATTCTACAGTCTTCCGCATACGTCTACCTGTAGATATTTTGAGAGACATGCATAGAAAAAAGGAGCTCCGCCGAAACGTTAACTGTGGGTTTCTTCCATCCCTTCCTTCTTCCTTTTCCTTCTTTCCTCTCTCTCTTTCTTCCTTTTTTCTGCTTCTGTTTCCTTACACTTGTGGTAAAGTCTCTCTAAGAGGCAATAAAAAGACAACTTTATAAGCAAATATGAACAACAATATTAAAAATATAGAGAGAGTTTGGGTACCTCCCATAATAACTTTGTTAGAGAAGGAAATGGCAACCCACTCTAGTATTCTTGCCTAGAGTATCCCATGGACAGAGGAGCCTGGCCGGCTAGAGTCCATCGGGTCACAAAGAGCTGGACACGACTGAGCGACTATCACTCACTCATAATAACTTTTCTCCTTAGATGATTGCGACTAGCCTCCACCCTCTGGTTTTGTTTTGCTTTGTATAGTTCTCTTCATGAACCTCACATATGCCCTTCGCTTTATAATTTTCAAAAAGAAAGTCACATCCGCTATATCAGTCCTCAGGGGCCAGTGATGACCACTAATGCATTGTGAAGATGAGGAAACTGAGGCCCAGGAAGGCCTGTGATCTGGCCCAAAGTCAGCCTGCAAGTGGGAGGCAGAGTGGGCTTCACCACTTGCTTTTAGATCCCTCTGGTCTGGGGGTACCCTCGGGGGCGCAGGGTGCCTGGACCAGAGCTGTAGACGTCACAGGGCTGAGAGCAAACGGCACTGGTGAGGGCTCCTCTGGACCCAGTCAATCACTCGCTTGCTCTGAAGCTCTCTGCCTCAGTCTCCCCACCTGCAGAAGCGCAAGCCTGGCCTTCCCCCTCTCCTCCCCTCACCCTAAGGTGGATAGAGGGCCCCCTCCTGGCGTATAGTCCAGGCCTGAGCCACCTTCTAGTCTCCGTCCTTTGGCTCAGGCCTGGCTTTGGAGCCGTTCTCCTTGCTCCTCTTCTGGTGCCCACTCGCTCCCCAGGGCCCTAGCTTCTTTGTGGATGTGCTCAGACAGTGCACTAACTGGACAGAAAGGTGGGGTGGGGAGTGACCCAGCACTGGCCCGGGCTCCAGGAGCCTTGGGTTGTGGCCCCCCGTCCTGGCTCATGGGGTGACCCAGAGCTGCTAACCAGTTCCCTTCTCTGGGCCCCAGTTGCCTCCTCTGTAACACAGAGGGTGAGAGATGCACCTCCACAGTCCTGGAGAGTGAGCACTCGCTGCGCACGGAGCTGGATTAACAGAGGCTCAAGCCAAGTCCAGCAGCAGCAAGGCTGCACCATGGACACAGAGTCGAGTCTGGGCAGATCACCACCCGGGGCCTGGGAAAGAGCTCCGACTCTGCGCTTGGAGGCTTGCTCCACTGAGCAGCAAGTGACGATACCACTCCACTTCTCTGGGTCTCGGGTTTCCTACTATGTGAAATGGGGAGTCACTGAGAAGGCCCGAAATGGCCAGTTTTTATAAAACAACCACCACAAGAACAACAGTTTCTCTGGCTCTGCTTCTGGCCTGGGGGATGGGAAGCCTAGCCAAGAATAACAGTGGGCTTATGTGGGCTTGAATCGCTGCTCCCCCAAACCTTGCTAAAGGCTGGGTGCTTTTGGTGAACAAGATCCACAGAGGGCAAGCTCCAAGAAGGGAGGGGCAGGGCCATGTGGGAGCCCAGAGCACCTGGCCCCAGGCCAGTTTGGCCCCCAGGGACCTGGGGCTGCCCGCTGGCTCCACCGACTGAGCAATGTGGCCATAGAATAATAAGGGTGGCATTAATAACAACCACCACTTATGAATCACTCACCTTGTGCCAGGAATGTTAAGTGCTTTATTTGAATTAACTCATTTAAACTTCAGGCAGCCCTGTAAGGGAGGTTCTATTATTATCCCCTGGTTTGCTAATGAGGAAACCAAGACACAGGGAGGTCAAGGCACACACCCAAGGTGAGACAGACAGCAGGGACAGAGCTGGGGTTTGAATCAGGTGGCCTGGTGCCAGCATTAACTCTTTAACCACTGTGCCGTGCTGGCTCCCAGGAGAACGGTCCAGGATGCCTGGGACCCTGGATCCCTGTCCCAGCTGATAAGCCTTCCTGCTGTTCCTCTCCCTGTGCGTATGAAGCACGCCCAGCCCCTGACTGGGACACAGCAGAGCGGGGCATACATTAATAATACAAGGTCAGGGGCTTCCCTGGTGGTCCAGTTGTTAGGACTGCACTTTCACTGCCATGGCCCGAGCTCAATCCCTGGTTAGGGAACTAAGATCTCAGAAGCTGTGTGGCATGCCCCCTCCCTCCCCCCGACACAAACAAACAAACAAACAGAATACAAGTTCAGCATCTCAGTGTTAACCTCCACAAGAGGCCCCACAGCGTGGTGGCGCCATCTGTCTCCTCTCTACCCCTCTATGTGAAAGTGAAAAGTAAAAGCGAGAATGGTATAGTCGTGTCCGACTCTTTGCGACCCATGGACTATACAGTCTATGGAATTCTCCAGGCCAGAATACTGGAGTGGGTAGACTTTCCCTTCTCCAGTAGATCTTCCCGACCCAGGGATCAAACCCAGGTCTCCCACATTGCAGGCAGATTCTTTACCAGCTGAACCACAAGGGAAGCCCAAGGAACCTGGAGTGGGTAGACTTTGCCTTCTCCAGTGGATCTTCCCAACCCAGGAATCGAACCAGGGTCTCCTACATTGCAGGCAGATTCTTTACCAACTAAGCTACCAGGGGCTGCTGAATTAGGCAGTTGCCACGACATATGACGCAAAGAGCATATACATCATGTGACCCTGCTTCTGTGAAATCTAATAAACGCACACTTAGAACAGGAAGGATGCTCCCGGGGAGGATGGCCACCATGGCCTCCTCTGGGTGGTAGAGTTTGTAGTTTTCTCCTTAGACTTTTCTAAACTTATTACAATCCTTTGTACCATTTCTTCAAAAGGATTTAAAAAAATTTTATAAAGCATCTTAGAGCCAAAGCCGGGTTGGAATCCAGGTCTGCGGGTCAGCAAACCTTTACTTTTTCGCCCTTTTCAGTCACATCTCTCTGACATGCTGCCTGGAGGGCCTGGGCAGGGCACACCTTCAGGCTGAGGCTGGTGTGCTCCCAGGGAAGCGGCAGCTTCCAACATCACCAAAGCAAGGGTCAGCTGCCCTCCTGACTGCCTTCCTTCGGGGGAAGGCAGTAGCTTACACATTCAACCTAAGCAGAATAATGTGAGATACACTGAGATTATTTAGGCCATCAGCCCCACTCTGATGCCTTAAATCTGACCACTAACACTTACTAGTAATAAATAATAACAATAATAATTGATGAAGGGACTACCGGTGGCTTCTTCTGCTTATCTCTGTATACTAATATTTTTACCATGATCATATGTTGCTTTACAGAAAGAAACTAGTTTTCAAAATTATAAAATTAACAGAATTCCAAGCTTTCATTCTTACCCTGGGACATAAAGAGTTTCTTTCTTTACACCTCCCATGTAAAGGCTCTATGCTAAATGCTGTACACACTATATGTGTGTTAGTCGCTCAGTCATGTCCGGCTCTTTGCAATCCCATGGACTGTAGCCTGCCAGGCTCCTCTGTCTGTGGAATTCTCCAGGCCAGAATACTGGAGTGGGTTGCCATTCCCTTCTCCAGGAGATCTTCCTGACCCAGGGATGGAACCCAAGTATCCCACATTGCAGGCGGATGCTTTACCATCTGAGCCACCAGGGAAGCCCACACACCATAGTCTTCATGATATCCTTGCAAGAAAGAAGATGTCTCTATTTTGGAGTTGAGAAGCTAAGACTCTGAGAGGCAATAAGGCTAAGGGACTTGCCCAAGTTTACACAGCCGGGAGGTCACCAGCCTAGATTCACACTCAGGCCTGTCTGCCTCCCAAAGCAGGGGCTCTGTGCCTCTTGTTTTCATATCACATCACCCATCACTGCTTTTTGAGAAGGCCTTGCCCCTCCTCCCTGACATTCCTTCCAACCTGTGAATCCATCTCCCCCACCTCCCAGCCCCAACCAATCACCATGAGAGGAACTGGTTAGCAACCTTTTACTAGGATCCTGCAAAATATCTGGGTCCAGCTGCCCACATTCATGCTGTAACTAGAAACACAGTTCCGTGGCTCAATGATGCCTGCCCCGGACCTAGGGCTAGCATCACATTCCCCAGTGCCTGCCAGGAATGCCCACCAAGTAATTTCTTCCCTGTTGATGAAAGTTCTTCTTTGTCCTTCCCAAACCACACAAAAACCCCTTCCAAGGGGGCAAGGGTCTAGAGTTCAAGGCCAGCCTCCTGCAAATGGGAGGGATGGGCATCTGGGAAGGAGGCAGGGCTGGCAGCCCAGGACTGGGCTTGGCACCTGGAACAGAGTGCATGGGAGCAGAGATGTGCCCACACCTTTCCTCAGCTGGAAGCAGAGAGGGCAAGGGGGCCGAGGCCACATGCCCTTCAAGACCAGGTGGGGGCTCAGCTCTCCTGACCCCGGGACAGGCCCTCCGTCCCACCCCACCTTTCGGGCAGGACTGGCGGGGATGGAGTCTTGAAGCCAGCTCTGCCACTCCCCTGCCCTGGGATCAAGAACAAAGCTTCACCAGCTGGACCTCGGCTTGCTCATCTGATAAATGAGCACAAGGTGCCCACCTCCCCATGGGTCACTGAGGACTGACTGAGAGTGTGTACAGATACAGCCCAGACCTGTACCTAACACATCCATTTCCAGAGAAGGGGAACCTATGTTTCATATGCTGAAGAACTGTGTGACTATTTTACAAAGAGAATGCATTCTGGGAGATTGTTGCTGCTCAGTTGCCAAGTCATGCCTGGCTCTTTGCAATCTCGTGGACTGCAACACGCCAGGCTTCCCTGTCCTTTACTATCTTCTGGAGTTTGCTCAAATTCATGTCCACTGAGTCGATGATGCCATCCCACGATCTCATTCTCTGCCCCTTCTCTCACCCTCAATATTTGTATAATTTTAAAACACTAAAGTTTATCCTTTAATATCCCAGAGTGAGTCTGCAGCAGACCAACTCCTGGACCCCAGGCCTGGCTCTCTACACTCCCCCAGACCTCCCACCACAGGCTGACCCCTGGGAAAATGCCTCCACTGGTCCCCCACCCTGGGCCAGTGCTGTCCCTGGCAAAGGGCTGGGGGCCACTTTTCCAGCAGTGAGCCCAGCTCCACTGGGTGGGATGTCGTGGCAACAGCTGATCAGCTGGCCTGGGGGAAGGCCCCGGCAGCAGACATTTGGCTGTGCCCTCTTCCCCTTCTTGGGCCGGCTTGGTGCCCCCGGGAGACTGGGACAGCCCTTGTCAGAGGGTCCTGCAGTCACTGTCTGCAGACCCCAGCTGGAATGAGCTGGGTGTGGGGGAGGGGTGAGCACAGGCATGCCTGGTTGTTGGTTTAGATTATTTTATCTTTTGGTGTAGGTATTACATCCTCACAGTTCAAAATCTCCATAGGATTTCTAACCCTTTTCTCCAGCGCCCTCTCCCCCAGTGCTCTCCCTAAAAGACAACGGTTGTATATAAGCAAATATATGCATGTACATCTCTGCAACACTGACCCTCACATCCTCCCCGAGCACCCAAGTGGGGGCCACATCCTCACTGCTTTCCAGCTCTGGCCACATGCGTCTGTCTGCTTGCACACTCCCCTCTCCCGCACCCCTCCTTCACTCAGTTCATCCTCTCTCATCCTCCAGGTCTCAGCTTAAATGCCTTCCTCCTTCGGGAAGCCCTCCCTGATCCCAAGCTTCACTCATCCCCAACTCAGGGCTTCCGTGACCCCCAAACTTCTCTGCCAGGCAACCTGGGATGGCCTCTTAATTATCTGCATCCCCACTAGATAGTAGGGTGGCCCACCAGTCCAGTGCACCACAGACTTTCCCTGTTTGGGCACTGATAAACCCACATCCTAGGAAAGGGCTCCAGCAAAAAGGACAGCTGGTCACCCTAGTAGATTCTGGGTTCCGTGAGGGCCTGGAAAAGCTCTGCCGTATTCATCCCCATCTTCCCAGCACCCAGAGGCTCCATAAGTATTTGTGGCATTATAAAAACAATAGCCCACTATGTAGCAACTACTCTATGCCGGGCACTGTTCTGAGCGCCTTACACATATAAACTCATTTATTCTCATAACCACCCAAGGAAGCCAACAAAGGTTCCAGAAGGTTAAGACACTTGCCCCAGGTCACAGGGCAAGTGAGGGGCAGAGCCAGGGATTCGAGGGTCTTTACCCAGGCCACTCTGGGTGCACGGCTATTCTTGGGTCTCTGAGCCTGACATGTACAGGCTCCTGCAGAGGGGGAGCTATGCAGGAAGAAACCCCCCAGCGCCCCAGTCCTGTGGTGGGCATCACTGATGGAGACCCAAGCTAGCGGGACCTGAGGAGAGGCCTCACTTTAGCCTTGCACTGCGGGAGTAGGGTCCTCCTGGGACCAACACGCCTGGCACCCCAGAATTTTGCTGCAAAGTTGAGAATTCTCTCTGCTGCAGATGAGGGGAAGGCTTGGAAAGGGAAAATTAGGGGAGCAATAATCATTGTTCCTATTTTGCAGGGGAGCTTGCAGAGGATTCATAACCTGGCTTCTGAAGGTCTAGGAGCTCTGCACAGCTGCCTCTTCAACAAAGGACCTCCTTTTGCTTAAAAAAAAAAAAAAAAAAGCCTTTCCTACACACACAGCCTTTTCTCCAACATGGAGTCCTGGAGCCTCACTCTAGCTATATATCTTTGGGCAGGTTCCTATGCCTCTCTGAGTCTCTTTCCTTATCTGTAAAGTGAGACTAATATTGTACTTACCTCAGAGAATTGTTCGTGAATTAAATGAATTAATACATACAGAGTACTTAGGATAGTCGTATGAAGCGAAAGTCACGCAGTCGTCTCTGACTCTTTGTGACCCCATGGATTCTACAGTCCATGGAATTCTCCAGGCCAGAATACTGGAGTGGGTAGCCTTTCCCTTCTCAGGGATCGAACTCAGGTCCCCCATATTCCAGGCGGATTCTTCGCGAACTGAGCCACAAGGGAAGCCCAAGAATAGAATTAGGGACAGAGTATATACGGACTTCCCAGGTGGCACTAGTGGTAAAGAACCAGCCTGCAGAAGCGAGAGGCATAATAGACATGGGTTCAATCCCTGGGCTAGGAAGATCCCCTGGAGGAGGAAATGGCAACCCATTCCAGTAGGTGGGAGAATCCCATGCCTGGAGAATCCCATGGACAAAGTAACCTGGTGGGCTACAGACCAGAGGGTCGAAAAGAGACACAGCTGAAGCAACTTAGCATGCATGCACAGAGTATATACAGAGTAAATGCTGGGTAAATGTGGATTGATGGCATTATTTCAAGCTTATGGTGTCCTATCTTCCTAGAATGCCCTTCCCCACAACTTGGCGAAACACTCTTCAAGGCTTTCCTGCACCTGTGGCTTCACATTTGCCCCTATGTGTCTGAGATCATGGGGCGCTCTGCACCTTAGAAGCTGTAGCCTCATCTATTATTTGTGGTGAAAGGACAAGAAGAACACAATCAACCCTTAACCTAATCAATTACAATAAAATGGGCATTGGGAACACAATGCCAATGATTGGGGAGATCTGGCTAAGTGGCTTCTGTCAGGAGGTTGGGGTGGGGGGCACCTGAGCAGATTCCAGAACAGTGTGTGGTGATGAGAAGCATGGGATCAAGGGTTTGACTCAGTTTGGATCCCAGCTCCTGTGTAAACTTCCTGGGTGACTCTGGGCTCAAAGTCACCTGTTCCTCATCTGGAAAATGGGGGAAGAAGCACCATCCTCAGAATGCTGTTAGGAAGACACATTTCATGATTCAAACAAAGGCCCATGAGACAACAGCTGTGAAACCTCATGCAGGGTACCAGCCAGCTAAGCATCATTGTCCTCATGTACAGATCTGCAGACATGCAGGGTACCAGCCAGCTAAGCATCATTGTCCTCATGTACAGATCTGCAGATAAGGAAATGGACTCAATAAACCTAGCTCACATGCTTTAGAGCAAAGTACCTCGCCTGAAGCCTGGACAATGGGAGGGGTTACAGACATGGAACTTCCCTCTTCCCTGAGGAGAGCAACAAAAGTCAGTGGATCCAGGCCTTGGGTCACTCCTTAGTTGCTTTAGGCAAGTTGCTCAACTTAACTGGGCTAGAAAAAGGAAGGAAGGAGAAGGAAAGAAATAAGTGAGGGATAGGAAAGAAGGGAGGGAGGGAAGGGAGACAGAAAGCAAAGAAGGAAATGAAAGATGAAAAAGAAAGCAACATTACCACCCCTAGCCAACCAATGTGGGCTAGTGCAGGCTGAGCAGACCAAGAGAGAGAGTGGCAGATGGCTGGGTGGGCAAAAAGTTAGTGGTCATCCACCCTGTCTATGCTTACCAGAGCTTCCCCAGGTGAGAATCCAATTCCATGTCCTCCCCTGGATCTTCCCAACCTGCAAACCAGGGATAACAGTTCAAATTTACTTGATGGAAATTTGCCACATTAAAATACAGAGGGGAAGAAAAACGAAGTTGGAGGCCTCATACATCTTGCTTTCAAAACATATTACAGAGTTACAGCGACCAAAACAATATGGTAATGGCATACAGACAGATGTTTACACCAACAGAAGAGACTGGAGAGCCCAGAAATAAACCCTTGTGTATGGTCAAATGATCTTCAACAAAGATGCCAAGACTACATAATGGAGAAAGGATAGTCTTTCCAACAGTTGGTGTTGGGGAAACTGGGTATCTACATGCCAAAGAATGAATTTAGATTCTTATCTTACACTATATACAAAAATCATCTCAAGATGGGTCAAACACCTAAATGTAAGACTTGAAACTATAAAACTACTCATAGAAAACTGGGAAGGAAATTTAAAACATTGGAGTTGGCAATAATTTCTCAGATGTGACACCAAAAGCACAGGCAACCTAAGCAAAAAACAGACACATGGGAAGACACCAAACCTTAAAATTTTCATGCAGCAAAGAAAACAGAGTGAAAAGGCAACATACAGAATGGCAGGAAGTATTTGCAAATCACATATCTAATAAGGGGTTAATATCTATAACAAATCAATAGCAAATAAATACATAAATAACCCAATTAAAAAATGGACAAAGGACTTGAACAGACTTTTCTCCAAAGAAGATATATAGATGGTCAACAAGCATATAAAAAGATGCTCAATATCACAACCATCAGAGAAACGCACATCAAAACACAACAAAACATCATCTCAGATCCATTAGGATGGTCACTATCAAAAAACAAACAGAAAATAACAAGTGCTGACAAAGTTATGGAGAAATTGGAACTGTTGGTGGAATGCAAAATGATATAGCTGCTGTGAAAAATAGTATGATCTTTCCTCAAAAAAGTTAACGATAGAATTAGCATGTACATGCGTGTGTACTCAGTCAGTTTAGTCGTGTCCAACTCTTTGCATCCCTGTGGACCATAGCCTACCAGGCTCCTCTGTCCATGGGACCCTCCAGGCAAGAATACTGGAGTGGATGACCCAGCCATTCTATTTCTTGGTATATGCCTTAGTCTACCCGGGCTGCTATGACAAAATATCATAGACTGGTGGCTCGTAAACCACAGAAAATTGTTCTTCATAGTGCTGGAGGCTGGGGGTCAAAGATCAAGCTACCGGCATAGTCAGGTTCTGGTGAGAGCCCTCTTCTGGGTTGCAGAGTGCTGATTTCTCACTGTGTCCTCACAGAGCAGCAAGCTAGGGAGCTCTCTGGCCTCTTCTTATAAGGATAAGGGCACTAATCCTATTCATGAGGGCTCCACCCTCATGGCCTAATTACCACCCAAAGGCTCCATCTCCAAACACCCTCATATTAGGATTAGAATTTCAACATAGGAATTTGGAAGTACAGGAACATTCAGCCCATAGCAGCATATATCAAAAGAACTGAAAATAGGATCTTGAAGAGATATTTCCATATCTGTGTTGATTGTAGCATTATTCACAAAACTGAAGAGGTGAAAGCAGCTTAAATTTCCTTTGAAGAACTAAACAAAATGTAGCATATATATACAAAGGAATGTTATTTAGCCTTTAAAAAAAGAAATCTTGTCATAAGTTACAACATGGACGAACCCTAAGGATATTATGCTAAGTAAAGTAAGTCAGCCATGAAAAGACAAATACTACATGATTCCATTTATATGAGGTTTCTGAAGTAGTCAAATTCACAGAGAAAGAAAGTATTGATAGAATGTGGTTTCCACAGGCTGAGGGGAGTGGGAGATGGGAATATGTTCAGTTGGTATAGAGCCTCTGTTATACAAGATGAAAAAGTTCTGCAGATCTGTTTTATGATAGTTAACATTACTGCAATGTACACTTAAAAATGGTTAAGATGATAATTTTATGTTATGTGTTACTTACCACAATAAAAAAAAATAAAAGGCACAAATCTTAAAAAAAAAAAAAAAATAGTAGTGGAGTTGGGTCCTATCATCCAAACCCAAATTCTGGTGTTTGTCCACATTTTCTCCTTGCAATCGCAGTACAAAAATACAACAGTATACTTCAGGAGAAAAGATACTCCATTGTTTTATCCTTGCAAAAGCAATAATGCACAGTGTAGAAAAATGCAAACAAGAGATGTGCAAAAATAAAACCCCCTTCAGCACACCCCACTACAGCAGTCAGCCAGGTCCTCCCAGCCCTTCTACACACTCACGGACACAGGCTGTTCCTTCTCACAAAAACTCAACCAGGGATCATATTGCTTTGCAAACTCTCTTGTTTTGTTGTGTGTGATCAAATCTGTTTGTCATTTTCCCAAACTCCAACAACACATGCTGCTGCAACGAGCCAGAGGTTAGAGAGAGAGGGGCCCTGAGAACACCCCTTCTCTCCTCCCACCACCAAGAAACCCAGAACAGGCTGGCAGGAGCCTCTCCACAGGCTCACCTGCAGGGAAGGAAGGGTTTATAAATCTCACATTCAGAATTTCTACAAATGAAACAGAAAATGTCCCAACTATACAAATGGGCAAACAGATCGGTGGTTCCCAGAAGCAGAGGGTGGGAGAAATGGGTGAAGGTGGTCAAATGTATAAACTTCTAGTTATGCTCTGGGAATATACAGCATGGTGACTACAGTTAACAAAGCTGTTTAGAAATATTCAAGGAGTAGGTCTTAAAAGTTCTCATCATGAGAAAAAAATGTTAGGTGATGGATGTTAACTAAATGTATTGTGGTGATCATATATATAGGTATTTGTGTGTGTATGTACAAATATATATAAA
Organism: Redunca redunca; assembly: GCA_006410935.1. Taxonomy (NCBI): domain Eukaryota; kingdom Metazoa; phylum Chordata; class Mammalia; order Artiodactyla; family Bovidae; genus Redunca; species Redunca redunca. Next base: position 2,020 of record SJYQ01109924.1, on the reverse strand, counting down.
GTATTGTTGTTGTTGTTTCACTAAGTTGTGTCCGACTCTGTGATCCCACGGACTGTATATAGCTCGCCAGGCTCCTAAGTCTATGGGGTTTCCCAGACAATAATACTGGAGTGGGTGGCCATTTCCTACTCTAGGGGATCTTTCCGACCCAGGGATTAAAACCTTGCATCTCCTGCACTGCAGGCAGATTCTTTACCATTAGCACCACCTGGGAAGCCCAGTAGCTCAACTGGTAAAGAATCTGCCTGCAATGCAGGAGACCCCAGTTGGATGCCTGGGTTGGGAAGATCCTCTGGAGGAGGGATAGGCTACCCACTCCAGTATTCTTGGGCTTCCCTGGTGGCTCAGCTGGTAAAGAATCCACCTGCAATCCCGGAGACCTGGGTTCAATCTCTGGGTTGGGAAGATCCCCTGGAGAAGGGAAAGGCTACCCACTCCAGTATTCTGGCCTGAAGAATTCCATGGACTGCATAGTCCATGGGGTCACAAAGAGTTGGACACAACTGATCGACTTTCACGTTCATTCATTATAATGTACCCCTTAAATGTGTATAATATTATATCTTAATAAAACTGGAAAAAAAGAAAACTGGACAAAACCTCTTGCCCCTTTCAGTATATATACCCACTTTTCTTTAGGTTCAAGCAAACATAACCAACATTTATCCTAGTGAAGTCTTGGAGGCTTACTCTCTCTCTCTCTCTCTCATACACACCACACACATTCTTTAAACACAAAACAGGATCATACTTTACACACTACTACACAATTGCCTTTTTATACCTAACAGAACAGACAACCGTGCAGTTAACTGCACACAGATTCAACAAGCTCCTTCTTAGAAGTCCACTGGCATGGATGTAACCAAATTCATCCACCCACGCCCTAAAAGGTAGACACTGGGATTGTCACTATGAAGAGCACTAGAGTAAAAAAAAAAAAATTATTTTTTTTTATAGATATTATTTTTTATGGATAGTTCTGAAAGTGGGATTGGTGGGGCAAAGGGCATGCCCATTTCTATTTTAATAGTTAGTGCCTGGTGAAAAATGGTATTTTGTTTATGGTTTTATTTGCATTTCCTCAACAAATGGGGAGGTCTGCCTTTCTCATAATTACATTTCCTCTTCTGTGAAGTAATTTCATCCATTTTTCTATTGTTTGACTTTTCCCAATTAGTTTGTAGGAATTCTGCATGAGGGGTCTTGAAGGGTATGAGAAAAATGAAGCTTTTATCTACCTGTATGTGACAAACACTTTTCATCTACGATTGTCTCTAGACTTGTTTGCAGAGCCTCTGACCATGGAGACATTTAAATACCTGATATGTTCTAATCTGTCTTTTTCTTTATGGTCCTGATTTCCTGGCTTTCTTGAGAAGATCCTCCTTACTCTTAATACTGTATAAGACTTTCCCTAAACTTATATGTTTACTTCTAATTTTTCATATTTCAGTCACTTATCCAGTTAGAGGCAAGTCTTTTTTTCACTTATCATGTGCATCATTAGTTTATGTTGATTATCTCACTCTTTTTAAATGCTGCATCACATTCCACAAAAGATATAATGACATTTAACTTGGAGTATTTGTGGGTATTGAATTTAGTTCTAAATACTACTTAATAATAGCCACCAGTTACTGAGTGCTTATTATATGCCAGGCACAGACCTAAACACATTCCACATACTACCTCATTTAACCCTCAGAACAGTTACAGGGTAAATTCTGTAATCATTTTTTAATAAATGAGGAAATATATCTTGTCAAGATTACATAACTAGGAAGTAAGTGGAGCTAGGATTCTAGCCCAATCCAAGTTTGAAGGATTCAAAAATCCCAAGTTCTTAACGTACCCCATGCACTTTCTCTAGTATTTACAAATGTGACCTGAAATACTCCATATTTTCATTTCTGTAAGGATGAAGAAAGAAGTGAAGAAGAAGTGAAGTCGTTCAGTCGTGTCCGACTCTTTGCGACCCCATGGGCTGTAGCCTACCAGGCTCCTCTGTCCATGGGAT
>SJYQ01109917.1:0-11550 GCA_006410935.1 Redunca redunca | reverse complement strand
TCCAAGGCCAAATTTGCCTGTTACCCCAGGTGTTTCTTGACTTCCTACTTTTGCATTCCAGTCCCCTAGAATGAAAAGGACAGCTTTTTTAGGTGTTAGTTCTGGAAGGTCTTGTAGGTCTTCATAGAACCGTTCAGCTTTTGCTTTTTCAGCGTTACTGGTTGGAGCATAGACTTCGATTACTGTGGTAGTGAATGGTTTGCCTTGGAAACAAACAGAGATCATTCTGTCTTTTTTGAGATTGCGTCCAAGTACTCCATTTTGGACTCTTGTTGACTACGATGGCTGCTCCTTCTAAGGAATTCTTGCCCACAGTAGTAGATATAATGGTCATCTGAGTTAAATTCACCCTTTCTAGTCCATTTTAGTTCTTTGATTCCTAAAGTGTCAGTGTTCACTCTTGCCATCTCCTGTTTGAGCACTTCCAATTTGCCTTGATTCATGGACCTAACATTCCAGGTTCTTATGTAATATTGCTATTTACAGCATCAGACCTTGCTCCCATTACCAGTCACATCCACAGCTGGGCGTTGTTTTCGCTTCGGCTCTGTCTCTTGATTCTCTCTGGAGTTATTTTTCCCCTGATCACCAGTAGCATTTTGAGCACCTGCTGACCTGGGGAGTTCATCTTGCAGTGTCCTTTCTTTTTGCCTTTTCGTACTGTTCATGGGGTTCTCGAGGCAAGAATACAGAAGTGGTTTGCCATTCTGTTTTCCAGTGGACCACGTTTTGTCCGAACACTCCACCATGACCCATCTGTCTTGAGTGGCCCTACAGGGCATGGCTCATAGTTTCATTGAGTTAGACAAGGCTGTGGTCCATGTGATCAGATTGGTTAGTTTTCTGTGATTGTGGTTTTCATTCTGTCCACCCTCTGATGAAGGATAAGAGGCTTGTGGGAGCTTCCTTATGGGAGAGACTGACTGAGGGGGAAACTGAGTCTTATTCTGATGTGCAGGGCCATGCTCAGTAAATCTTTAATCCAATTTTCTGTTGATGGGTGGAGCTGTGTTCCCTCCCTGTTATTTACCTGGGGCCAAACTATGGTGGAGGTAATGAAGATAATGGTGAAAGTGAAAGTGAAGTAGCTCAGTCAATCCAACTCTTGGCGACCCCATGGACTGTAAGCCTACCAGGCTCCTCCATCCATGGGATTTTCCAGGCAAGAACATTGAGTGGGTTGCCATTTCCTTCTCCAGGAGCTCTTCCTGACCCAGGGATTGAACCCATGTCTGCTGCATTGTAGGCAGAGGCTTTACTGTCTGAGTCACCAGGGAACCTCAAAGATAATGGTGACCTCTTTCAAAAGGTCCCATGCATGCGCTGCTGCACTAAGTGCCCCCAACCCTGCAGCAGGCCACCGCCAACCCACGCCTCTGCTGGAGACTCCTGGACACTCCCGGGCAAGTCTGGGTCAGTCTCTTGTGGTGTTACTTCTCCTTTCTCCTGGGCCCTGGTTCACACAGGGCACCTCCAAGAGTCTGCTTCCCAGTCCTGTGTAAGTTCTGGTTGCTCTATGGGGGGATAATGGCGACCTCCTCCAAGAGGGCTCATGCCACGCCCAGGTCTGCTGCACCCAGAGCCCCTGCCCCTGCTGGCCTGTCAAACACAGTTCTGTCTCAGTCTCTGTGAGGTCTCTGGGTCCTGGTGGGCACAATGTGTGTTTGAGCTCTCTGAGCATCTCTGGTGGGAATGGGGTTTGATTCTAAACATGAATTCGCCCACTTCATGGGAAATAGATGCGGAAACAGTGGAAACAGTGTCAGACTTTCTTTTTGGGGCTCCAAAATCACTGCAGATGGTGACTGCAGCTATGAAATTAAAAAACGCTTACTCCTTGGAAGAAAAGTTATGAACAACCTAGACAGCATATTGAAAAGCAGAGACATTACTTTGCCAACAAAGATCCGTCTAGTCAAGGCTATGGTTTTTCCTGTGGTCATGTATGGATGTGAGAGTTGGACTGTGAAGAGGGCTGAGCGCCGAAGAACTGATGCTTTTGAACTGTGGTGTTGGAGAAGACTCTTGAGAGTCCCTTGGACTGCAAGGAGACCCAACCAGTCCATTCTGAAGATCAGCCTGGGATTTCTTTGGAAGGAATGATGCTAAAGCTGAAACTCCAGTACCTTGGCCACCTCATGTGGAGTTGACTCATTCATAAAGACTCTGATGCTGGGAGGGATTGGGGGCAGGAGGAGAGGGGGATGACAGAGGATGAGATGGCTGGATGGCATTGTTATGCCCAGAGTCCGAGTCCCCAAAAGTGAGAGAATAAGACGTCCACAGCAATGCAAAAGCATAAAGGGTTTTTATTACTAGCCCAAGCTAGGGCTCCCGTCTCATCCAGCACAGTGGAGTCTTGACGAGAGCCCCGAACTCTGAATTACAGCTGCTTATATACAGGTGGTCTTTTGTCTGAGCAATAGTTTAGTTGGTGTGTGGTGATTGACTCAACCTTGGGTCATCATGTGATTGACATAACCTTGATTGACTCAACCGTGGGTCATCGGGGACCTTGGTGTCATTGGGGACCTTGGTGGGGCTCCCTAGAATTATGACTCATGCTTACAAGAACCTGAGGCTTAGGCCTAGTGTGGCCTGTTGAGCCTGTCATGGCTCAGGTCAGGTCCCGACAGCATCACTGACTTGATGGGCGTGAGTCTGAGTGAACTTCGGGAGTTGGTGATGGACAGGCAGGCCTGGTGTGCTGCGATTCATGGGGTTGCAAAGAGTCGGACATGACTGAGCAACTGAACTGAACTGAACCATCTTGCTGGGGCTTCTCCTTTGCCATTGGACGTGGGATATCTCTCAAAGTTGCTCCAGCACCGCACAGCTGCTCCTCCAGGTTTGTAGGAAATATTTGAAAAAAGTAACTTTATATGTGGTCAAGGTGTCTAAAATTGAATTGCTATTACAAGGGTTTTTAAAATAAGCTTTCAGATTAGTAAAACTTATGTAAAACTAAAACAGGTTTCATATGCTAAAAGGGCTAGGTTTTCTTGAATTGTTGTCTGCTTCTCATAAGAAAGTGTGAAAGGTTTTTCCTTACCTTTTAGTCATCTGCTTAAAAAACCAAAATTGTGCTTTACCCAAATTATTTCCTGTGCTTCAGGTTGTCTTAATCAGATCTTTGATTACTTAAGAAAATGAAATCTTCTCAGTATTAAAAGTGATACATTTTTCTTATGTCACTCACTCACTTAGTTGTGTCCGACTCTGTGTGACCCCATGGAGTGTAGCCCACCAGGCTCCTCTGTCCATGGGATTTCTCAGGTAAGAATACTAGATTGGGTTGACATTTCCTATTCCCCGGGATCTTCCAGACCCAGAGACCAAACCCATATCTTCTGCATCTTTTGCATTGACAGGTTCTTTACCACTGAGCCACATGGGAAGCCCTGTGTGTGTGTGTGTCTGTGTGTGTGTGTGTGTTAGTTGCTCAGCCCCGTCCAACTATTTTCAACTCCATGGACTGTAGCTTGCCAGGCTCCTGTATCCATGGAATTCTCCAGGTAAGAATACTAGAGTGGGAAGCCATTCTCTTCTCCATTGGATCTTCCTGACCCAGAGATCAAACCCAAGTCTCCTGCATTACAGGCACATTCTTTACCATCTGAGCCATCAGGGAAGCCCTAACTTTTTGTATTTGGCTTTGAAATCATTTATCATTACTTTGGTCAAATAGATAATTAATCATCATTTCTTAGTAGGCTGTGGTCCAGTTTAAGCCAATGTCCAAAGCCTTTTGATATTTTTGACAAACTTTCCAAAAGTTGGGTTCTAAATGAACGCTTTTTCACCTTGAACTAACTCCAGGCTCTTCCAGGAGGTCTTTGAAAAGCTCAAAGGATTTGTTGGTCACCTTGTAAAATATTAAACTAATCAGGTTTTTGTTGTTCGGTCCCTCAGTTCAGTTTCAGTTCAGTTGCTCAGTCGTGTCCGACTCTTTGCAACTCCATGGACTGCAGCATGCCAGGCCTCCCTGTCCATCACCAACTCCCGGAGCTTGCTCAAACTCATGTCCATCAAATCGGTGATGCCATCCAACCATCTCACACTCTGTTGTCCCCTTCTCCTCCTGCCTTCAATCATTCCCAGCATCAGGGTCTTTTCAAATGAGTCAGTTCTTCGCATCAGGTGGCCAAAGGATTGGAGTTTCAGCTTTAACATCCATTCTTCCAATGAATATTCAGGACTGATTTCCTTTAGGATGGACTGGTTAGATCTCCTTGCCATCCAAGGAACTCTCAAGAGTCTTCTCCAAAACTACATTTCAAAAGCATCAATTCTTCAGTGCTCAGCCTTCTCTATAGCCCAACTCTCACATCCATACACGACTACTGGAAAAACCATAGCTTTGACTAGACTGACTTTTGTTGGCAAAGTAATGTCTCTGTCCATGGATATGCTGTCTAAGTTGTTCCAAGGAGCAAGCATCTTTTAATTTCATGGCTGCAGTCACCATCTGCAATGATTTTGGAGCCAAAAAAATAAAGTCTCTCACTATTTCCATTGTTTCTCCTTCTATTTACCATGAAGTGATGGGACCAGATGCCATGATCTTAGTTTTCTGTATGTTGAGCTTTAAGCCAACTTTTTCACTGTCCTCTTTCACTTTCATAAAGAGGCTCTTTAGTTCTTGTTTTCTGCCATAAGGTTGGTGTCATCTGCATATCTGAGGTTATTGATATTTCTCCTGGCAATCTTGTTTCCAGCTTTTGCTTCATCCAGCCCAGCATTTCTCATGATGTACTCTGCATGTAAGTTAAATAAGCGGGGTGACAGTATACAGCCTTGACGTACTCCTTTCCCAATTTGGAACCAGTCCGTTGTTCCATATCTGGTTCTAACCATTTGTTTTTGACCTGCCTATAGATTTCTCAGTGTCTATGCTGAGAGCTTTGTACTTTCCTTCTCTTTAATAAATCCTATTCTCTTGCTACAATGAATGTTTGAGTGTTCATGGATTCCATTCTTTGGCTCTGCGAAAAAGAACTTGGATTCCCATCTCATCTTTGTTAAACAAGTCTTCTTGGTTTTGTGGTTAAGTAAACGTGCTTTCTTGAATAATCATTAACTTACAGGGGTATTCCCATATTCTTGGTGACTCATAAGCTTGCAATGCACGTCAGAGTGAGGATGGGATCTTAGTTTTCCCACTAGGGACTGAACCATCACCCCCTACTGTGGAAGCCAGGAGTCTTAACTACTGGTCCATTAGGGAAGACCGCATCCTTCGATCACATTGGAAAGAGTTCCTTCCTCATTATCTTGCGTAAGATTGGTATTATTTCTCCCATTTGAGTGTTTTTCAGATTCCAGTTCTTAATTTTCTGGAATACAATTGCCGTTTTTTAATAGCTCGCTAGCACCAATACCTGGGTTCACCCACAAGTCTATTTATATTATCTGTTGTTTTGCTTTATGCCATTTTTGGTCTTGTGTCCTGGTATGCCTGTTAAATTTTTTATTGTAAGCTGGACATTTTGGGAGAGTAAGACTGAAGTCTCTGGAAGGTATCACCTTCCTTTACAGCATTCTGGATCTTTGTCAATCTGAGAGTGTAAATTGGCATCAAGTGAGTGTAGATTGAATTTACATTTGCTTTCCCTCCGAGGCTGAGCATTTTCCATCAGGCTGTGGTTCAGGCGCTCAGTATTTTCCGACTCTTTCCCACTGCATGGACTGCAGCTTGCCAGGCTTCCCTGTCCTTCACTGTCTACCGGCGTTTGCTCAAACTCATGTCCATTGAGCTGGTGATGCCCTTTCTCATCCTCTGGTTAAGAGAAGCTTCTTTCCTTTGCCCTAACCCACTTCCTCTGTTCCAGCTGTAGGGTGATCTGCTTATTAAGGAATTTAATCTTTGGTGCTGCGTATAGCCAGCAGCAAACTTTCCCCTAGTTTCCCTCCTAGTTTGACGAGCACCCGTGTGACCTTCGGAGTCACTGCAGTGACCTAACTGGACTTTTTATTCCCCCAACCTATCCCCAGCCGCGAGTCTCCTGAGGCCCAGTCTCCCGCCCGTCTCCGCACCCGGCCCACCTGGACCCAGATCCGCTCACGCCCCGGACGCTCTCCTCTCTATTCCCTTCCTTCCTCCTCAGGCGACCATAGCCCTCGAGGCCTGTGTGGGCAAAGCCCCCATCCAACGTGGGCTTGCGCTGCCCGCGAGGAGGCCTCCCAGCGTCTACCGCTGGGCACCCGTCACGGGACACGGGAGGATGCAGGCCTCTCACTGCGTCACCACCGAGCCCCCGGCTTGCACTCGAGAAACGCTCCTTGACTGAGTGGACCGAGGCTTTTGCATCCTATTCAGGGCCTTTTCACTGAAAAGTTAGCTTTTAAAAGAAATACCCACACCCCACGCTGTCACGCCCAGCCCCGCGGGAGGCCGGCGCAGGCGCACTGGGGCCGCGCGCGGAGACCTGGGAGCCGCGCGCGGAGACCTGGGAGCCGCCCGGAGCGCGGCGGCCCGAGGCAAGGCCCAACGGCCAGCGCGGCCGCGCGGGAACTCGCGCGCCAGGCCCCGCCCGCGGTTTGAACCTGAGGCCCCGCCCCCGCGCCCGGCCAATCAGCAGGCGGGGCGGCCGGCTCCACGGCGACCCTTTGTGGGCGCTGCGCGGCCCCGCCCCGGCCCCGCCCCCCGGCAGCCCCTCCCACGGCGGCGGCGCGGGCGGCGCGGGCGGCGCGGACGCTGGCGGCCAGGTAAGCGCGCCGGCGTTTCCTGGGTCTTTGTGCGGCTGCTGGGCCTCGGGAGGGCTCGGTCGCAGGCGGGGCCGCTAGGCTCCTGGAGGGGCCCTTGGGGGGCTGCCCCCGACTGGAGACCCGCGAGGCTGAGGCGGACGCGGGGGGCGCCCGAGGCGTCGGGCTCGGGGAGAACCTGGGGGCCGGGGGCGCGTCGGAGGAGGGGCGCGGCCGTGGAGACCGACGTCCGCCGCCGGCTCTCCCGCCGAGTGACTGGCCGCCTGGGGCTCCGTTGTTGCTGCCGCACCCTGAACTTGGGCTGTCCCGCTCCATTTCAGTCCACAGGAACGTCCCCTTAGCTCTAGCTTAACGGGGGAGTCTTTTAAGGAGGAGAAACCCGGAAGGTGGGTCTGTCGGGCTCTCCGCGGGGAATCCCCCACGCCTCTTGCCTTGGACTTGGAAGAGGTCAGTGCAGGCCCTCCTCCCCCCAGCTCCCACGATGACCCTCCAGGAAGTCCTGTAGGGACCCTGACCCTGTGCCCCGAAGCCACTGCCCCTCTGGCACCCGTCTGCGCGTCCTCTGCGCTTCTCCCACCCACCTGTCCATTCATCCTTGTACCTCCCCACCCGTCAGTCTCTAGGCTTCATTCCTAATCTGCATTCCTTCTAGAGTGAGCAGTGGGGGATAGGTGTTCGCAGTGGAACAGCTTGAATTTCATCATAGATCTTCTTAGCGGGACTAGGGTTTTGCAATACTGTCCTGCCTTCCAGAAGTGGCCCAGGCCGAGGCTCCTTTCTCTGGAACCCCTGAGGTCAGGGCTGCCTCCCTGCAGCGGGCTGCATGCCTCTGAGTGTTCGGTTTGAGTTCCTTTTCTTTGTGTCTCAGCTTTAGTTGTTTTGAAAAGGAACACTGAGGATGTCTTGCGGTGGTTTCTCTCCCCTGTACAGCAGGAGACCCAGCTTCTCTAAGCTGGTTAGGGGAGTGATGCCAGCCTTGGGTGGCCTGAAGCCACACTCGTCTGCTTCCCCGCGGCCTGGCCTTAGCTGCCCCTTCCAGTGGACACTGACGTCAGGGAGGGGAGCAGGGCACGGGGCGGTGCGGGGAGGGCTCCCAGACCTTGTGTCCACTGGGCTGCCTGAACTGCCCCATCCTGCCTCGGTCGCTGGGCTAGGAAAAGTACCAGACTCACTTCCAGAGGCAAGCGCACCGCTCTACATTTTCAAAAGCTGATTGTCCCCAGAGCAGGATGACCAGAAAAAGCGTCTGCCAGGTAACTCCTGGGAGAGGCTGTGGTCCAAATAGCGGTTTCCCTCTGCTGGAGACTCCTCCTGTTTCCTCTTCGGGGGCCCTATGTGGCTTGCACAGGACAACCTCATGGAATTAACCGTTCTGTTGAAATGAGCCAGAAAAGATACTGTCCTCTTACAAAGTTAAATATTGTATAAACTCCTTACATACAGTTGCTCTTTATTTTCAAGTTTCACCATGTTTTAGAATTAAAATTGAAATTCAGAATGAAAAAAACAGTCATGACTCTCTTTTGAGAGAGAGAGAGAAGATGGCAGCTTTTATTTTGGGAAAAGGCTGGAAGTTTCCCTCAAGCTTGCTATGAGAACATATTCCGAGGCAGAGAAAGCTTGTGTATTTTATTCCAAGTAACGAAAGTTACTTGAGGGAGTTCCCTGGCAGTCAGGTGGTTAAGACTCTGTGCTTTCACTGCCAGGGGCCTGGGTTCAAGCCCTGGTGGGGAACTAAGATCCCACAGGTCGCCTGATGCTGCCCCCCCGCCCCCAAAAAGATACTTGCAGTCGACTTTAGTGCTAACTTAAGAAAACTCCAGGCAGGCGGTAGTGGGGCGTGACCCCGCCACACCAGCTGCATCTTTGGTGAGTATTTCAAAGCCAGTCTGACAGTGAGACGGCACTGAGACTGCTGATGCTGATTAGCCGTAAATACCTGGAGCTCTCGGGCGAGTGCTTGCCCGACGTGAGGGCCGTGGTGACCGCTCCTGGCCCTCCTCCTCCGAGTCAGGGATCTGCGTCTCCCCCCAGTTCCCGGGGTGAGCTGCTCGGGCACGGGCACCTGCCTGTGCCTGCCGGGGTGACCCAGCGGGCGGGCGCGGCACCCCCGGCCCCACCGCCACCTGGGACTCAAGGCCTGCCGTCCCTCTTGTTTCCCTCTGGTGGAGCGCTGGTCCGGAGGAGGCCTGAGGGCCGTCCTGTAGGCTGGGGATGGGGGCGACTCTGGTAGGTGGCTGCCCGGGGAGGTTGGGGGGTCTCGGGTGCCACATGAGGACTGGGGCCTCGGGGTTTAGCCAGCTCCGTGGCGAGACCTTCCCGCCGATTGCAGAGGTGGGTAATGCCCCACATTTTTTGCTCAGCACTCACCGGTGAGTCAAGCTTTGCAGTGAGGATGGCCTGGGAGGCTGGGGCCTCGTGTCTCCTGTATTAGGGACTCACTGCCCTCCGACCGCAGTCTGGGCTGAGAAGGGGCTCCTCTAGGCTGGCTGGGGGTTCGCATCCCTTCCTGTGCCCTGGGTATCTCTCAGGGTCCCTCAGAACCACCGTCTGTTCAGATTTGGCCCCAAACACAGATGTCTGAGGAGGGGACCCTTGCAGGCCACCTTCTGGGGTCACCCTGGCCCCTCCCTCTGACAGCCTCTGGGAGGTGGGGCACTGCCCGAGGCTGCTCCCTTCCGTGGTTGTGAGTCCACCGACATCTTCTTGTATCGTATGTGACACAAATCAGCAGTCGCTTAGGTTTTGGAGTGTTTGAAAGGAGTCATTAGGCCATCTCTGTCCTGGCACGCCCGCTGGGGTGCCCGGAGGCAGTAGCTGGGGCTCCAGGTTTATGCTGGCGGCCGCCCCATCGCCTTGCTTGCTGACGCACTTTTGCTTCTACTGAAGGTGTAATTTAGCGCAGTCAGTCAGACAGACGTTGGCTGTGCAGCTCCGTGAATTCCTGCCAACGCCTCCTCTCTGACCCCTGCTCCCATCTGGAGGGGCTGTGTTCCCGCCATCCCAGGGAGTTCCTGCCACTCCCAGCTCCTCAGTGACAACAGCCTGGGCTCCCTCTCCTCTCCTGCTGGTTCATATGCACAGAGGGCCCGGTCCCTGTGTTCCTGTTCTTGCCTTGTTGCTCAGCGGGTGTTCCCAGCCCACCGTGGCACGTCCTCGCGCCTGTCTCGGAGTTTTGTTACCGCATGGTGCCCTGTCCTCGGGGACAGCACACTCCCCCCATGCACTGGCTCGCTTGGAACCTTCCAGAACATTCCATCTGCTGGTGGGGCAGGCTGGTGGCAGCGGTAGGGGCGGGTGGGCGGTCGGTGAGGCCCGGAGACTCAGCAGCCACTGACGGCAGCACCGGGGAGACGGCAGGGGGAGGGGCTCTCCTCCTCGAGAGCAGCCTGGCAGGATCCCAGCTGCTCCCCCCGCGAAGCACTGGGCCAGCGGTGGAGCTGACGGCGCCTCGTCTGCCCTCGGAAGGCTGGGGACCGGGAGCCCTGGAGAGACCGGCAGGACCACCGGGGTGTTGCATGTTGTGGCAAACACGTGGCTGTCAGAAGTGGAAGTAAAGTGCCAAGTAACGGGGAAGGCGTGATGAGCGTGGGAAGGCGGGCGTCCCGAGACGCAGGTGTGCCCGGGGGAACGCGCTCCGGCAACGCCAGGAATGCGGCCTGACGCCTGGCTGCCAGGCATCTTTGCCCTGTGTTTGGCTTCTCCCCGTTCCCCACGGGGACCACGGACGTGAACCGGGCCCCGCACGACAAGCGCAGCGCTCTCTTCCGAGCTGCCACTGCGCTGCCACGAGCGTCACCGGGCTGGGCAGGGGTGAGGGCAGCAGAGGAGTGGGAGTGCTTCCCAGCTGGGCGCCTTGGGGCCCTGGCCGGGGCACGTCCTGCGCAGCTTCCCCAGCTGGTCCTCTGGGGAGTGAGACCAGAAACCAGGGAGTGCGGGTCACTGACAGAGCCTGGGCTGGGGGGGGCGGTGCCGCGGCGGGTGGCCGTGGGGCGTCCTGGGCTGTCTGATAGGAATGTGCTGGGGTGTCTGGGGTGGTGGGAGCGGCTGCGTCCAGGCTGCTTCCCGTGGTGGCAGCTGGGTGCCCTCGCTGCGTGTTCACTCTGGGCAGACAGTGGGAAGGCTGCCCTCTGGGCTTCTTTCCTGCTGCTTCCACCCCAGGTGCTGAGCACACGAAGCTGCAGCCGGCCTGAATTGGGTGCCTGGAGTGGAGGGCTCCCCCTGGGTTAGGAATTCAAGGGCTGGCCGTTCTGAGGACTCCTCAAGGAAAGGGAGGTTGTATCTGAGGTGCCCTGTGAAGCCTCCCGGCTGTGGTCTCCAGCCCATCCCCGCTGGACCAAGTGGCTGCTGACCTGCCCTAGACCCGAGCCGTGAGGGGCCCGAGGGAGGGTGGCCTGACTTCCTCTGTTGGTGAAGTTGAGCTTAATCGTGTTATTTGAGAGAGTTTTGTTTAGGCTCTAAATTACCTTTTTTTTTTTTTCCTGTCCATGCCGTGCAGCTTGCAGGATGTTAGTTCCCCAGTCAGGGATGGGACCTGGGCCCTCAGTAGTGAGAGCTGAGTCCTAAGCCCTGGACACGCACCAGGAAACCCCCTGGGCCCTAGGTTAAGTCAGTGGTCGTGCAGAGTCAGGATCTGAGATTAGGTGGAAAGACGCTCGAGGTGATTCATCTGCCACAGAGAGAGGAGCCCTTGAAGCTCGAGTGTTTCTCCGGAACACAGGGTGTCTCTGTACAGTGTGGCGTAGTTTATATCAGCTCCCTGCCCTTTCTGTTCTGGAGTGATTGCAGCTCCACAGCAAGCTGTAGAGAAGTGTCCTGGGCCCCCGTCCCTGCCCCCCCCCCCAC
>SJYQ01109913.1:0-12421 GCA_006410935.1 Redunca redunca | reverse complement strand
CGGGCTGGGCGGCCCGGGCGGGCGGGCGGGCCTGGCGCTCGGCCGGGGGTCCCGGGAGCGCGCCTAGCGCCTGGAGGGGCCACTTCCGGGGCGGGGGCGGCGTGCTGAGCCCCAGGCGGAGAGGTGAAAGGGGGAACGCGGTCAGTGTTTTGCCAGCTTTACCTGCGTTATACAGACTCAGGCTGTGCGCACATGTACAGCTTCCCCACTCCCGGAGGCGCGGGCCTGCGATCGTCTGGCTCACCCTTCGATCCAAGTGATACCAATGGCTGTGCAACCATCCCCGCCCCATTTAATGCTTGGTGTGAAAATTCACACGCACGCTCCCGTGCACTGTTGCACACCACCCCAATTTTATTGTTTCGAGTAGATAAGTGTTCTTATTAATAGAGTTTATTTTTAGAGCAGTTTTTGGCTCTCAGAAAAATTGACAAGAAAATACAAGAGTTCTTATATACCCCTTCCACGCATACACAGTTTTCCTTATGAACATTTTCCATGGCTGGGTCACATTTATTACAATTGATGAAACAGTATTGATACATTATTATTAAGGTTTCCCTGCTAGCTCTGGTAAAGAACCCACCTGCCAATGCAGAAGACTCCGTTTCGATCCCTGGGTCGAGAAGATTCCCTGGAGAAGGAAACGGCAACTCACTCCAGCATTCTTGCCATGGGACATCCCATGGACAGAGGAGCCTGGCGGGTTACACTACATAGGGTCACAAAGGAGTTGGACGCAACTTAGCGACTAAACGACAAAAGGGAGGCCACGGTTTACATTAGGGTTCATTCTGTGTTGTACATTTATGTTAAGTGGCCCGCCTTACAGTATCAAATGTAATAGTTGCTCTGCCCGAAAAATCAGCTGCTTCTCCCTTCTCCCTACTGGGGAGCCCCTGGCAAACGCTAATCGCTTCACTGGCTCTAGCTCTGCCTTTCTCAGAATGTCATATAGTTGAAATCATAGAATGTGTAGCCCTGTCAGATGAGCTTCTTTTACCTAGTAACATGCATTTTAAGTTTCCTCCATTCCTTTTCATGGCCGGACAGCTTCTTTTAATTCATCTGACTGCGGCAAGCGTCGCAGCACTCGGAATCCTCGCCGCATCGCGTGGGGTCTTTCCTCGTGGGGCACAGACTCTAGGTGTGTCTCTCGGGCTCAGTACTTGGAGGAAGCAGACGTTGCTGTTCCACAGCAGGTGGGGTCTTAGTTCTCCGACCGGGGGTTGAACCCAGATCCCTTGTATTGCAAGGCAGATGTCAACCATTGGAGCAAAAGGGAAGTCATGCTCATCTCTTCTTAACACTGATAAACATTTCATTGTCTGTGAAGGTGAAGGTGAAGGCTCTCAGTCGTGTCCGACTCTTTGCAACCCCATGGACTGTAACCTACTAAGCTTCTCTGTCCATGGGATTCTCCAGGCAAGAATACTGGAGTGGATTGCCATTTCCTTCTCCAAGGGATCTTCCCGACCCAGCGATCGAACCCGGGTCTCCCACATTGGAGGCAGATGCTTTAACCTCTGAGCCACCAGTACCACAGATTATTCTTACCGATTGGCTGCGTCCAAGTTCTGTCAATTGGGGATAAAGCTCCTATAATCATACATGTTCAGGTGTTTGGGTGCACACACTTCAATTCCTTTGGATAAATACCAAGAACTATAATTGCTGGATCAGACTGTAATGTTTAGCCTGGTAAGAAACTGCCAAATGGTCTTCCAGAGTGAGCTGTACCATTTTGTATTCCCACCAGCAGCGCATGTGAGTTCCTGTGGCTGCACGGCTCCCCAGCGTTTTGTGCTGGTAGTGTTTTGGTTTGGGGCCATGCGAAAAGACATGCAGTGGTATCTCCTCTTATTTCCAGTCCTGGAGAGCCTGGCGTGCTGCAGTCCATGGGGTCACAAAGAGCTGGACGTGATTTAGCTACTGAACATGACATGCAGTGTGGGGAACATTTTCACATGCATACTGCTGCCTGTAAGTCTCTGGTGAGGAGTCTGTTCAGAGTCTCTGCCCAGTCTTTAAAATTGAGCTGTTGGGTTTCTTAACCGGTGAGTCATACTACCCACTTTTCTACCATTTACATTTTTAACTTAATATTCTTCCCAAATTCTGGCCAGTGCAGTGCAGTTCACTCAGTCGTGTCTGACTCTTTGCAACCCCATGGACTGCAGCACGCCAGGCCTCCCTGTCCATCACCGACTCCCGGAGTCCACCCAAACTCATGTCCGTTGAGTCGGCGATGCCATCCAGCCATCTCATGTTTCACTCAATTTTGTGTCAGCCTGGTTACTAGATGTGTTTCACTGGGTTACTATACCATACTTTAACAGACTCCTTATAGAGGAACAATATTTTGATGGTTTCCAGTTTCTCATTGCCATAAATGTTCTGGTGAATATTTGTTCATACAGTTGTTTGTATTTGTCTGTTCCAGTTATCTACTGCTACATAATATACCTGTAAACTTAGTCGTCTAAAAGAAACATTTTACTGAAGCTCACAACTTTTATGAGTCAGGCATCCCAGCAAGGCTCAGTTGGGTTATTGTTTTGTTCTGTGCAACACGATAAAGATCTCCAGAGCAGCTAGAAGGTAGCATTCAACTGGTACCTGCACCAGAGCACCTAGAGTGCGGCCTCTCCAGCCCAGAGCTTCTAGAGAGTTCTGAGAGGCCCCGGTGGAAGCTGCCAGACTCTGTGACCTCACCTGGGTCATCCCAAGATGACACCTCACCACATTCTGTTGGTCAAGTGAGTCCCTGGGGCCAACCCAGACTCCAGGGGAGGGGAAGGTAGACCCATACTTCTCAATGGGAGGAGCAGCACCATTGTGGCCATATTAATCAGCACATCGTCTTATTAGTTCTTTAAGATCAAGCTCAGAAATTGTATTGCTGGCTCAGAGGGCATGTTGTAAGTGCTGGTATTTCTAAATGCAGGGGCCGAGGGGGCAGTTAAACTGACACTCACCTGAGTATGTTTCTACTACAGTGAACCCTAAATCTCATCAGGCTTTGTTATCTTTGCTTAACATGATATGCAAAAAAAAAAAAAAAGAGCCTCAGTGTTTATGTCTCTTTGATTTTAAGTGTGGCTGAGCAGATTTTCCGGAGAAGGAAATGGCAACCCACTCCAGTGTTCTGGACTGGAGAATCCCAGGGACGGGGGAGCCTGGTGGGGTGCCGTCTATGGGGTCGCAGAGAGTCGGACACGACTGAAGCGACTTGGCAGGAGCAGCAGCAGATTTTCACGACTTGTTGGCTGTTTGTAGTTATCCTATCATGGCACGTTCTTCACCATCATCTGTGGAGAAACAGAGGGTGGTGGCCTTCACATGTCAAAGACACAAACAATCTGTCTTCTTTCATTCACATAAGAAGACTTGATGAATTCTCTTACAAAGACCATTTTGCTCTTTAGTTGCTAACTCATGTCCGACTCCTTTGCAATCCCACGGATTTTAGCCCACCAGGCTCCTCTGCCCATGAAATTTCCCAGGCAAGGATACTGGAGTGGGCCGCCATTTCGTTCTCCAGGGGATCCTCCCGACCCAGGAATTTTAACTCACAGCTTCTGCACTGGCAGGAAGATTCTTTACCAATAAGCCACCAGGGAAGCCCAAAGACCATTTTACAAACTGCAAAGATGAGCGATGATTCTCTCACTATTGTCGACTGAAGAAAAAACTGCACAACCTAAACACTAAGAATTAAGTCTTATCTGGAGGACTGAGAGGCTGCTTCGCGCAGGTAAGGAAGGAACCAGGATATAGAGAGCTTTTGAGCAAAAACCACATAGTCAAACATCAGAAGAGTACTGTTGATTAACCAGACATCTCAAGTGTCTGTGTATGGGAAGATGCACGCGTGGGCTCCCTGGACCCACTGCCCTGGTGCGCACCCTAATTCTCTGGGGCCAGGATCCTGCTTCTTAGGGGCAGCTGCAGCTGCTGCTGGCTCGACGGTTGCCACATCCTTTGCTGACTGATACAGCAGGCAGCATTTTTCATCCCTGCTCTGTATTTCTGTGTGCTCTGGACAAATCTCCGATAACAGATTTCACCCTTAGGACTACTGACAGTCAGCCCAGTAGGCCTGTGCTCGTCGAGGGCGAGCAGCACTCCGGGCCTCGCGCACTCGAGGCTGTCAGTCCTGCACCCCAAGTCGCCATGGTCAGAATGCCCCCCAGCTGAGGGCCGGTGCTTGCGGGTAAGGCTAAGCTACTCTAACAGAGAAACCCACTCAAACTCAGCAGCGCAGAAAAGATGGAACTTTACTTCTTCTGGAAGAGTCCAGGAGGCGGGCAGCCATGCTCCATGGGGTCACTCGGGGCTTGGACTCCTCCCAGTGTGGCACCTGCCCCCAAAGGGCCTCGCCATTGTCTCCGCAGCCAAGGCTGGAGACGCGGAGACAGGGCTGGGGGCAGAGGCAGGGCGCAGTCTGCCACAGGAAGGAGACGCACCACAGCTGCTCACGGCTCCCGGGCAGGATGGCCAGAGGGCCATGTCTACTCGCAAGCAGGACTGGGAAGTGGCGTCCCACAGGGCAGCGGTGTGCCCAGCGCATCTCGTTCTTCTGCAAGTACGCGAGTGCTGCAGACTGAATACCCACCTCAGAATTCACAGGCTGAATCCCTGAACCTGCAGTGCGACTGTGTTTGAGAGAGGTCTGAGGAAGAGAAACCAGACCTCTCCACATTTGTGCAGCGGGAAGGCTGTGTGTGGACCCAGTGTGAAAGTGGTCATCCGCATGCAACCCGGAGGGAGACATCAGCCCTCCTGGCACCTTGATCTTGGACCTCCCCAACTGTGAGGAAAATGTGCTCTATAAGCTACCCAGTTTGTGGCATTTTGTTCTTGCAACCCAGCTGAGACAGGGAGAGGTTTTGGTGGATAGTAGTGAAGACTGACCTATCCCTGGGATGGAAGGTGCACCACTAAGCAACAGGTCCTGTCAGGGCTATAGGGCCTCTACTTAATGGAAAGTCTCAAACCCACAAAAGCAGAGAGAACCTAGCGGACTCCATGTGCCCATGGGCCAGTTTCAGCAATTACCAACTCCCCTTCACCCACCTCCGTGCACATGCAGGCCCGGCACCCTAGCCAGGGTCTCCTGCACAAAGCGGATGCGCTCTATCCACCTGTCAGGCCTCCCTGGCGGACTCGCACTGCTCAGGGCAGACTGGGCTAAGAATCTGCCACGAGACTTAACTGTCAGCGCAGCAGGGCACAGAGGAACTGGACACACAGATGCCTCGGCTCTCCTACTCCTGTGTCAGGCGTGTGAGGTCAGGACCGGATGCGTGGAGGCGCTGCAGCCACCCTGTGGCTGAAAGACAAGCTAAGAGAACAGGTGAGTTGCTGACCCAGCGTCCTAGATCATTAGCAGCAGAAACAGTTCTTGGCCGAACTCTGGACTCTGTGTTACGCGAGAGAACTAGATATCCCGATGACTTAAGCCCGTGAAGCTGGCATTCCAGCTGTTGGTGGTGTTTAGTCACTGAGTGCTGCTTCTTTTAGCTAAGAAATTTCACTGTACGCTTGCTAGTATTTCCTGCTATTAAAAGGGCATCCACGGCTCCCCAGCATGCAGGGGCAGACCAGCCAGGCTGCCCCCATTTCCATGGGTGACCAGGAAGGCTGAGCTCTCACAAGCTGAAGTACTGCCTGTGTTCCTGCCTGTCAGCCTGGTGAGCTCATCCTGCTGATGTGGTATAAGGCTGTCCAACCTCAGGAGGGTCTCTACTGTAAGCCCATCATCCTTTTGAAGGCAAGATGTTGAGTTTCAGAAAAAGTTAATCTAAGGCAATATTGTGCTGTTAGCCTATCAGCGACCTTTTGTAGATTGTACCGCAGTAACAAAAGACCCCAAAGTTGCGGTGGACTCGGCTCAAAATTGTTTATTTCTAGCTGGTGCTCCCTGTCAGCGGCTCTGGTGTAGCTTGGCTGTGTTCATTCCAGAATCCAGGGTGAAAAAGCAGCCGTAATTATGCAAGTGCAGTTCTCAGACTGGGGACTGGAAGAGGGGGGTGGCGGCCTGCACAACAGCTTTCTTCCTGAAAGTCGGCTCCGGTTACTTTACAAGCTCAACATGAAGGACGAGAGCCAGTAATTGGGAAAAACGGAATCTACCACCCTTCCAGGATCCACAACCCAACCAAGCAAGGGCCCATCAGGAAAACGGAGAGCTACCACAGGGGTCTTGGGTCACAGCGAAATCAAGGGCTTGCACAAGTGAGGTGGGGGTTGCCACGACCTCAGCCCCAGCACTGAGGCGGACCGTCTGCAGCTCGCGGGGGTCCGCGGCTGCCCCCAGCCCCCTCGGCCGCCTCTCGTCCAGGGAGCTGGCGCTTCTCGACGACTCCCTGGAGAGCAGCCCTCAAGTCCACGGCCACATTTCTGGCCGTCTTCGAGGTTCTCGGCGGCCAACTCAAGCGTTCGAGTAAGTTCTGGGAAATGCGGCTCCCAGCACGTAACGGGCCTGGCGCTGCTATCCGCACCAAACTCCTAGGTTGCGGTCGCAACCCCCACGAGGGTGTCTGGGGACGAGCCGTCGGAGGCCACGAAGCCCTGCAGGCAGGACCCAGACGGGAGTGTTCGCGCGCATAGGACGACAGCCGCAGCCCTGACGGAGCGCTCCCGGGAGCCGCGCCGCTCGCCCTCAAGACGCCCGCCGTCGAGGAGTGGGCAACAGGCAGGCCCCAAGCCTGCAGCCCCGTGCCTTCGCTACTTCGCTAGAAGAGCGGACGCCCGCGCCGAAGACGGCGGCCGCGCGGGACACTGCGCCCCGACAGTCTGACCCGGAAGAGGCGGGGCGACAGAGGCACTCCCGACCAGTCGCCCCGCTCCCGCTGTACTAGTCCCAGCCAACCCGGCCACGCCGGCCCGCGTGAGCCAATCCCCGTGCGCGCCGCAGACGCCGGCCCGCGTGAGCCAATCCCGTTGCGCGCCGCAGACGCCGGCCCGCGTGAGCCAATCCCCGTGCGCGCCGCGGACGACCACCGCCAATGGGCGGCCCGGGCGGTCCGGGGCAGTGGTGGCGGGAAGGCGCGGCGATGGCGGGCCGGCGCGGCGCGCTCATCGTGCTGGAGGGCGTGGACCGCGCGGGGAAGAGCACCCAGAGCCGCAAGCTGGTGGACGCGCTGTGCGCCGAGGGCCACCGCGCCGAGCTTCTGCGCTTCCCTGGTGGGCGCGGCGGGCCGGGCGAGCGGGGGTTCCGGGGGGCCGGGGATGGGGACGCGACCCGGGGCCTCTCCGGGCCCTGAGGGTGGTGAGCGAAGGCCTCGCGGGCCGGGCCCGCCCCCGGAGACCCAAGGGTCGGGGCGCAGGGGCCGGGCCCTTGTGGCCCCTGAGCCTCAGCCGGACGCGTCTGTGGTCGTTAACGCGCGGCTGACGTGCAGTCAATCAGGCCCTGTGTTTAGTGAGCCTCAACACGTGTACAGCCCAGAAGGCGTCTTCACAGCCAGAGTAATGACCGTCAACCCCATAAGTTTTCTGGCGCTGCTTTGTAACCCAAGTCTCCGTTTTGTTTTGGGGTTCCTCCGCCCGCCCGCCCTTGAGTGTTTACCTTCTGACTGGTTTGGGGTCATATTTTTAATTTTTAACGTAACACATTGGTCTTGAAAACGCTTGTAAGAATATCAATACTTAGGTGTTTGAGAGAAGTTCAAGGTTTACAAACCAGAGGTGGCAGCAGTAGAGGGAAAATGCTTCCTTGAATATTTATCGTTTTAATCTTTAAGCGAGACAGTCTGCAGATCTTACACAGTTGACCCTTTGAATGGCATAGGTATGAGCCGCTTGGTCCACACAGACACCTTTTTTCAGTCAACAGTACTCTGCAGTCCTGGGTTGGTGGACTGCAGGGACAGAGAACCTCAGATACTAAGAGCCAGCTGCAGCACTTAAAAATCCTTTTGGTGTCGAGGCAGGTCCTGGAAGCAGACCCCTTGGCTGGCTCTGCCTCTGGTTGCTGCTTCCTACCTGAGCTCCTTCCTCCTAAAGCTTTGTTCATCCCAGTGGCTGCACGCTGCTGCCCCTCCTCGGGTAAAGGCGTGAGCCTGTCCAAAGTTGCAGTGAAATAAACTTCAAAGTTGGATGGGTCGGGGCCAGAAGTTCTGCACAAACTGCTCTTAATGTCCATGGCGAGCCTGATCTCATCTTCCGTGTTTTTCTTGTTTTAGAAAGATCAACTGAAATTGGCAAGCTGCTCAGCTCCTACTTGGAGAAGAAAAGCGAGGTGGAGGACCACTCGGTGCACCTTCTCTTCTCCGCGAACCGCTGGGAGCACGTGTAAACACCTTGGCCCCGCTGCCCTCCCTGCTCTGTACTTCCCCCTCGACTGGGCTCTTGTTTCTGAGTGGCTGAGAGTCAGGCTGCAGGCTGTCCCTTTACACGTTCTTTATTCACAGATCCCCAAAGCTCTAGTTAATACCCTCCAGGTCGTTTCAGGTGCACAGAAAGCTGATGGCGACGTACAGAGCATCCCTAGCGCGTCCCCCCACCCAGAGTCTCTCTCATTTATGTCTTGGATGAACCGGTGTGACACGCCACTAAGTGAGGCCGACAGTTGATGTGGGGGTTTGCCCCCCCCCGCCCCCGCTCTGCTTTACATCATCTTGGTGGGGATCCCTCTGTACCCAGCACAGCTGTTGACAGAGAGCCTGTGGGGCACACTCCCAGGGGCTTCTGTTCCCATCTGCACACATGTGTGTCACAGGAGGTGTTCTAATGAATAAACGGGGTCCTTGGGGACGAATCACCTCACGGCGTGCTTCCTAACTGCCTCACAATCTGCGTTCCGCTCTCCTCTCAGCTCCTGCGGCCTGCTGTCCGGCACGGCTGCTCCGCTGTGGATGGACGCTCGAGGGGCTGTGCCTGGTGCCCTCCCACGAGCAGGCTGGCACCGCTCCCTCTGGCCTGGGCTGAGCCAGGGTCTTTTCTGGAAAGGCCTCCCCCTTCCACATGTTAGATGAAAAGGAAGCCAGGTTTAATTTGTTTTTAATTTTCTTTTTGGTTGCACTCAGACCTGTGGGATCTTAGTTCCCCAACCAGGGATTGAACCTGTGCCCTCTAGGTGGAAGCGCAGAGTCTTAGCCATCTCACTTCACTGGGATCACCAGGGAAGCCCCAGTGAGGCCATATTTATAATCTTTAGCACATCTGGGGTTTCCTGACCTGGGTGTTCTGATTTTTGCTTTTTGTGGGTTAGTAGAAAATATCCTCAGATCAGTTCCGAACGAGGAACAGGACCGCTCGCGTCCTCAGCCCCGGCCTTGCTGGCCGGTGTGCCTCGGCCCATTTGTTCTGCCACAAGTCCCCTTCAGGTCACCCCAGCCACTCCCATCAGATCGGTTTTCTGACCTGCGGAAGTCCTTGGCTGACAGGTTGGATTCTGGCGCCGTCGTCCGCCAGCTGTGTGGCCTCGGTCTTGCTCGGCGTCTCAGCCGGAGCTTCCTGGGCAGTGCGTGGGCAGAGTGCCCCTTGCCCGCGGTGCTGTGTTCTGGTACTGCCTCCACCTCCTCCCCATCTGTCAGAACCTGCCGGTCCTCCAGGGCCGTCCAAGGATTTATCCCTAGAAGTAAGCGTTCTCTTGCTTTCCACGCAGCTCAGCAGCAGCTTCCCAAGCCTCACCTTTAACAACTGTGTTGTCACGTTCGCTTTACCCCCTCTCTTTTTAAAGGCCGCAGGCTGTTGGTGAGATGCTCGCTTTATGTTTCATCCCGAGTGGATTTGGGTTTGCATTTTTAGCGCGGCACCACAGAAGTGACGTGGGTCCTCTCGAGGGCAGGAAGTCCCCATGTGAGCCCACTGAGTACCCCTCTTCCTGAGACCCCGGGCCCCCTGTGGAGGGCGTCCTCAGCCCCTCCTGCCCTCGGCCCCCTCCCAGAAGGAGACGCAGGCATCTGTCGTCCCCTCCGGGCCGCGCCCACCCTCCGCTCCCCTTGTTCCGGCTTCTCCCTTCCCGGCAGGGCCTGGGCCCCTGTGCCCGACGGCCAAGCTGCCCCTGGGCCTCTGCCAGCACCAGCTGTGTTCACGCGCGTGGTGGACTTGCCTTTCTGTGCCTGGTGTCGCTGGGCCGTCCATGTGGCATCCTGCGGGGAGGACCAGAGCTCTGGGGAGTGAAAGCCCAGCTACGCTCTGCTGGGTGCGCCCCTGTCCTCACGTTGCTTTCTGAGCTGCTCTGTGCCTGCAGGACTCTCTGAGCCTGAGACTCAGGAGCTGTGACTCTGGGACCAGGGCTCACGGGCGCCCCCTCTCTCGTAGGCCGTCAATGAAGGAGAAGTTGAGCCAGGGCATCACCCTGGTCGTGGACAGATACGCCTTCTCCGGGGTGGCCTTCACCAGCGCCAAGGAGGTGAGTGCCGCTCGGCCTGGCGCGTGGTTTGCACCCCGTGTGGCCTCAGCGGAGGCCCTGTGTCAGCCCCCAGGGCTCTGTGATCCCCTGTTCTCCCAGTCACGTGGACAGGTGAGCAGCCTCTCTGGGTGCGGATCGTCCCCGCAGACACGGCTGCAGGTCTTACTCGGCGGACACATTTCACATCAGCCACGCAGGGGTTGGTGGGCAGACCCGTTTCATCCAGCGCCTTGTTTTCAGGAGAGACGGTGAGAGCATCTGGGGTGCTGTTCTCCTGAACCCCCGTTGAGGGAGCTGCTGTTCGCAGGTACAGCGGCCTGTGTGACCGCGCGGCCCTTTGTCCTGCCTTTTATAGAGGGTGTTCAGACAGACCCCAGCAGGGAAAGGGCGCTTCCAGCACCAGCACCCCCCTCAGCGTGCTCGTCTCCGTGACCCGCCAAACACGGCGCCAGCCCCCATGAGCGTCCTGGTGCACGTCCCCAGGAGTGCTTTCCAGACCCTCGTCCCAGCCCCGGCGAGTGGGCAGCCATCCCCCAAAGCCCTTCCGTCCGTGCTCAGGGGTCCCGGCGCCCAGATGCTGTTTGTGCACCCTAGGTTTTTACAGTTAGGTTGTTCCAGAGTTTGGCTAATGAAGTTCCGTTCTTCGGATGTCCCTTGACGGTCTTATTATGCAGGTTTCTGTCTCTCTTTCCTTCTATTTAAACGTTGGTTGATGTTCGCACGGCTCCTGCCCGATTGTCTTATAACAGTCTTTGATCATGGTTAATTCACAAAAGGTTCAGAATGCTGATCCTTTAATTCTGCCTGTCTTCCTGGCACAAGCAGCTAGGTCCTTCTTTAGGAGAGTCCTGCCGAGGTTCCGGCCCCTCAGCTCCATCTGTGAACGTCACACGGGCTTGGGAAGGGTGGATAGATGCCCTCGTCCTATGCTCAGGGCTCTGAGCCCACAGCTGGCTTCTAACCCTCAGGCTTCACTGTGGGCCCGGGTCACGCATCCTGGGTCTTCCTCCAGAATGGAAACACTGCCCCTAGATTTGCAAGGGTGAAGGAGAGTGGCCGTGCCGCAGAGGGCACGTGGGGCACTGGCGAGGGTCTCCCCATCTCCTCGGGACAGAGGGCCGCCCTGGCCTGGGCTGCCGCGTGGCTGGGGGGCATGGGGTCCTGGGCTCCGGGCGCCCGTGGACAGAACACTGTTTCAAGAGAGAGACCACACGCAGCCTAAAGGACGCCTGCTGTCGAGTGAGAACTCTCCCCCCACACCCCAGCCCTCTCCCCCTCTTGGTGAATCTGGAACCGGAAACGAGGCCGTGTCACGCTGGCTGCCTCTCAGGGTGGCTCTTTGTTGCAGAACTTCTCCCTGGACTGGTGCAAGCAGCCGGACGTGGGCCTCCCCAAGCCCGACCTGGTCGTCTTCCTGCAGCTGCAGCTGGCGGAGGCTGCGGCGCGGGGCGAGTTTGGCCGCGAGCGCTATGAGAGTGGCCCTTTCCAGCAGCGTGCCCTGCAGCGCTTCCAGCAGCTCCTGGCAGACCCGAGTCTGCCCTGGAAGGTGAGTGCCGCCTGGGCCCCGGGGCTGGCGCAGGAGAGGCTCCCTCCAGGCCAGGGCAGGGGCATGGGGCCACGGTGCGGCAGCTCGTGCATGCTTGGTTCCAACGAGGGACCTCCCAGGCGTTCAGCATGGTTCCAGCCCTGGGCCCCGCAGGCCGGGGGCCTCCCCCGTAACCCCGGCCGCCACCTCTGCTGTGGTCCCCACGGCCTCAGGGCACTTCCTGGCCCCGACCCATCTCCAGCCTCCCTGAAGCCAGTGTCCACGGCTGCACCCGGCCGCACCCCTGCCAGCTGGGCTCAGGCGTCTCCCCGCCCTGCATCCGTGCCTCCCGACTGCCCTGCTGAGCGGTGTGGCCGGGGCTCCCCTTGCAGGTTTAAAGCACCCCTGGCCTTGCTGTGTCTCAGGGTGCTCAGGGCTGGGGGGAAGGGCGTGGCTTTACCCAGGCGGAGGCTGCCGTGTGGGGCCTCAGCTGCCCTGCCCTCTGCTGGGCGGTTCTATCAGCTACCGCATGC
>SJYQ01109909.1:0-25385 GCA_006410935.1 Redunca redunca | reverse complement strand
TTGCCTGAGGTGTGTTTTTTTTTTTTTTCCTACTCTGCTCTTTCTGCTCTTTTTTTTCTCTCACAACTCTTGGGGGGAAGACAGTATTTATTTCCTTTGGAAAGATCTCCGCTCAGTCTGTTTATCGAAGTGGCACGGTGGCCGTTCTGGCTTGGTTTGACTGCTTTACAGGTCTCGCCTCTGACTGTTAATTGCTGTGTTTGTTTTCTCCCGTTAGTGATGCTGGCTGTCTCGGCAGGATGGGGGTGGGGCCTCTGGGCAGCTAATTGCTCACAGAAGGCATCCTTGAGTCTAAAATTAGTAAGAACTCCTCCAGCCATAAGGTGGGAGTCTGGGAATGTTGGACGACTCAGGGAGCACTTTTTGGAAGTTTAGCCATTTTCTGGCAAAGGCAGGGGAAACTGGAAGCCAACCAAGTGCTTCAGAGTTGCCAGAGAACCTCAGTACCTGAGCTGATGAGGGTGTGGAGCCAGGGGAGCGCAGGCACAGGAGGAATGTTTTGTCCCGGTCAGGGAGGTAGGGGCGCTCTCGCATTGACTGATCAGTTCAGTTTACTGCTTGAGACTCCCTCCTTTTTTCCACTGATCCACTGAGGCCAAGCATGGCTCAGAAGGCTAGACACGGATGCCAGTGAACTAAAACCACCCTTTGGGACACCAATGAGGGGTTCGGTGGAGGGGTTGCGATCTTGGGGAACTGCCGTCTGTCCGCCATAACCTTCATCAGCTGGTGCTCTGACTTGCCAGGCCGAGGCTCAGAGCAGTGGGCAACTTGGCCTTTTGAACTTGATCCAAGATCTTATGATTCATGTTAGTCTCTGAAACGTGAGCTCCGCTATGAAATCACGGTGATGTTTTTTTGTTTGTTTGTTTGTTTGTTTTGGTTTTTGTCCTTCTTTGTTTAGAAGGGTCTAGTTGTTAGGACTTTTTCGCGTTTGACTCTTTATGGTATTGGGCTTCCCAGGTGGCGCTAGTGGCAAAGAACCTGCCTGCCAGTGTAGGAGATGTAAAAGACGAGTGTTCAATCCTGTGTCGGGAAGATCCTCTGCAGGCGGAAGTGGCAGCCCACTCCAGTGCTCTTGCCTGGAGAATCCCATGGACAGAGGAGCCTGGCGGGCTGCAGTCCCTGGGGCCACACGGAGTCGGACATGACTGAGCGCTTTGCATGCTTTATGATGTTCCCTGTCTGGGGAGAAAAGGGAAGGAGGGGAGGGAGGATGGAAGATGTCAGTCTTCGTGTCACAGGAATGTGGTGCATTTAAAGCCGTGCTGAAATACATAATACTCTCCACTCTCCTGGGGCGTGACAGCCCTTAGCAGTGGAGCTAACCCAGCACAGGCTGACTGCCTTCACAGATGCTGTTCGACAGTTTTAACAGAACGCTCTTATGTACGTTACTTCCTTTGAGAGGTTGAGAGGATTGGTCAGGCAGAAGTGGTCCCTGCACACCCACCCCAGACTCCTTCTCTTACGAAGAGTTTGGGGTATCTCCTGCCCCCGGCTCAGGAACATGTAAGACTTGAGTGATGTGAAGTTTTTGTTTTTTTCCCCTGCACAAGGCCTCAGCTCATAAAGGACATAGTTTTTTCTCTCTTGCTCTCTCTCTCTCTCCTTTTTTTTTTTTGGATGTGCCTGTATTTGTATTCTTTTTTCCTTTTTTTTTTTTGCACCATACCACCTTTACATAACCAAAGAATTTCAGTAGAAGAAACTTCACTTCTCAAAAAGCAGGTGTTTATTACAAATAAGGAAGCACAAAAAGTCCTGAAAATACGCTATTTCCAGTTTGAGATGAGATGGGCAGCTTTGGTGCTGATTCTTTGCTTTGAAGACAGAGAAGGTCACGTCACTGAGAGACCTACATGAAAACAGTATTAATGATTTGTTCATTGTCAGGCATGGTGCTCGGTCCAAGGGGCACATAAGTCTTCAAAGTTTCTGTATTGCTTAAAGACAGGCGATAGATAGAAACAAGAAGTACATGTTGCTGTAAGTGATTTGATAGAAATAACCAGTGTGTACTGTAAGTGCACGTGATGGGAAGACATTTCAGGTAGGAAATCATTCTGAGGTTCTGACATTTAAAAAACTGGTGTCGAGAGAACTAGAAGGTGCCAGCGCTGCACCTAGGGAAGGCGTTCTAGAAAGGATTGGCAGAGGCCCTGGGGCGGGGAAGGATGGGGGAGGCCGAGGTGATGGGAGAAAGCTGAGCAGGCCGGGCCTGGAAGAGCCAGCCCTTGACCGCCATCGGGAGGGGTTTGCTTTGCTTGGGCATGTTACTTCTCAACTTATGTTTTCAAAAGATCCTTCTGGCACGTGGCAGTCACTCAGGCTGCCATTATGGTAGGCCCAGCGTGATGGAATGGCTTTGTGGCCTCCAGTGGGCAGGCACTTAACGTTTGCATCCCTAGTATCTGTTTCATCTTATGGGGAAAAACATTTTCGGATAGTCAGTAATTTTCTCACAGCTCATCCTGGGTAATAGGATGCAACCCCAGACATGATTCTTTTCAAAGCTCATGTTCTGTCTTAGTCCCCTAGACTTCTTCTTTGAGTTGGCCAACACTTTTATTTCATGGATGTGTGTATCTGTATCTATATGTATCTTTTAAAGTTTTAACTGCTAAGACTTTTTCAGTATGAAAAGTTGATCTCATTCCCTTCTTTCCTAGTGTGGGGATTCCTTTTACAGCACTTTGAATTCAGATATGAATCCACCGTTGTTAACAGCCTTTCACTTATCTGGCCTCCTCACTTATCTGCCACTTTGAATTTGCTTTTTCAAATCAGTGTTTTTAAAGGTGTGTAATATTGGGTGTGTGAGCTACTTGAGTTCCCAAGTGACCACGTGCTGTGTTCTCCCCCTTTTTCGTGGAAGATTTTTTTTTTTAAATACCGAGGAGTTTGTAATTTTTTTTATCTATTCACTATGTCTACGCACTCAAAGCAGTGTCCCTAATCCATGTTAAATGCGCAATAAGTTTTGTTAGTTGAATGAGCTAATCACGCGTCATGGCACGTGAACTGTGCTTCATGCGCTGGGACGGCTGGGGTGAAGAACAGAGAGGTGAGTTGTGGCAGTCATCACAAAGTTTGGGCCGTGGCCCTGTCCTCTGGTGCCATGGCGCTTACAGCTCCATTCCTTCCCACTGGCATCCACATATCCCTGGGAGTTACCTTGAAAATCCTGCCCTCTGTTATGTGCCCCTCCTTTCTGAGACTTGCTCTGCCTTCTGACCCGTTCCCTTCGTCAGTTCTGTTCCGTGACTTTCATGGAAGCTCTTCTGCATCAAAGCCTTCCCTTGGGATTTTTCCCAAGGCTGGGTATACCGGTCTTTATCCTCATATCAGCCGTTGCTTCCCATCATCAAACCCAATAGATGCTGAAGTCTTACCTCCTTGAATTTTTTTTTTATGATAATAAAGCAGGTGAATAGTGTTCTTGGCTCTGCCGTCCCAGTACACACATACATACGTGTCACTCCTCACAGTATCCCCCTGTGCCTGCGTGACTTCTGGCTTCTTATGGTAGGTAAATGGTTAGTAACTGTGAATCATGAGCACAGAATGGGATAAGGAGGAATTTGAATCATTGGCAGACACCCTTTGGGATCAACAGGCCCATCTTCCTCAGCATCTTTGAGAAGCCTGGTTTTGTGTTTTGTTTGGGGGCCACCCGGGGCCTTCGTTGCAGGAAGAGCGCGCCTCATTTGCTTGTGCGGGATTCTCTAGTTGTGGTGCGGGGGCTCTGTAGTTTGCAGCAGGTCGGCTGAGTAGTTGTGGTGCCTTAGTCGCCCCTCGGGATGTGGGAATCTTAGTTCCCTGACGAGGGATTGAACCCAAGTCCCTTCCATTGGAAGGTGGACTCTTAACCACTGGACCACCAGGAAAGTCCCTCTAAAGCCCACACACGTTGGTGAGAGGAGCCTTTGTCTTAACACAGTTCAGTAGCTAACTCATGATCACATTAAGAGACTGTTCTTAACACAGGAGGACATCACACCAAGTGTCAGGAACTTGTTGCAAAACTAGCATGCCAAAGACAAAGAACTCAGAATCCTAGACCAGCTACTGACTTTAATCCAGGGACCACATCCGTTTCACTAGTTTTATTACTTTGGGTACTTGCAAAAATACTGCCTAGTAGTAACAACATGATTCTTCTTGTTACTGGTGATTTACTGACAGCGTGCTTATAACCAGTAAGTCAGAGTAGCAGATGAATGGTGAAACATTTGCAGCCGTGTCCTGTGGACACTGAGTTGACAATTTGTACGGAGGACGACGACCCCCTCCCACCCATGATGTTCCGGCAGGCCACCTGGCCTCATTAGCGCAGGAGTAGTTTGTCTGTAGGCCCAGCGTCATCTTCCAGGAAATACACATCCTTTAACAAGTTTACTTGCTCAAAGACACTTCATGCCACTTCAAACAAAAGACATTAGGAGGCAAAAGACGACTGAAGGCAGCTCTGCCTGTCTGCTCAGTTACAGTCTGATTCCCTGAAAAGACTTTGTCTCAAGTGTTGGCTCCCCTGTCCGGATGGTGGGGTTTCTGCTTCCTTTTGTTCAGCCTTGTAACTCCAGCTACATCTCCTGAGACATTTGCAGAGGAAGTAAATACAGGCAGTGGCTGGGAAGGCTGGGTGTAACCATGAGCTGTGTTATTAGGATGTTCGAATATAAACAGTAGCAGAAACACTGCCAAAAACAAGGCAGCTCCCTCTCCTCTGGAAATAAGCACGCTCTATTTTCTGACTGACGGGAACACAGTTTAGGTGTGGTCTAGATCATTCCAAGGGACCCGAGGCTTCATGATAGACGTGAAAAATTACCAGCATGGTCAACATTCTTTTTGAATTAACTTCTCCCATCCCGTGTTCCATATGCACTATAACTCATCAGAACTGTGGATGCTCGGTACCTGTGATGTCCACAGTCTGATTGTCATGGAGATACAGCATGCACAGAGGATTAAGCTTGTCTTTTAGCTAAAGAATCGCAAATGGAGTCAGAGTCAGAAAGTGGTTTTGGGTGGCTTATTCCTCCAAGAGATGTGGATATTTAATGGCATGGTCTCTGTTTTCCTCATTTCCAGCTGCTTGCTAAACAAAATTTCAGAATCATTTTGATCTACTCCTCCTACCTATTTAATCAGTTGCCAATTTTGTATTTTGCTAATAGTTCGAAGATTCCATAGAGCAAAACCTGGATAAAGGGCCTTATTATTGTTAATTATCACCTTTGTTTTCCTCTTAAGCTGAAACTATTAGCACTCTCATCACTGTTGTTTCTTTCTAGTCCATCTCCTAATTCTGCTGGCAGTCAGAATTTCCTGCTAAGCCTAGTCTCAAGATGGCTAAGAGGAGTGTCAGTGGTACAAAGAACAGTTCGTCATCCAGTAATGTAGAAACCTGGGTCTTAGAGGTCACCTTTTGGAAAAGAGACTACCGTGAGAAGAGCTGTGTTACCACGAGTATAATCAGGGCCTGGCATTTCCTCTGGTCTGTAGCAAGCACTCTGAAAACGTTCCAGTGGAGCCATATTGGGTGTGTGGCATTTAAGTTATCTCATTGTATGAGTGAGAAACAGTGGAGTTGTTGAAAAATAGACCCAAGACGAGGGCAACTCTATCGGTCACACCAGTGTTTCTGAAGCCAGGCAGGAGGAGGGAGAGAGGTTTTGTAATTCAGCCTCTGCCTCTTAAACGGCTTACTTGTATGCACTCAGCGCAGTACTTGTCACGCGTGAACATGCTCTGCTTGGTGCTGCTGTCACTGCCTACAGGATGTGGTTGAAAACGCTGATGCCAGCTTTGACATTCTTTCCACACTCGTGTCTGAGGGCTCTGTCCTCTGGTTAACGGCACTGACCACGATTGGTAGCATCTGGCCCAGATTACCAGCGCCGCCTCCAGCTGTGGGCCGCCTGGCCACTCTTCTAAACACGCTCGCTTCTCTGGAACTGCCGCACGCTCGCTGTGTTGCTGCTGCTATTGTAAGGACACACGCAACACCAGCCTCACTTGGTGCGCAGCTCAGCGGCGCTGGGTGCGTCCACGTCGCCGTGCAGCTGCCGCATCACCACTGTCCAGAGCTTTTTCGTCTTTGCAAACCGAAGCTCTGTACTCGATCAACAGTAACTCTCGTTTCACCTGCCCCCAGTCCCTGGCAGTTGCCGTTTTATTTTTTTGGCGCTAGAATTTGACTACCCTAGGTATCTTGTATAAGTGGCATTGCACAGTATTTGTCCTTTCATGATTGGCCTGTTTCACTGAGTATGATGATTTGGGGGTTTATCCATGTGGTAGCAGGTATCAGAATCCTCTCCTTATTTTAAGGCTGAATACTACTGCATTGCATGTATATACTACCTTTTGTTATCCATTCATCTGTTGATGGCCAATTGGGTTGTTTTCCCCTTTTATCTATTGTGAATAGTGGTGCTGTGAATGTTGATTTATAAATATGAGTACCTGCTTTCGGTTCTTCAGGGTGTGTGCCCAGAAGTGGAATTGCTGGATCGTATGCTGAAATGGCAACCCACTCCAGTGCTCTTGCCTGGAGAATCCCAGGGGCAGGGGAGCCTGGTGGGCTGCCGTCTATGGGGTCACACAGAGTCGGACACGACTGAAGTGACTTAGCAATAGCAATGCTGATTCTGTTTAAGTTTTGGAGGAACCCCTGTACTTTTTTCCACATTTTTACATTCCCAAGAATTTACGTGCACACAGGTTTCAGTTCTCTGCATTCTCACCAACACTGGTTATCTTCTGGAGGGTTTTTTTTTTTGAGTGTGTGTTTGTGTGTGTGGCTTAAATACGAGCCTTCCTGACGGGTATGCAGGTGATGCTGTGTCTCCCTGTGGTTTTGATTGATTTCGCTTCGTGACTGCACACTTGCTGCTGTGCTGTTTCTGCCTGCACGTGGCCAGCCTTCCCGGCTTCTTCACCTGCCACTGTGTGTCACCCGCACGAGCACCACCAGCAGCGTGTCTTCCGTCTTGGCACGTCCATGTGGCTCCCTCTCCATTTCACACTCTTCTCACCACCTTTTACTCAAGAGCAGATGAAACTAGCCCGTCTTTCTCTCAATACCGATGACTTTTAAGCATCTGAAAGGCATCTTGGCACTTCAGACTCAACCTAGTCAAAGAGCAGGCCCCACCACCGTCTGCCCTGGATCTGCTGTCTGTCCCTAAGCGTGGCGTCTTTACCCCTCTCTCATTCCTGTGGATTCTGCCCTTTGTGCCGGGTCGCTGGCCTGCTGCTTCCTCGGCGTCCCCCTGGGGCCACGCGCCCAGACACCACCCTCCAGATCAGAGCTGCCTAGACTCCTCTTACTGGGCTGTGTCCTGGTTGTTCCATGCTTTCCTTCTTTCCTTGCCTGTAGAAAGGAAAACTTCCCACAGTTTTCCTAGGATAATACCGATTTTTTCCACTCCCTTGCTTATGTAACTGGGGTGAGGGGCTCACCTGGGTGGAGACTCGAAGTTGCCGTGTCTCCCATTCTTTCCTCAGTCATACTCTGGTCACCTGGGGCTTTTCGTGCTCCTCAAAAACTTGTAAGGAGAAGTCTCTACTCTGAGTTGTGAAGCCGCCTCCAGAACCGCTGACTGGACACACACATGCGTGTTTCTGGGAAAGAGTGGTCCCTGGCTTCCGTCAGATCCTTGAAGGAGTCTGTGCCACCAGAGGCCACAAACTCCAGCTCTGAAGTGTCCTGGCGGCCTTGCTCAGCCTCCCTTCTCCATGGCAGAAAGGACTATCCAGTCTGTAGTCCGTGGCTGTGGAGTTATTTCAGGAGGCCTCATAACCCCTGGGCCCACATGGTTGTATGCCTTGTCCTGGGATGCGGAGGCAGGTGTAAGCCTTGGTGCTTTATAGCTCGCTTATTTTTGGCTGTGCTGGGTCTTCGTTGCGGCCGGGGGTGGGGGGGGGCTGCTCTCTAGTTGCTGGGTTCTCCCCGCGGTGCCTTCCCTCATTGCAGAGCATGACTCCAGGGCGCGTGGACTTTGGTCCTGCAGCACGTGGGCTTAGTGGTGGCAGCTCCCAGGTTCTTGAGCACAGGCTCAGTAGTTCTGGCAAATGGGCTTAGTTGCTCTACGGCATGTGGGGTCTTCCCAGATCAGGGATCATACCTGTGTCTCCTGCCATTGGCTGGTGGATTCTTAATCGCTGAGCCACCAGGGAAGTCCATCCTTAACATTTTAAATGGAGGAAGATTTCTTGTACTTTTAAACTGCGGGGCCTGTTGTGCAGATTGTCACCAGGGTCACAATTTGTCTTTCTCCTGCGGTACCTTGACACTGTTTCTTGCCTAAAGTGGGCATGGTCCTCCCCAAAAGCTGGCTGGCCGGCTGTGTGGTTTAATCAACAAGGTAGCAATAGGAAGAAGGCTTCTTGGGCTAGATTTACTCGCCCTTTCCTGGTGAGGAAGTCTCTGATTTACCTGAAATCATGCTGATTTTCAGCATAGGTTTTAGTTGGAAGTGTTTGTGAATGAGTCCTGATTCCACAGAAGGAACTAGTGGGAGCTGCAGAGCTGTCAGGTTTCCTGAGGTTTCCTTGAGTGCTTGGAGGCGGAGAGCCTGCTCAGCACATCGCTGGTAATTAACTGTTAGTGACTGAAAACGCAGGCTCCTGAAAGCAGACAAAGCCAAGCCAAACAAGCAAAACATTTCTTTCAATTACAGCATTTTGATGTTCCGAAAATTGGCACCCCAGGTTAATATTTTAGTTTTCTCATTATAATACTTTACTTTCTAAATATTTTTGTCTAATTTAAGCAGTGACTCTCTTTTCCAGCCAGTAATCTCCAGAGATGTTAAATGCTCCTTTGCCAGATTTTTTCAGTTTCATATTGCTATTAAAAATTGTTTAAACATTTGTTGAATTCTGAGACAAAGTTAAGAACCAGAAGAGATACTTGCAAGGGTGGGGAAAGAGCACCGGACTGGGAGTGAGGGAAAATGAGTCCTCACTGCACCTCTAAATACTCTGTACCTCCTTCAAGTCCCTTTACCCACTGTGCCCACCCCCCTTTCTAATGGGTCTGATAAAGGGAGGCAGGGTGATCATCTCAAAGGTTCTCCCTTTAGTTCTGTATAAAAATCATTGAGGATAATAAACTAGAAGATTATTCATTAAGCATCTGCTATGTACTCACAGGGAGATCTGTGGAATTTTTAAAGCTAGCATTCACTTCTTAAGGAGCCTACAGTCTTTTGAGCAGATGCAGTTACCAGTACAATATAGTTTGCACACAAATCTACCATCCCCAAATCTAGCCTCATTCAGTGTGTGGCCTCATCTCAAAAATGGCGACGTGCCTCCCAGTGGGACAGGCAAAGGGTCCCATCCAGGCGACAGTAGTCTGCAAACTTGAAACTACCATCAACTTAGAAAGATAATGGGATGTTTTACAGTTTTAATTTTGGTATCACCTGTCTTGTTTCAAACTCTTCTTTCCAAAGTCGCCATAAACCTCACAGTTGCCCAATTCAGTGACTTCTTTTTAAAAATATATCAGTTCCAACTTTTCAGCAGCAGTTGGCACTGTGGTCCTGCCTTCTCTCTTCTGCCCTCTGCTTTTAACTTCCCTGAAACTCTAATCTCTCAATTCTTCTGCTTATACAGGGTGTAGCAGTCTCTGGCTCCTCCCCAACATGTATTGTGCAATAACGCCTTGTGTAAAGTGAAAGAGAGGAGTTGTTATCTGGCCCAGTGTTGCTGTGTGTTACATTTGTGACCTGGGCAGAAATGTATAAAGAGTTTCAGGTATAGTTTGGGGTAGAGTGTCTCATCCAGTCTGATTCCCATTTCTACTGATCATAGGACACTTTGTCCACACTCATCTCAGTGCGGAATATGTGCAGAATGCTGTGGAAGAGGTATTTACTTAATTTTTCCACGTCTCTCTCACACCCACTGAGTTCTTAGAGGACTCAGTTCTTTTACTGGTACTGCTTTTAAGGCTTGACACAAATGTGTTGATACATTGAGGATATTTAGTACTTCTTTTATTTAACTAAAGAAACAAATCTGAGGGTGTTCAGCATTATGTCTTCATAGAGTCTTCCTTTTCCTGGAAAGTAATCAATAGATTGAAAAATAGTTTCCATTTTAAAAGAAAAGTTGGAAGTATGTTTCCAGTGAGCAGTCCTATTTAAAACCAGCTGAACTACATGATCATCCTTTACTTACTTTTATATAGTTTGTTTTACTTTTTCTATTTCATATCCAGTTGCTCTGATTTCATGTAGTTTGTTTTCCAGTTTCTCCATCTCTTTTTTTTTAATTTTTTTTCTCAAGCCTCTATCAAGCTTAGTAGAAAAGCTTTTATATACATATATATAAATAATATGTATAATATCCATATTTTTAGAAAACTTATGAATTTTTGCCTACTGAAAAAATTTATGACATTTTGATTCTACTTAGTATGAATAGAATGCTAGATTTCTAATTTTTAAAAAATGCAACCAGCAACAGAGGTTTACTGTATGGCACAGGGAACTACAGTCAGTGTCTTGTAATAACCTATAATGGGAAATAATTTCAAAAAAAATACATGTTTATGTGTATAACTGAGTTACCTTCCTGTGCACCCGAAGCATTGAAAGTCCACTGTACTTTGATAAAATGTATATATTTTAAAAAATGAAAAGTTGAAAGTGTATCTCATATACTCACAAGGAGATACCATTCACACCTGCCAAGTTGGACACTCTAAACAGGTAAGAGCAGCAGCACGTGCTGGCAAGGGTGTGGAGAAATTAGAACACTCGGGCATTGGTGGTAGGAATGTCGAATGGCATAGCCACTCTGGAAAAGTCTGGCAAGCCCTCAGCCTTTATTAAACATAAAGGTATCATCACTTGATGTAGCTGTTCCACCCTTCGGTGTATACTCAGAAGAAGTGAAACATGTCCAGTGCTCGTATGTGGATATTCATGCCAGGATTATTCATAACAGCCAGAAAGTGAAAGCAGCCACACGTCTGTCAGGTGAAGAATAAATACACAAAGTGTGGGCATATCCATACAGTGTTATGGATTATTAGGCAGTGGAGTACAGTACTGATAAAATGCTAAAACACAGATGAGCCTTGAAAGCTAAGTGCAAGAAGCCAGTAACCAAAGACATCAAAATGTATGATTCCGTTTATGCAAAATGTCCAGAGTAGGCAAACACATAGAGACAGAACGTAGATTAGTGGTTGCCTGGAACTGGGAGGGGAGGGGTTTGGGGTAGGGTGTGACTACTGATGGATGCAAGATTTCTTTTTTGTGCCATGAAAGTGTTCTAAAGTCAGA
The DNA here is from genome assembly GCA_006410935.1 of Redunca redunca. Lineage (NCBI taxonomy): Eukaryota > Metazoa > Chordata > Mammalia > Artiodactyla > Bovidae > Redunca > Redunca redunca. Next base: position 14,070 of record SJYQ01109909.1, on the reverse strand, counting down.
TAGTGGCCATGGTTTCACAACTGTGCTAAGACAATAAACCACTGAATAGACTGTTTAATAGACAGTTAAGTAAAGGAGTTTTAGAGTATATGAATTTTGCTTCAATTTGTTGTTGTTCAGTCACTAAGTTGTGTCTGACTCTCTGCAACCCCGGGGACAACAGCACATCAGACTTCCCTGTCCTTCACTATCGGGAAGAGTGAAGATAGAGAGTTTTAGAGTTTGCTAAAACTCTTGTCCATTTTAATCAGTGATGCTATCCAACAATCTCGTCCTCTGACACCGCCTTCTCCTGCCTTCATTCTTTCCCAGCATCAGGGTCTTTTCCAGTGAGTCGGCGCTTTGCATCAGGTGGCCAAAGTACTAGAGCTTCAGCACCTGTCCTTCTGATGAATATTCAGAGTTTATTTCTTTTAGCATTGATTGGTTTGATCTCTTTGCAGTCTGAGGGACTTTCGAGTCTTCTTCAGCACCACAACTGGAAAGCATCAAGTCTTTCATGCTTAGCCTTCTTTATGGCCCAACTCTCACATCTGTTAATAACTACTGGAAAAACCGTAGCTTTGACTATACAAACCTTTGTCATATATTTCAATAAAGGTCTTAAAATGCAAAATTGCACATACACACACACACAAAATGCAATGTGGTATGCTGGATTGCCAGCATCTGTTGGGTCATCAAAAAAGCAAGAGAGTTCCAGAAAAACATCTATTTCTGCTTTATTGACCATGCCAAAGCCTTTGACTGTGTGGATCACAACAAACTGTGGAAAATTCTTTAAGAGATGGGAATACCAGACCACCTGACCTGCCTCCTGAGAAATCTGTATGCAAGTCAAGAAGCAGCAGTTAGAACTGGACATGGAACAACAGACTGGTTCCAAATAGGGAAAGGAGTACGTCAAGGCTGTATATTGTCACCCTGCTTATTTAACTTAATGCAGAGTACATCATGCAAAATGCCAGGCTGGATGAAGCACAAGCTGGAATCAAGATTGCCAGGAGAAGTATCAATAACCTCAGATATGCAGATGACACCACCCTTATGGCAGAAAGTGAAGAACTGAAGAGCCTTTTAATGAAAGAGAGTGAAAAGTTGGCTTAAAACTTAATATTCAAAAAATGAAGATCATGGCATCTGGTCCCATCACTTCATGGCAAATAGATGGGGAAACAATTGAAACCGTGAGACACTTTATTTTCGGGGGCTCCAAAATTACTGCAGATGGTGACTGCAGCCCTGAAATTAAGACGCTTGCTCCTTGGAAGAAAAGCTATGACCAACTTAGACAGCATATTAAAAAGCAGAGACATTACTTTGCCAACAAAGGACCATCTAGACAAGCCTATGGTTTTTCTAGTAGTCATGTTGGATGTGAGAGTTGGACTGTAAAGAAAGCTGAACACCGAAGAATTGATGCTTTTGAACTGTGGTGTTGGAGGAGACTCTTGAGAGTCCCTTGGACTGCAAGGAGATCCAACCAGTCAGTCCTAAAGGAAATCAGTCCTGAATATTCATTGGAAGGACTGATGCTGAAGCTGGAACTCCAGTTCTTTGGCCACCTGATGTGAAGAACTGACTCATTGAAAAAGACCCTGATGCTGGGAAAGATTGAAAACGGAAGGAGAAGGGGATGACAGAGGATGAGATGGTTGGATGGCATCACTGACTCAATGGACATGAGTTTTCTCCAAGAGTTGGTAATGGACAGGGAGGCCTGGCGTGCTGCAGTTCATGGGGTCGCAAACAGTAGGACACAACTGAGCGACTGAACTGAACTAGCTGATCCTGGACTGGGTCCTGGAACAATAAAGAACATTAATGGAAAAAGGAATGAAATCTAAAGTCTGGAGTTAATTAACAATAATGTTCCAGTGTTGGTTTCTTTCTTTAAGTTTTAATTTTTTTTTTTTTAACACCAAAGACATTTTGTATTGGGATATAGCCAGTTAGTAGTCATTAAAGAAGATTCAGACACCTATACAAAAGTTAGAGTGGATATTAGTTGTCTCTTTATGATCACTCAGGCACAACCACTCTAGGAAACATTGAATCAGATTAAAGCTTTTCGCTACATAGGTGTCATCAGGAGATTTTTGGCTGCTGCTACCTTTAAGTATATCAGTACTATTTAATATATACTAATTGTCAACTGAACTGAACTGAATTGCCAAAACTGTGATGGGGTCTGAGACTTCACCCTACTTGCAAGCTACCAAGTCAGCCTGACGGTTTCATGGCTGCTGTCTGAAGTCAGAAAGCACCCTGAGCTTCAGCTTCTTGTTGGTGCTGCTTGCCACCCTGCTCCCACGGGGGCAACACAAGGGGCCCGGGGAGATGCTGTGTCACAGCTGAGGAACCCCAGCCGTGGGACCCCTGAATTTTTACTGTGTGCGGTAAGCCTGCCTCACTTTTGTTCTGACTTCACACATCTGTCATCACACAGAGAGAAACAGTATCTCTGTCTCCCGAGGCTGTGTGATATGGAGGCCTTCTTAATAAGACGACCTAGGATGGAAGCACAGGCAGTGTCCTTTGCTCACTAGACACTCACAGGGAGACCCTTGAGGAGTTGTCTCCCGTCACTAGTATGTTCTCATCATTATTATTCGGAAATCAGTGTGTTCCACTAAAGGGATTTGATTCAATTTTAACTTTCTTTCTTTCAATATTTATTGTATATTAAATAATACTCTGCTAACGTTTTTTGTTAAGTAATACATTATTTTTTGTATTTATTATTTATATATGTATGTTACTTTGCAAAATGTGTAACTCATTTTCTGTAACACACAAATGCCTAAAATGACATGAAAAGTGAAGTCAGTTCGTCCCTCAAGTATTGACAATGAAGAAAATTCTGTTTACTCATTGGCCATAGAGTAATGTCTGAAAAGGTGATGAAAACATTCTCAGATCAAGAGTTTTAACAGAGTTTCCTAAAATGTTGACCGGAGAGGTGCTGAAGGGCATGGACTGGGAGAAAGCAGTGTCACCATAATTCAGAGCTGCTCTGAGTTCTTCACTGGTGTTAAAGGGTCTGCTTTTAAAATTTGTGTTACCTATTTAAAATTTGTTGCTGTGTTCATGGAGCAAAAGTACAGTAATTATGGATCCTTGATTTTCCTGTTGACAGAGAAACTTACTTTACCGGAAGTGAAATTTGGCTCATTTCAAGTGAGGTGCAGTTCACAGTCAGAAAATCCTTCTCTAAATGAAAGGTTCTGTTTTGTTTTTTAAGGAAACTTTGCTGTTTCCATTCTTTGAAAGATGAGGATTGGGTTTGTTCAGATTACTAAACTTGAGGTTTCTTCCTTATACACACTCAAATTGCATTTTGAAAGGGGATACTTTGCATAATCCCAGGGAACCTGCTGAATATTCTTTTCCATTCAAGGATCACTTTCAAATTTTTGGCATCATTCTGTAACACACCAGGAGTTGAAACAGTGATGATGGCCCCTGGTCCCAGCCTCCCTTCGTCTCTACTGGGAAAAGAGCTGAAATGAGTCGATGATTTGGTGTTTGTTTCCTGTGGCTCTAGGTTTGCATAGTTCATTTGCAAGCAGTTTAATTTCTTGCATTTGCTCTTTGTCAGACAGTTGTAACTGGACAGAATGCCCCATAGCTTTCTACCTTATCTCGCTTAGCATGTTTAGGAAACCTGCTGTTTTTCTCACCCATATACTTTAGCATCTTCTCACCAAAGATTAGAAGTTGACAAATGTAGGTCCTCCAAACCTAGTTATTCTTTGGCAAGAGGAATAATAACACTTCTTCGAGCTACTGTGGGGATTAAATAAAATGATATATGTAGAATTCTTAGGATGAAATGACATAATGTATGTAGAATTCTTAACCTGATACCCAGCGTATAGTAATCCTTGAATAAACAGGAATTATTTTTGCATTTTTTTTGACTTGCAAACCAGGATGTGAGATACATATTTCAACATTTGGTCCATTTTGCCTGTTAACTTCTTTTTTCTTTATCTCACCCTTGGCCTCACCATATCTTCCTCTTCGCATGTCTTTTTCTGTTTTCCCTTTTTTATGCCTTTTACTTAGTCTCTCTTTCTTTCCCTTCAGATAAACCGAGAAAACTGGTGTACCATTGAGCCGTGCCCTGACGCAGCATCTCTTCTGGCTCCCACGCAGAGCCCAGGTAAGCGGGGATTCTCCTTCTTCCAGTTTGCTTGAATAACTGCATCCAAAATGTCCCTCTTCCAGAGCCACCATCCCACTCTGATGCAGAATGTTGGCTATCTGTCTGTCCTTCATGAGCATTAGTGGGATAAGTGAGAAGAGTGTCACGTGATTGGGTTTCTAGGCCTTTTGTCTTATCTCACAGCTGAAAATGAAGGTGTAATTACCTAAATTTCATTTTAGTAGTAAGTTTCCACAGGTAGCTTTATAGTTGATTAATTCATCTGTGAAGGCATATGTGCTGTGCATATATGTACATGTGATAATGGTTTCTTAATATGATAAAACTATATAAATATATGTTATTAAGGACTAATCCCAGGTCTCTTGATTTTGGCTGCACATTGAAATTACCTGGGGAGCTTTAAAAATATACTGATGTCTGGGTCCTGCCCCCTAGCGATGCCAATTTAATTAGGCTGAGGTGTGGTCTGAGCATCAGATCTCTGAAAGAGCCTTTGGTTTCTCTGCTGTGTAGCCTAGGTTGAGAATCATAATCTTTGGAAATACTGTCAGCAGTTGAGGCTTTCCTTAAGCACCCACGAGGTATTGGTGACATTAGATAAGGGTAAAAGGCCCTCAAGACCTTGGTGGTTAATGACACAGTACACGTTTTGTGGTTGTTAGGAGTCCTGGCTTCTTACCCAGGTTGAGCCACTGATTCACTGTGATGCAAGGTTTGTTCCTAATGTCTGTGCTCTATTGTCTTCCATCCCTGAAGCCTACTGGCTTTCCTTAAGGGAAGAGTCCAAATGACGGGTGAGTAACTCAAGTACCCTGTGCCTTTTCTTGCAGCTGGTAATTTGCATTTTGGGCTCTTGAGTCTACTTTACCCAATAAAACCTCTGTTAACCTTTTCAATTTTTCCTCACTTGCTTTAAAAATTACTGAATTCTCATTTACTGGTCTTTTTAGAAACAGTTTAGCTGTGGATATATGGCAGTAGGAGGAAATTTAAGAACAAGATGTTTCAAATCCTCTTCCTAAAGAGAAGTTTCCTGTTGATTCTCAACCCTCTGACTTTGCTCCAAAGAAAGTGTTAGAAACAAATATGAGAAGAGGTTTTTGGTTTTTTTTTTCTGTTTTTCTCTCATACAGAAGTTAAAGAATATTATCATGCTGTTGTTGTGTTTAGGGTGTCCAAATATTGTAAGATTGACCTTGTTCCCAGATGTAGCTGACCCATTCCCCATCTAATCCCCTAGACTCTTCTACTTGAAAGTATACTACTCACTCTGTTTTAGTTCCTTAGCTGTTAGGGGCTTTTTCAAGAAGTGCAATTGCTCTCAGCCACTCAAGCTGTGAACTTGTCTGCCCTGTAGAGTTTGCTTCACAGTTAGAATATTCACAGGAAGGTTCTCCACGAGCCACAGTTTATTTTTACTCCTTTAAAGAGGTGAATTTGAACCCCTGAGCATTTTCCCCGGGGCATAATCTTAAATATCGTTGACTTTCTCCATACCCCGGCCCCCTGAAAGACTTTGTTTCTTTTGAATCTTTTTAAACCTCAGTTTAACAAAATCCTGGATTATGTTCCTGAACTTGAGGCCTGAGACTATGATTGTAGGCATCATTTCTTGTGAATTCCAAAGATGTTCAACCATGCAGGTTTCTTTCTTTTGCTTTTAAACGCAGCTCGAGAGAACAATAGTGTTAGACTAAATAAGATAATAACTTTTATTTAACGTCACTTTGTATACTCTTCAGGCTTCCCTAGAGGCTCAGATGGTAAAAAATCTGCCCACAGTGTGGGACACCCACGTTCGATCCCTGGGTCAGGAAGATCCCCTGGAGGAGGAATTGGCAACCCACTCTAGTATTCTTGCCTGGAGAATCCCATGGACAGAGGAGCCTGGTGGGCTAGAGTCCATGGGGTTGCCAAGAGTGGGACATGATTGAGCGACTAACACTTTCACTTGTATAATCTTCAGTCCAGGATAAATGCACGCTTATTTAAGTAGAAATAAGTGCATGTGGATTCCAGTTAACGTGGTTCACCAAGGCCCAGTGAGCGGCCTGCTGCTAAGTTTTCCTACCCTTCCCCAACTATAATTTGTTTGCATATGTAAAATTTAAGCCCGAGTGACTTGATAAGCACTTTGAAAGTGCACATTACATTTTGCTTGCTTTTAGAAAGGTGGTGGCTCAGGGCACAAAAGTAAGAGATTTATAAACGGGTCATAAAATAGGACTGACCCACTGCAAAGTGTCATGTCCTCACTGGACATTTGTCAGGTCACAAGTAAAGGTTAACGAAGCGTTAACCCCATTAGGTGTGTGTATCATATTATGCCTGCTGTGTGCCGAGGCGCAGATGTCCATTACTAAGTGTATAAACTCTTTCTTACCATCACTACAACTATTTTAGGGAGGGACATACTGTCCTATTTCATTGGTAAGGAGACTGAGTCTTAGAGGTCAAGAATGACTTCTTGCCTGGGGGTCTTTTAGTAGTCAGATCCGGATTTAAGCCACAGCCACCTCACTCTATCTAAACCCTATGATGGTTGTTCCTGTTTATACCTTCGTTATGCTCTACCTTATGGATTAGGAAGAAAGATTCCATCCATTTTGAAAACCTGCCAGCGTATGTGAGATGAGGGTCCCCGCATTTCCATCTGTGGGGGTTTCACTAGCCTTCGGGTCCTCTCCTCTCCCGTTTTCCTTGTCTTCATCCTCTTCCCTCCACCCCAGCCCGACAGTCAGAGTTGTATCCCATCCCAGACTCGGGTTCGTTCCCTGGGTGAGGTGTTCCTCCCGGGACAGAGTTTGGATCTTCCCTGTGAACTTTCCATTAGAATGACTTGAACCGCTGCGTTTTCCAGTCTGGAATCTGGACGTGGTCTGTTTGACTGCCAGCTGGACAGCGAGCGGCTCGGCGTAGTTGCTGTGACAGCCCTTTCTGCTCTTGGGCAGCCCCCTCCCCTGCTCTTTTCCCCTCAACCACAGAGTGGAGTTTTTTATTTTTCCAAGTGGGGAAAGCCGGGATGGTGGGAGGTCAGGGGAGCAAGTAGAAAAATCACAGCCACCTACTCCACCTAAGTTAGTACATACTCTAACTGTGGGGTGGGGGAAACACCCAAAATTCTAGAATACCTGTGATTTCCAGGCTTTTAAAAGCAGGGCTATTCCCATTGAACTAACACACACAGAAACAGTTTGGACCAAGATTGAAATGGGCTACTTTTCTACTTTAATCAGAAACACTTTCAGATTAATCTGTAAGCCCTTCCTCAATTCCTGTAGCGTGATCTATGTATTAATACTTCCGTGTTGAAATTGCCTCCATATATTCATTTCTATCCCAAGACTGTAAACTGCCCCCTACCCTGCCACACACAAACACGAGACAGCTCTTTATTTGGATAATCCCCAGGCCCCAGTCAGATGCTTCACTAACAGAAAAGGTAATTTTGTTGACAAGTAATTCATGACCTGTATCAGTGCAGTGCCTTTTTGACCTTGTCTTAGATTCCTGGTTAATCCAGGGCTGATCATTTTTTTAATAAATTTATTTTTTAATTGAAGGATAATTGCATTACAGAATTTTGTTGTTTTCTGTCAAACATCAACATGAATCCAGGGCTAATAATTAATCACTTAATTAATGATCACTTATTAGTTAATTTAGATAAAACCTTTCTGTTCTCATCTCTGAACACCGACGTGTACACACACAGTTACCGTCTAAGCATATGTGTGATGTGCGTGCATGCTCAGTTGTATCCGACTCTTTGCAACTTCATGGGCTGTAGCCCGACAGATTCCTCTGTCCATGGAATTCTCCAGGCAAGAAGACTGGAGTGGGTTGCCGTTCCCTTCTCCAGGGGATCTTCCTGACCCAGGGACTGAACCTGCATCTCTTGCATCTCCTGCATTGGCAGGCAGATCCTTTACCGCTGCGCCACTTACGAAGCACACTGTCTAAGCGTAGACTCTTAAGAATTCAGAGAAACGCTAGCGTCATCTCGTTCAGCCTCCACTCCCTCTTCTGTGTAGACGGTTTTTTCGAGACCTCTTGCCACAGGCACGCGTTCTTTGCTCCAGCCCTTCTAGTGAGTGGCCCTGATGCCTGATGGCTTCGGGTGTCTGTCAGCCTGTGGCCCGGAAGCCTAGTCACAGTGCAGCTCTGCTTTCACTGGCGAGCCTTCAGCCGTCCTCACACACAATCGCTTCAAGCTGCTCTGCGGCCTGAATGTGTCTAGGCATTTCCACTCCCGTGACCTCACTGCCACGTTTACCAGTGTTTCAGCTTGATTTGTTTAGGAACAGACACCGCCGTGGGGGTGCAGTGCTGGTGGCCCCTCTGGCCGTGGCCAGGCTGCCCGCGTGCTGGACTTGGGTACTCTGTGTTACGCTTGTGCTCTGTCTGTGAATCGGGCCGGAAACTCTTGGGTTTTGTTTTGCCATCACCTTGCGCTGTCAACTCCTCTTGAATCTCCTTTCGAGCAAAGCCCCAGGTAGAGTTCTCTTGAACTGCTCGGCAGCTGGGGTGTCTGCTCTGTCCCTCATCACTCAGTAGCACCTGAAGATTTGATAAACTTCCATGTTTTCCAAGTCCCACACCATGCCAGCTAGAATGGAATCACTTCATCTTCCAAAACTTCCTGAAGGAGGTTGATATCTTTCTTGGTATTACTGTGTACCAATGTTTTCATTTCTGTTGTTACCAGGTCACATGTCCCTTTTGGATACAAAGTTAAGGGAGAGAATGAGTTAAATTCTGAGCTAATTGAGGTATACTAAGCCTTTTTAATTCTTGGAGGTACCAGTGCAATATTTCTATCAAGGTCCCCCTTTGTCTGCTTCCCCAGAGTTCATATCCCAGTTGTTGAACTGAAAACAGATTCTAGATTATGTATTTTTCTTCATCACATTATTCATCCAATATCAGATCTATCTAGGACAAGTTAAATAGTTATATTTCAGTTATTGCATAATAAAATCTGTAAGTTCAGTACACTGGTATGCTTATTAGTTATGCTTCCTCTTTGTCTTTCATCTTAGTATTTTGATAAAGTAACAAGTTACCAGAAAGAGCTTAATCTCAAAATAGAAATTGCCCGCAAACCCTATTACATAGTTTCCTAATGAAGAACTTCAGATTTTGGTGGCAAAAGAAATAAATTCTCTAATTACCAAAAGGAAAAGATGTATGTTTAAATACATAGGTGTTATTACAGTTCTAAATTACTGTTTTTTCTTTTTTGTGCCCATGCTTTATATGACAGACTCAGGTTATCAACAGAGCATTGAAAGCTACTAAATTTGTGTCCTTTACAGCTTCTTAATTGAAACATGTATATTATCATATGTGAAATAGATCACCAGTCCAGGTTCGATGCATGAGACAGGGTGCTCAGGGCTGCTGCACTGGGCTGACTCTGAGGGATGGGATGCGGAGGGAGGTGGGAGGGGCGTTTAGGATGGGGAACACCTGTAAACCTATGGCTGATTCATGTGAGTGTATGGCAGAACCACTACAATATTGTAAAGTAATTAGCCTCCAATTAAAATAAATTAATTAATTTTTTATAAAAGAAAAAATATAGAAAGGGAAGGAGATTGGGTAGTCGATCGATTTAAAAGGCTGATGGCTGGAATGAAAAGAAACTGGTTTTTTTTTTTTAAGCAGTGGTTGAATGAATCTTCTTTTTCAGAATGCGACAGCTTCCTGGATGTTGGACTAGGCCAAGAGTGTGCCTCAAAACCAGGTGTCCTTAAAAGAGAATCTGGGAGCGATTCTGACCTTTTTCACTCGCCCGGTGAAGACGTGGACAGCATTGTCTTCTCCAAGGTACCGTCAGACTCAGTGTGCGACTCCAGCTAGCCATCATCTCTTACGTGATCTCAGTGACTGGTAAAGGCTCCCTTTTGGAGAATGAAGCTCCAAGTGGCTGGGCCTTAGAAAGAGGCCTTGACTACTTTCTTTTCTATAAAATCATGGCTGGTTCCATGCAGGCTGTGAAGCTCACACCGAGCCCTAAAGAAATGGATGTTCCTTTCAAATGAATTAGAAGTCAGATGACAGTAACTACTTCTCAGGGGGCAGGAAGGACCACAGGCCAGACTGTAAGATGTCATGTGTATAATAAGCTCACCACAGAGTCCTGGCTGGTTAATGTGTTTAGGCCTGAAGCTCACGGCTGAGCTTGGTGAGGTCAGCCCTCCTCATTGCCTGCTTAATGGGAACTTTCTAGATCTCTGCTTGGGAATCCAGCTTTCTCCCTGGTGGAAAGCCAAACCCATCCATGAGTCACTTCACGTTTTCACAGTATTTGAGGCTCCAAGGCATGCTCTCTTAACTTAGGTTTGTGTCTAGTTGCAGCAAGGTCCATTTTGTCTCCCAAGAATAGAGGCCTTTCCCGTAGCCAGGTCAGCGCACGGTATTGTTAACCTGCTGCAGGGGGTTGTCTCAACAGAGAGCTGGGGAGGGGCAGACACACAGCAGCCGTGCCGACACCCTTGTGAGGGTGCGGGAGCTCGGGAGAGAAGCGGCGGGGGCTGGGTCAGTGGCTCATCGGGTCCCCAAGGCAGGCTGGTGGCGCTGGGTCTAGAGCTACGCCAGAGGCCTTCTGGGACTCAGGCCTCTCTGACCGTACCTGCACTTTCCCTGCCTTCTGCTCAGTGGCTCTCATGTGTCCACTGGGCCTCCCCTTACCCTTGGCCTCTTTCCACAGGGGGCCTTGGAAAGATTCAGGGACTTGAGCATTCTGTCATCATTCCTTGTAGAAGGGGGAAAACTAAAGTAGAAAAGTCCACTAACTTGGCAGAGCTATCCTTCTCTGAAGTTGTTTACAGAGAAGCACATCAATATGATCTCTTTTTTTAACCAACAGAATTTAGGTAGTTTTCAGGGTGATTTTGAGGTTTGCATTGTAAGGACTCCTAAAAGTGTCTGCTTCTTACCAAGGGGAATACCGTTCTCTAGGTGCCTGTCTCTCAAAAGGCATTGGTGAATACATTAGATATCATCTCTTAATCCCAGTTTTAAAATGGAATCATTGTTAATCACTCACATGGGGCCCTGGATATGTGAGGATTTGTTCATCATTTATATACGTGTGACAGTTTTCTCAGTAAAAAACTTTTTAACCAATTGTACAGTTTCCTCCATGAAGAAACACTTGCTTGAACCTCCTAGGTGCATGCCAGCTTGCCCTGATCGTTGCCATCTCTAGGTTGAATGATTTTCCTAGCTGAGGAGAATGAGAATTGCCTGTATGTTACTTAATTATTCCAACCTGCCAAAACATTCAGGTTTTGTTCATAAAAAATGGCCAGCGCTCGATTTTAGGAGTTTTTCCCAGGATGACAGCACAGATAGCGTTTTTAAAAGTCGAAGCACATCCCTGACTAACCTTTGGCCAGCATCCCGTGCTGGGGTTCCTCAGGAAGTCTAGAAATGACGGAGACGCGCTCTCCTCTTCACGCTCACACGAGAATGTCTGGTGGCCGGGGGTTAGGTTCGGAGGGTCCTTCCTCTTACTGTCTCTCCACCCTGCCACAGCGGTTGGTGACCAGGAAAGGTTTTGCAACCACGTTTCTCTGACATTCACAAAACCAAGGGTTTACATGTGCGAGGAAAAGGAGACGGGCAGGCTAGTGTTTCCAAGGCGCTTACTTCCTGTGTGGCACTGAACAGGAGTTTTTCACATAGGTGGTCTCATTTCGTGCCCCCAGCAGCCCTGCAAGATGGGTGGTTTTATCCTCATTACACCCCTGAGGAAGCAGAGGCTCTGGTTGGTAAAAAGGTTGACTCAACATTACTCAGCTAGTAAGTGACAAAACTGAGCTGTGTTGCTGGGCCCAACTCTGAAATCCACTCATTGATTTTGCTCTCAGTCTCCACGCACCTGCTTTAGTAACCAGTGCTGTATACAGAAGCATTGCAGTGGTGGCAGACAGGCCATCAGCTACTTCCTTAGAGGCCTTCCCCTGCGGTCATCTGCACAGCGTTTGCTGTGAAGCATCAGACCCTCCCGGAGTCTCTCTGCAGGCACCAGCCCTCCCACACTCCTTCTCTAAAGACTAATCTGTAGGCCAGGCATTGCACCATCCTTTTCTGTGAACCGTGAGTGGTGCGTTAGGTCACTTCCTGCAGCCACTTGTGTGACTTTAGCCTTACAGAGGCCTCTTTAACATCAGCCCACAGAGTTTGTCAGAACTTTCCACCTTAACCTCATGTTTCCACTTGGCATGCCGGCCCCCTGGCAAATATGACTCTTTGGTGAGTGTTGCGAGCTTCATGTTTTTTTCTGATGGATATTTGCTGGTTCCTGAGGTCTTGGCTTTTCCATAGATCAGTAGCATAAAAATTTAATTTTTGCTTTTAAAGTGAGAAGAAATCCTAGGGTTCTTTCTGGCCCTAGCTAAGAAAGAAAATGTGGTTGTAAAATACATGATCTGGGCCACTCTGTTACCCAAAAGGATAATTGAAGTCCACAGAATTATGCTAATACTTGCTGCCCCTTTTTCCCCAAAATAAAGCCCTTACACCTTGTTTTTTTTTTTTTCCCAAAATCATAAGATAGTACCCACAATTGATTAAGAAAAAGCAAAGTAACTTCACCAACATGCTAGCTCTTAAAGGAAAATCCTGTATTTCATGTGCTGTCAATTGCTCTCAAATACTTAAACATCAAGTCAAAAATTGACCTTATATTTTTTAAACTTTCAGATAAAAGTAAATATATTTACAGAATCCAGATTAGAAAACCTGTAAACTCTTAAGGCACAAGTGTTGAAATGATTGTAATTTCAGAACTGTGAAGTGGGGCTGATGTTTGCCATCAGTATATGTAGCGCATAAATGGATTAAGTGATTGGCACATGCTAGGCATTTAAAATATATGCTTTTATATTCAAGGCACATGGCCAAGTGGTTGAGTATGCTATAACAGATAATAATTTATAAGTATTTAAGTAAATGAATGAAAATTATTTCGGTAGTGTTAAGGGTGATTCCTTCAGGTATAGTAATAAGATATAAAGTGCATAGCTGTTTCTAGATTTATATATATATATAAGCGTGTATAGTGTTTACACCTCTCCATATACATATCTGTACATACCTGCATGGTGTAACTCTGGTTAAGAAAGCCAATCAGGCATTTTTTTCCCCCAATCCTCTATTTTTAAAATTTTGAAACAGAAAAGTAGGAAGAATTCTGCAGTGAATACCCACCACCTAGATTCTACAATTAACCTTTTATTATTTGCTTCCTTGCTTAATTGTGCATCTGTCCCTCATTCTTTCCATTAGGTCATCTAATTTCTTTAATACACTTCAAAGTTATAGATATCAATACACTCCACTTATTAATACTTAGAATTCAGCGTTCGTTTATAAGATTTTTTTTTATAATATTTACATAAATGAAGTACACGGTCTTGAGGGTACCATTCAGTGACTTTGCTCCCAACTTTACTGAGTTATAATTGACAAATAAAAATGATATATTTTAGGTGTGTGAATCCTGGCTGAACCTAGAATCACCTGGAGAGCTTGGAAAGGGAAATAGATGAAGAAAAAAAGAGTCTGTCCCTCAGAAACTTGAGTTTATTATGTAACCTCACTAAGCTTCAGGTTTCTCATCAGATGCAAATAAGAATAGCTACTAAATCAAACAGTTGTGAGGATTAAAAGAAATCATACATCTTAATCTCTTAGTAAAAGCCTCACAGTGCTGAGTATCTAGTACATAATTACCATTCAAATTTATGTAATAGTTATACTGCACATGTATTTAAGAAATAGATCCTCTCAAGCTTTTTATAAACATCATTCATTTTAGACTGCTGCTGCTGCTGCTGCTAAGTCACTTCAGTTGTGTCCGACTCTGTGCGACCCCATAGATG
>SJYQ01109843.1:0-13147 GCA_006410935.1 Redunca redunca | reverse complement strand
ATAAAAAGAAATAACTTTATCATATAACATTAAATAGTACTACTTGGCACATTTATTTTTATATTATGGCAAAACATACATAAAATTTGAACTTTTTTTAAAAATAGACTTTGAAAGTAGTTCATTAGGAATTCTCGCTTTTTTAAAAGGCTGCACAGCACCGCATGTAGGACCTAAGTTCCCCAACCAGGCATGGAATCTGTGCTCCTGCAGTGGAAGCTCGAAGTCCTAACCACCGGACCACCAGGGAAGTCCCAAGTTTACCATTTTAATCCTTTTTAAGCGTTCAGTTCAGTGGCATTAAGTACATTCACACTGCTCTGGAACCATCACCACTGTCCATCTCCAGAACCCTTTCGCCCCAAACTTAAACCCTGTCCCCATAAACCGTAACTCCCCACCCGCTCCTCCCTCCAGCCGCTGTATCCACCACTCTGCTATCCGTCTCTACGAAACTGACAACTCTAGGTATCTCACCTAAGTGGACTCATACAGTGTGTGCCCTTTTGTGCTGGGCTTCTTTAATTTAGCGTAGTGTCTGTAAGGTTTGATCCAGCTGAAGCACATGTCAGAACCTGCTTCCTTTCTATGGCTGAGTAATATTTCACTGCATGAAGTACCACTGTGTCCTTCCAATCATCTGCTGATGGACATGTGGGTTGTGTTCACCTTTTGGCTACTATGTATAGCACTGCTATGAACAGCGGTGGACAGACATCTTTTTGGTGGACAGACATCTTTTTGAGGAACCCGCTTGCAAATTTTTAAATAAACATAAGCAAACTGTTCACATCCTTATGCTACTATTTTTCACAATCCCGTCCCCATGAGAGCTCCCAGCCTTGGATCAGCATCGGAAGCACACTCTGGGACAACCTCAGCACCTCATAATACTGGGGGCTCAGAGGCAGGGCGGGGCCCAGCACGAGGCCCTGCGTGAAGCCCTGAGGAGCCCCGCGGCTCTGCCACCCACTGCAGAACAGCACCCTCACCGGTAATAGGCTGGAGCTCCAAGAGGGCGGCAGACAGGCTGCTGCTCAGCACCTGGTACTGAGTCACTGCCAGCTGTGCGTTCCGGCTGCTCTGAACCCTCACCATCTTCCCAGCATCCACGCGGTAGCTCGGGGACAGTGTCATCTGCAGCCAAAGAAATCGAGACGTGACTTCAAGGGACGAGCAGAAAACCCGTCCCTCCAGAGGTGCTCACCCACCCACCTTGTGGTGAAGCTGCTGGCCCTGCGCCTCCTTCTCGATGATGGGGATGTCCACGACTCCCGCTTCAGGCACCGGGACACGCACAGTGATGGCCCTGGGGGGACACACAAACCCTGCCTGAGCCGTAAAGATGAGGGAAGTGCTCCTTGGTTATTTGGCTACTTAGAGGTTTCATGGTGGACTTTCTGCACTACTATAGTGAGTTCTGAGGGTCAGAGGGTCCCAAATAATCTCTTGGTATAGCGCTTAGCCCGACAGCTGTCACTATTCTTAACAAACCTATCTTTTCTGCTACTAAAGTAAATATGCCGATTGCAGAATACTGGGGGGAAAAGCAGGAAAACAAACAAAAACAATTATATTAGTAACATGGTCTTTCATCCAGCCTTTAAAAGTGAGTATGGGCAGTTTCATTTTAAAGGGGGATAATATAGTTTTGTATCTTTTATATCTTTCTTTTTTAAAGGATAAAAGATGATAAGTTCAAGTTGCATAGGAAAGAAATGAATAAATAAAATGAACTGAATGAAAAATTCATAGGACTGCTCCTGCTCTATTTGCCAGGTAGATAAAACAGGGAGGAAATGTGCTCTAAAAGTCACAGGGACCCCAAACACAGTTCAGTAACTCACTCCCAACTTCCCTTGCTGGAGGTCCATCACACCACAGACAGGTAGAAGACTTTGATTTGTCCTTACGTTTAAACCTCCTCCAGGTCAATCAGCCTAACACAGAATTGCTGGCCCAGGAGTCAAAAGCCCTCTCAGATATAACATCTCACACTCTGGACACCCAGCTGCAGGTTGGTAGCAGCTTAGACTGCTGTCTGATGCATTTTACCATACTTACACTGATTTATCACCACTAGATGACCCTTCCTAATGACCTAATGCCCCTGCTCAAAAATGTTCAGCCAATAAATGTTCACTGAATGTAAACAGGCACTGATTTCGGTAGGCACTGGTTTTATACGGATGAATAAGACAAAAGTCCCTACTGGTCAGACTTCCCTGGCCACCCAGTGGTTGAGACTCCGTGCTTCCACTGCAGGGGGCCTGGGTTCAAACCCTGGTTGGGAAAATTCCCTAAGCCATGCTGTGTGCACCACATGCCCCAACCAAAAAAAAGGAAAGAAAGAAAAAAAAAAACGTCCTTGCTCTCAAAGAATTCCAAATCTAGTAAGAAAGGCTCAATAATTCACCTAAAGTCTCACACTGGTAAATAACACAGGTGAAAGCTGAACACAGATCTTTCTGAGCATTTAGCTACCATGCTAAACTTGCTCCATTACCTGTCATCTCTCATTGAGGTGATTCTTAAAACTTCATTCCTCACCAGAGTCATTTGTGGAGCTTTTTAAAGATACAGATACCTAAACCTCACACCCACCAGACTTATGAATCAGAACCTCTGTGGGTGGGTCTCAAGCATATAGATTTTTTTTAAGGTTCCCAAGATAGCAAAGCAACTTCAAAATCTATAATACAAAAAGGACTAACATCCAAAATAGGAAAAGAATGCTCACCAATCAAAAAGAAAATAATAACCTTATAGAACACAGGCAAAAGAAAACACTCTGTTCACAGAAAGGAAAACTCAAACTGCTGATAAACACACACACACACACACACACACAAACCCAGCCAACATCACTAATTAACAGGGAAACAGAAAATAAAATATATATATTTTTTACCCATCAGAGGCAAACCTTTTAAAAATGAATTGGTCAGGCATAATGGGAAGTGGACACTCATCACTGTTAGTGGGAATAAAAACTGACATCATCATTTTGGTGGAGAAGGCAATGGTACCCCACTCCAATACTCTTGCCTAGAAAATCCTATGGATGGAGGAACCTGGTAAGCTGCGGTCCATGGGGTCGCTAAGAGTCTGACATGACTAAGCGATTTCACTTTCACTTTTCACTTTCCTGCATTGGAGAAGGAAATGGCAACCCATTCCAGTGTTCTTGCCTGGAGAATCCCAGGGATAGGGGAGCCTGGTGGGCTGCCATCTATGGGGTCGCACAGAGTCGGATTCGACTGAAGTGATTTAGCAGCACCAGCAGCATCATTTTGGAGAGCAACTTGGGTAGTAACTATTCAAATTTTATAAAGTGTGCACCCTTCAACCCAGCAATTCCATTTCTGGACATTTGTCCTAAGGATATACTCACATATTCGTTGCAAGAGGCTTTGAAAAATTGAAAACTACCTAAACATCAATAAGGAAGTTATGATATATCCACACAACAAACACATACAATAAAGCCATTGAAAAGCAGACAGCTCTAACTGTGCAACACAAAAGGCCCTCCAAGATATACTGTCCAAGTGAAAAAGCAGGTCGCAAAGCAATGCAAAATATGCTGCCATACAATCATCTGCTTATACATATCCCACATAACTCTACTAGTTTACACAAGACACTAGCAACAGTAACTGCTTCAGAAACAGGAAATTGAGTAGATGGGGGATAGGAGTGGTTTCGTTTTTGCTCATGTACCTTTCTTCTATAAAAAAACTAAGGTTGGCAAAATTGAAAAAGACCCATATATCCAACTGTTCACTGCAGCACTATTTACAATGCCTAGAACATGGAAGCAACCTAGATGTCCATCGAGAGATGAATGGGTAAAGAAGTTGTAGTACACATAAACAATGGAATGCTACTCAGCTATAAAAAGGAATGCCTTTGAGTCAGTTCTAATGAGGTGGATGAACCTAGAGCCTATTATACAGAGTGAAGTAAGTCAGAAAGGGAAAGATAAATATCACACACTAACACATATATACAGAATCTAAGAAGATGGTACCGAAGCATTTATTTGCAGGACAGCAGTGGAGAAACAGACATAGAGAATAGACTTATGGACATGGGGAGAGGGGAGGAGAGGGTGAGATGTATGGAGAGAGTAACAAGGAAACTGACATTACCATATGTAAAACAGATAGCCAATGAGAATTTGCTTTATGTCTCAGGAAACTCAAACAGGGGCTCTGTATCAACCTAGAGGGGTGGGACGGGGACGGAGATGGGAGGGAGCTTCAGGAGGGAGGGGATATACGTATACCTATGGCTGATTCATGTTGAGGTTTGACAGAAAACAACAAAATTCTGTAAAGCAATTATCCTTCAATTAAAAAATAAATTATATTTATTAAAAAAAAAACCCTAAGATTGGGACTTCTCTGGTGGTCCGATGGCGGGGGCCTGGGTTCGATCCCTCGTCAGGGAAATAGATCCCACATGCCACAATTCAGAGTTCCTATGCTGCAACTGAAGATTCCACATGCCACAGTGAAGATCAGAGATCCCACACACTGCAATTAAGACCCAGCACAGCCAAATAAACAAAAATTGAGGTAAGTCTATATGCACCACAGAGAAGGCAATGGCACCCCACTCCAGTACTCTTGCCTGGAAAATCCCATGGATGGAGGAGCCTGGTGGGCTACAGTCCATGGGGTTGCTGAGTTGGTGACGACTGAGTAACTTCACTTTCACTTTTCACTTTCATGCACTGGAGAAGGAAATGGCAACCCACTCCAGTGTTCTTGCCTGGAGAATCCCAGGGACGGGGGAGCCTGGAGGGCTGCTGTTGATGGGGTCGCACAGAGTCAGACACGACTGAAGCAACTTAGCAGCAGCAGCAGCAGCTATATGCACCAACGTGGAAAGAGCCTACAGACAAAGAGTTAAGTCGGAAAAGTACAGTGTATACTGTACAATGTCACACACACGCGCGCGCACACACACACACACACACACACACAGTATACATATCAGTGTGCTCAGTCACTCCATCGTGTCCTGCTCTTTGCAACCCTGTGGACTGTAGCTCACCAGGCTCCTCTGTCCATGAGATTTCCTAGGCAAGAATACTAGAGTGGGTTGTTAAGCCCTCCTTCAGCGGATCTTCCCAACTCAGGGATCGAACCTGCGTCAGACACGTATGTAAATAGGATGAGTAAGCTCCACAGGAATAAAAACCAAACTACGCCAAGGGAAGAAACGAGAATAATAGAATGAGTGAATTCTCCAGGACTTTTTCTTTTTTTCTTGCTTTATCCATGTTGTCTGACATTTTACAACAGTCAAATCATATTACTTGCATAACTAATTTTTAATAATTTTTATGTACAGCCATAATTAGGAACCACTATACTATCAGACTCTAATAGTCTAAGCACTAAACCTATTTCCTATAATTTTTATATGTCCAGAGATCCTAAGACAGTGCCTTCTGTCACCAGGGATTCCTGATGTAAGAAGAGCTGGAGAAATGAAAGAGGGCCTACACCACCTTGACCGCTATAGACAGGTTTCGTACCAGTACTTCTTTGTCACCTGACGGGTTCTAAACAGCTCTTGGACTTGATGCGCCACTTCTTTTTCCCAAGCCAACACCATCACACCTGTGGTTTCCTTGTCCAGCCGATGGCACAGGTGCAGCGGCTTTGCCTTGGGGCCGTGAAGTATCTTTGCCAGGACAGGCAGTACATCACTGATGCAGAGCTTGACCCCCGGGCCACCTGAGAAGGAAAGAGCCAGAGATCTGAGTGGCCAGGGAAAGATCCCATCAAAGACCTCGACTTGGGAAAAGCAGATTACTGGATTAACAGCAGATGCTCTTGAGGGCAGTAAAACTGAAGTGTGGTCCAGGGACTAGCAACGTGTTGGTACGCCCAGGGAACCTGCTAGAAAGGAATCTCAGGCCCCTCAACCCAGATAATGAATCAAACTCTGCATTTTAACAAAACACTCAAGTGACTTATATGCATAATAAAGTTTAAGAAGGTATGTGGCTTTCTCCTCAGACATAAACAATTTTTTAAAGGTACTTATGTACTCAAACTAAAATTAGCAACCAAAATGAGGAGGTCAGATATTTCACTATATAAACACAGGCTTGAGAATCTGCCAAGTAAACCCTAGTGAGACATGCAAGACCATAAGGCCCTCCTGAGGTCTTACCGAGGAGTTGAAAGGATGGGCATTCCTGGGTTCCACTCTATGGAGCCTCCTAACTAGCCGCTGACCTTAGACAGATTACTTACCCTTTTCAACTTTTAGTTTCCTTATCTACAAAATGTAAATATCAGGATAATAATTATTTCTTGGGGAATGAAAAGGCAAGAAACTTAATGGAAGGATCAAGAGAGAAAAATACACACAAAGCACTAGGCAATGTCTAACTTAATTCCTTCTTTTCATGTACAACCATCTCTGTATCTCCCTCCCAAAGCATTTGTACTTCTAGCTAAAACATGCCTTTCCCTCCAGCAAAACCCCTTCCACAAATGCATTTTTTTCTATCAATCTTTCCTGACTCATTCCAGCTATCTCTGAAAATAAAAAACATCAGGGTGTCCATTAAGGTCGAGGTGCCCCGGGGTTTTGCTAGTTATACACCAACACACGTTATGTCCTTTTTCCCAATTTTGATGGATCATAATTTGAAGACAGGAACTACACAGCCTTCCGTGGTGGAGGCTGGCAGAGCAAATTCCATACCGCTGGCTGCCAGATGCTTGGAAGATGGGGACCATCTTATTTACCTCTGTGTCCTCTCTGGTGCCTTACATAGGTTAGTATCCTTACAAAAGTTTAATTACTCTGAAAGCAAAGCTTCAGAAAGCCCCAGGAGTAATGTCAGAGTTGCCCTTCCTTGTAGCAGAAAGCAGCAGCGCCCCTCCCCCTTCCCCGCCACGTGCTCCTCACCATGCACAGGGAGACCGTAGGGCTTATTGATAACCACAAGGTCCTTGTCCTGATGGACAATTCCCCGGCTCAGCGCCTTAGCCAGCACGTTGGGGTGGACGCGCTGCAGCTGCTCTGTGAACCGCACTAGTTCTCGCACTCTCCGCTGAACAGGGTTTGTGGGCGCCTAGGGGGAGAGAAGGAGAGACGGGCAATGTCCGGTGAGGAGGTCTTTCACTAAATCTGGGTGAGAATTTGGGAAGGGAATGCCCGTATCTCTGCACTAGATGAGCGCCTTCCTCGAGTAATTTGAGAGCAGCGGTGCGTGTCTGTCCCACTGGTACTCAAGTAGGGCTTAAGGCTGGGGTCGGTAGGAGCCAAAGACCCAGCCCACAGGAAGATCCCGCACCCTGCTTAGCTGTCCCCTTTGCTTTCTCCCAGTTCTACCACCACAAGCCCTCGACATTTACCTGACAGGTGTCAGAGGACCCGCCTACCTCCCTCCCCCACCCCAGTGAGCGCACTGCCTCTTGGGAGTTGTGGTCCTTCTGGACTCACCGGCTCCTTCGTCTTTTGTTGCTGTTTCTGGGCCCGGAGTCTCTCTGCTAATCGCTGAGCATCCAGGGGCCGAGAGGCAGCAGCAGCAGCAGCGGAACAAAGTGGTTTTGAGTAGAGGGTGAAAAGACTTCCGAGACACTGCCCGGAGCCCCGGACCCAGAGGCCGGGCGCGCTACAGCCGGGCGCCGCCATCTTGCCGAGAAGGGAGGGGCGAGGCATGGCCACGCCCAGAGGAGGGCAACGAAAGGGCCCGCGGGAGGACGGGTGGGCGGGCCCTGCGAGTCACGTGGGCATGGCGGGGCGGGGCCCGGGGCGCATCACGTGGGGGCGATGCGCGCTGAGTGCGGCTGCGCCGGCCGGTAGCTGCAGCTGGAGCGGTGGCGTTTGGAGGAGACGCGGTGAGTGTGTGCGAAAGCCGGGTTGGGACTGCGGAATGCCGGTGCCTCAAAGCTTTAACGTTTCTGCGGACCCAGGGTTTCCGTTCTCAGAGATCCCTGTCTCGGGAAACCGTTTCTTCCTTTGAGAGACGACCCCACTCAAAACCACCTCCCCGCCCCCGCGCCTGGTAGAAGAGATGCCCCGTGAATGCTCGCCCCAGAGCCGTCTTGAGGCGCCCACCTTGTCCCTCTTGCTCCGAGGGACGCCTCGCGTCTTCTCTCCTTTCCTTGTGGCTCGACCTTCGGAGATGCGGGATCAGTGAAACCTCTCCACCCCTCACCTCCTGACTCCCAACCTCTTTGTTTCACGTTGTAACTAGTCCTTCTCTCCCAGGGGTGATGGGGTGCCCCTTCCGTTACCCAGAGGCCTATATTTCCTTCCTAGCGAGCACCTTGAGTTTCTTCTACCGCCTTCAAGAATTCATTTCTTGGAGCCTCCTCCTTAAACTCTCCCCCGCGACCCCCCCACCCCCACCCCGGCTTCCAAAGAGAAGACAAAGTACAGAGCAGGAACCTTCCCTTCCCTTTTCTCCTTCCTTCATTTCCTCCTCCGCAGTTTGCAGTCTCTCCAGACCCTCCCCTTCTCTTACAAAGTGCAGCGTTGGGACCCCCATGCCCATACTGCATGCGACTTGACGAAGTCAAGACTTTTTGACTTCACTAAGGGGTGGCAGGGAAGAGGAACGTCTGGTTGGGATAGTAACGCTATAAAAATAGCTTGGGACACACCTGCCATTTGTTAAGGATGATGCCTGAGTCTTAAAGGGATATCAGAAAGCGAATGGGTCTGCGCTGACGATAGAGGAAACAGTTACTGCTGAGCATGAAGGTTGCCAGACGAGTTAGTGGAACTAGGCTTGTGTCCTACCCCTCTAAAACGGATTGGCGTGAAACAGAGTTGAACAGGTAAGTGGAGCTAGCCTGTAGAAGAACTTTAACCTGAGGAAGAGTTTGATCTAGATGTGAGTCTGTGATCTAAGGGGTCTGTGAAGCTTCTGAGCAGGAGGGAGACTCCTTGAAAGATAGAAGTGAATCTGACAGTGGAACGCAGGACACATTGAAAAGGAGGGCGTTTTGAGAGCAGGGAAATCAGCTAGGATGCTGCAAACTAGGTGGGCAGTAGTAAGGCTGTGCTTGGTTCAGTGGTCTTCTTCCCTACACCCTACTGTTCTTTGAGTTTAAATTGATTTTGAGTTGTGCAGGTCAAGATGTATCAGTTGGCAGCTGCTGTTGAACAGTGAGTGCCGTAAGGATTCATTCATTCATTTTTTTTTTTAATCCCCCCATCTGGTGCAGAGTAAACTCACAAATATCCCTGGACTGGGTGAGGTGCATTGTAGGCTGGTATTAGGTGTGTGTGAACATTTTGAATCATCTGATTTCTGTCCATTTTTTTATCTAAAGAGTGGAGGAAGGAGTAGATATATTTGTAAAGAGGGGGAAAGAAAGCCTGTGTGTGTTTCTGTAATGAGAGGTGATGGTTATAAATGTGAAGAATTTCAAGGGAGACTGGGGAAACAGCTTGTCTCTCCTACTGTTTTTCCTCCGCAGATTCACAGGAAAGACACAGATGTATGGAAGTTGAGAATTACCACCTTTTACTGATAATGCCCCAGACCCAGTTTCTAATTTCAGTAAACAGTCCCACATTATACGTTACGTAGGTACCTGAAGCTTCCTTTCCAGGGACTCTAAAATTTGGACATCAGGACTTAAGTTTGTGTCCTTACGTTAATTACAAGCCTGTTTTAGGTGAAGGAATTTTATGGTTTCGTGTTGGGGCTGGGGAACCTACTTCTGCCTTAACCTGTCCTTAGTATTGTTCAAAAAGTGACCCTTGTTCCTGCAGAATTTTCTTTGTGGCAGGAAACAAAATGAAGAACCTACTCAGATATCATTGCCAGTGACTCAGACCTTGTGTTCTTGGGTTTCACCTTAACCCAAGGCATACACTATAGTGCCTAGGAATAAAAACACTGGTCCCCCTTTTTTTTTCTGGAGAAGGAACTTTGAGATTTTTCTTGTTGAAACTTTGTGAGAGAAATTTGAAGAGTTTTGTTTGCTTGATATCACAGCACAGCTTTAGCCAATATGGATACAGAAGTTTCTGTTTCGTTAATGTTTCTCCTGTGAGTCTAGGCACTTGCTGGTTATTGAAATAAAGTTGCTCTCAGTACACAAGAATTTATGCAGACCCCAATGTTCATTGCAGTACTGTTTATAATAGCCGGGACATGGAAGCAACCTAGATGTTCATCAGCAGACGAATGGATAAGAAAGCTGTGGTACATATACACAATGGAGTATTACTCAGCAGTTAAAAAAATACATTTGAATCAGTTCTAATGAGGTGGATAAAACTGGAGCCTAGTATACAGAGTGAAGTGAGCCAGAAAGAAGAACACCAATACAGTATACGCATATATATGGGTTTTAGAAAGATGGTAACGATAACCCTGTATTCAAGACAGCAAAAGAGACACAGATGTATAGGACAGTCTTCTGGACTCTGTGGGAGAGGGTGAAGGTGGGATGATTTGGGAGAATGGCATGGAAACATGTATAATATCATATTAGAAATGAATCGCCAGTCCAGGTTCGATGCATGGTACAGGATGCTTGGGGCTGGTGCATTGGGATGACCCAGAGGGATGGTATGGGGAGGGAGGTGGGAGCGGGGTTCAGGATTGGGAACACGTGTACACCTGTGGCGGATTCATGTTGATGTATGGCAAAACCAATACAGTATTATAAAGTAATTAGCCTCCAATTAAAATAAATAAATTTATATTAAAAAAAAGAATTTATGCAGAGATACATATTGTCTTTTCCTCTTCCTCATTCAGTTGATCCTGTCTTGGTAGCTGATTTTTCTGCTTCTCCACCAATCTCATATTCTCTTTTTGGTTGGGGCCTCTTTTGTCTGGACTGTTTTCTTAGTACAAGGAGGGGAATTTTATTAGTGATGTCTTCATTCTTACAGGGTACAAACAAGGCTTCTATACATAGATCTTGATATACTTAACATATGTGTCCCCCCCATAACTATATAAAGAAGACCGTGATAGTTTGCTTTTAAACATATTTTCTATCCTGTGCAAGAATGACAAAGCCTTCTTTTTAATTCATAAATGTAAACAGGAACTGACTAATAAAGGAAATTGTGTTTAAATATCACAAATTTAAGGTTAATTAGTGGCATGAGGTTAACTTCTGGTGCCTTGACAATGGTTTGCTAGTTGCAGATTAACCAGTGATTCAGTTTCCCTGCAAAGCAGGAAGTACTTGGACATTGTTTTATGGTTTTAGAGAGATTCAAAGAGGCACTTAGCAAGAGGTCTCTGGAGGTGTGCCGGGAAGTGCAGTTGTTGGCAGCTGGGGACTGGCCCCAGTTCAGCTGCTTGTGAACTTAAGTGAGTAATTTGGGCTTCAGTTTATTGTCTTTTCAGAGTTCCCTGGTGGTCCAGTGGTTAAGACTCCACACTTCCAATGCAGGGGTGCAGGTTTGATCCCGGGTCAGGGAACTAAGATCCCACGTGCTGTGAGGTGCAATAAAAAATTTAAATAATAAAAGAAGGTCCTTATCAGCTCTAAGCTCCTACTCTATGAAGACTTTCCATCCACTGACACTTAAGTATGTCTCTTTCTTATCAAGTGGAATTTATGTCAGACTTACTTTGAATACGTTTAGCATTGGCACAGGGATTCCGGATTTTGCTCCTGTTCCCACAGTTTAACCTTACGCCCCTGAGCTGACATTTATGTTCAGAGGTTTGCTTCATTGAATGCTGCTGGAATACACCTTCAGATTTCACGGGTGGGGTGTGGGAGGGAGTGCAGATAGGAAAAAATAAAAACGGAAACAATGGTATTGACCTATAACATGGTGTGTGCTTTTTTCTGTGCCAACATTTCAAAAAGAGATTACGATGTACTGTTGCCCCTCGTTACACATTTATTCAGCTTTTGTGCAATGGTCAGGACAGTTTGAGTTTAAGCCACTACTTCCCAGCTTTATTTTCATACTGTGACATGTGGAAATTACTGTTGTGTCACTGAGGAAGAAGACAGCTGTCTCGGGAGCTGTGGCTGTCCTGTCCCCAGCTGGCCATACACAGGCGAGGAGGAGCTCCCTGTGCGAAGGTCCATGCAAAGGGCAGCCTTACACGTTCAAGGTCTTAGTCCCAAACTCTGCCCAACTCTCAAGAGTAACGGTATCACTAGTTAGTTTTGTTCTGCTTTTAAACCAAAGCATTTTGTATATTATCCCTTGAATCATCGCCCATTTTTACCTGACCATATCTGTTTTGGGGGTTTCCATTCTCTTTACTGTTGTTATTATGTAAGATTCAGTTGTCCAGCACTATAATTCAACGTGTGTACCACACTACCAGCTGATGACCGCCATCAGTCTTGGTGACCGTTGTTATTTTTGTTAAATCTGTCTGTAATCTGTTCTGCGTTCATGTGCCTTTGCGCTCTTGGCCCATTTAAAGACCATATTTGGGGACTTCCCTGGGGGTCCAGTGGCTAAGACTCTGTGCTCCTAATGTGGGGGCCTGGGGTTCTGGCCCTGGTTGGGGAACTAGATCCCACATGCTTCAGCTAAAGATCCTGCTTGTTGCCATGAAGATCGAAGATCCCACATGCTTCAAATAAGACTTAGCACAGCCAAATAGATAATAAATATTAAAAAAAAAAGACCGTACTTGTCCTCAGAAAGTGGCCCATTTTAAAGTATATGAATGGGTAGTTAACTGATTAAGATGTGGGAAGTGCTCTTGTCATAATACTTTAACCTCATTAGATTATGGGTGGACTTGCTCTGGCTCTTTTGAGAAAATAGGGAATTTCTTTAAGTAGCTTATTTTATGTTTTCCATTATAAAAGTATTATAGAAAATTGAAAATAAAAAAGTAGAGGGAAAATCATTCATATTTCTGTTTTCCAAATACTGTTAATATCATGGGTTTTGTTGCCTTTTAAAAAAAATCATGCATTCTTTCTTAATCATAGAAATTTTCAAATGTTTGCATGATAGAAAAAAACTAATAAACCTCATGTACCCATCACTAGCTTCTCGAGCCAACCAACACCAGGCCAGTCTTGTTCTCCATCCCACCGTTAACTCCCAGATGGTTTTGAATCAGATCCCAGAAATAATCATTTCATCTGTAAACACTTGGGTATGTATCCGTGAAAGATAAGGACTAGTTTTCAACATAAGCACA
>SJYQ01109802.1:0-10108 GCA_006410935.1 Redunca redunca | reverse complement strand
CAGCAGCAGCAGCAGCAGCAGGTCCCCAACCTGGCTGCAGGAGTGCAGGTGGTGGTCACTTGGGGGAGGGGAGCCTGGGAGAGGGGTCTCCGGGGTGGTGGCACTGTTTTGCTCCTTGATCTGCTGCTGGTGATGTGGGCGTGTCAGTGCGAGAAGTCACTGAGTTGTGCATTTTTTTTTAAGTCTGTGTCTTTCTCTTCAAGCACAAGCTAAATGATGAAAAATCAAGCAGTGCTTCTCTTTTGCCTTTTTTTTTTTTTTTGCTTCTCTCTTTTTAATGATAGAAGAACAATACATCCATTCGAGAAAATGTGGAAACTCCAGAAAAAGCACAGAGGAGAAGGGAACCAACCTCGAGCTCCCCGCCACCTTTCCAGTCTTTCCGCAGACAGCCCTGGGGCTCCAGGGCAGTAGGCAGCATGGTAGCCGGAAACTGGTGAAAACCAGCCCTCTGTGGTTTCTGGCGGATGGATCAAGCCCACTTGGACCCGGTGAGCTGTGTCGAGAGCTGGGGGCAGGCCTTCTCTCATGGTCTCCAAGTCATGTCTTTTAGGTTTAAGTTCCTGCTTTGATTCTTTCTCACGCCCTCAGGTTCATCAGGGAGAGCCGATGGGGCATCAGGCTCCTAATGAAAAGATTCGACCTTTTGCACTCAAGAGTTGGGCTACCTTTTTGCTTTATAAACTTTAAAAAAAAATAGCATGTGGGTTCTTGGGGCAGGACATTCATTTTGCAAGTGGTTTCTGAATGACACAGTCCATTTTGATAAAAAATATGACTGGCAAAATAAATGCATCATCATTGTTTAGTGGCTAAGTTGTGTCCGATTCTTTGTGACCCCATGGACTGTAGCCCGACAGGCTCCTCTGACCATGGGATTTTCCAGGCATGAATACTGGAGTGGGTTGCCATTTCCTTCTCCAGGAGATCTTCCTGACCCAGGGATTGAACTCAGGTCTCCTGCATTGCAGGCGGACTCTTTACCATCTGAGTCACCAGGGAAGCCCAAATAAATGCATATTGGCATGAATCTGGGAAAGGCTTTAATGTGTGAGCCTCTCCCAAAGATGCAATTCACTGGCTTGTTCTTGACCACTAACCTCATTCTGCACGTGCGACTCCCTTTTGTTCTCCCCAGAAAGGAGCCAGTGACTCATTTCACTTATTCCCCGTTTTAGGGAACCTGAGGGAAATGACGGGCATCCCAAACATCTTTTGTATGAGAGCAGCAGGTCTTAACCTCAGTGGGAAAGACCATCATTCAAATGATTTTTTTCAGAATGTAGGTGGCTGCATCCCACCCAAAGCCTGTGGACACCCCCCCCAGAGAGAGGCTGGATGCACCTGAATGCACACCTGTGCAGGTGCATGCACCATGTGAGTCTGTGTGGGTGTTTGTTTTACCTTTTAAATGCTAATTGTTTCCTGCATATAAAAGAGTGTACATATCACAATGCAGGGCTTCCCAGGTGGCCCTAGTGGTAAAGAACCCACCTGCCAATGTAAGAGACTTAAGAGATGTGGGGTTGATCCTTGGGTTGGGAAGACCCCCTGGAGGAGGGCATGGAAACTCACTCCAGTATTATTGC
Organism: Redunca redunca; assembly: GCA_006410935.1. Taxonomy (NCBI): domain Eukaryota; kingdom Metazoa; phylum Chordata; class Mammalia; order Artiodactyla; family Bovidae; genus Redunca; species Redunca redunca. Next base: position 8,519 of record SJYQ01109802.1, on the reverse strand, counting down.
CTGGAGAATCCCCATGGACAGAGGATCCTGGAGGGCTATGGTCCATAGTGTCGCAAAGAGTTGGACACGACTGAAGCAACCTAGCACATATCACAATGCATCTTTTAACTAACAAGAAGAAAGTGAGCGCCCATGTCCCCACCATCCAACCTAAGGAGCAGGGCAACATTAGCAGCTCTAAGCCTGGGAACCTTCTTCGGTGGAAGGAATTTCACTCAATCCACCCCCTCCACCTTGCTGGGCTCCTGCCCCTCAGTCTGGGGTGTCTTTGGCTTCAATTCTTCAGGAATGAAGGGAGTGCTGCCTGGCTATGTAGGGCAGGGGTGGCAACTCAGGGTTCCTTTGCTCTGGACACTGTCAAGCAGGGCCCAACTTCCAGCACCAGGTCTGTACACTATAGTTGCTGGGAAATCACCACAAATTAGGGGTTCCCCTTTAAGAAGATGGTTATTAAACACTTGTGCTTGTGTGTGCTCCCTCAGTCGTGTCTGACTCTTTGTGACGCCATGGGCTCTAACCCGCCAGGCTCCTCTATCCATGACATTTTCCAGGCAAGAATACTAGAGTGAGTAGCCATTCCCATCTCCAGTGGATCTTCCCGACCCAGGGATCGATCGAACCTGTGTCTCCTGCATTGGCAGCCGGGTTCTTTACCACTGAGGCAATACTCACCAACACCTAACTGAATGATTGATGCTTGGCTTCTAGGACCTTTGGGTTAGTTGCTATAGTAAAACCTACAAATATAAAATAACTAGAGAATGTTGATGAGGTCACTTCCGGGTAGTTTATCCAAAAGAACTGAAAGCAGGGGCTTGAAGAGATATTTGCACACCTGTCTTCATAGCAGCATTATTCACAGTAGCTAGGAGATGGAAACAATGCAAGTGTCCACCAGAAATGGGGAGAAAGAAAGGGATTTGATGAGAGCAAATTGCTGTGTTGGGGACAGTCCCGGCCCGGGATTTAGGAACTTTGTGTTTCCTTCTATGTCTCCATTTCCTGGTGGCCTTAGGCAAGTCGCTTGCCGTTGCTGGGCTCTGGTTTCTGTCTTTCAGAGAATGAGGGGTATGTTTAAGTCTTTCCAGCTTGGAAAGCTGAGTATGCAAAGCCTGACACATTTCCTCATTGACTTTCACTCAAGTGTGACATTTACAAAAAAACGCCACACATCAACACATTCTCTCAAACCAAACATGCCATGTAATGCCATTGAATGAGTGGACTGCCGTTTGTTTATCCATTTCACTGGTGATGGAAATTTGGGTTGATTCCAGTTTGGGGTGAGTCCGAACAGTGCTGCTCAGACTGTCCTGGTTCTTCCATGGGACACACAGAACTTTCATCTATTGGGTGCAGTCGGAGACTTGCTGGGCCCCAGGCTGAATGCCTGCATGGCTTAAGCAGAAATTGCCAAACAATTTATAAGGTGGTTGAACCAATTCCTACTGTCACTTGCAGATACTCCTCCTCCTCGCCAACTAGGTGGTGTCGGTCCTTTTGAGTATGGTCTTTCTGGCAGGTCTACAGTGGGTTTGGTTTGCATTTTCCTGGTGACCGATGAGGCTGGCCACTTTTTATATTCCAACCAGTCTTTTTATCCATCAGAAGTCCTATGCCCATTTCTCTGTATTGCATGTAACTTCTCCCACTCTGTGGGCTGCCTTTCCATTCTTTAATGGCTTCTTTTTTATAATTTATTTAGTTAGTGATTTGGGTTGCACGGGGTCTTCGTTGCTGGGAGCGGGCGTTGTCTAGTTGTGCTGAATGGGGGTTACTCTTTGTTGCGGTGTGTGGGCTGCTCACTGTGGTGGCTTCTCTTGTTGCAGAACACCGGCTCCAGGACGCTGACTCAGCAGTTGTGGTACACAGGCTTACTTGCTCGGAGGCATATGGGAGCTTCCTGGGACCAGGGATCGAACCAGTGTTCCCTGCATTGCAAGGCAGACTCTTTAATCACTGGACCACTAGGAAAGCCCCTTCATGATGTCTTTTGATGAGAAGTTCTTCATGTAGTCCAATTTATCAACTTTTTCCCTTTATAATGTTCAGCACTTTTCATACTTATTTTTTATTTTTTTTTGTATATTTTACAACTTTTATTTTTATTTTTATTTTTTTTAAACTAGTACCTGTTTATTGTAAATCAAAACATTATCACAAATAAGATTACCTGTACCTGATAGTATACATGTTTCAATGCCATTCTCCCATCTCATCCCATCGTCTCCTTCTCTCTCTCCCCTTCAAAAAGACCTTCAAAAAAATGAATGCCCTGGCAGTCCAGTGTTTAGGACTTGGTGCTTTTCCTGCTGTGGCCCGAGTTCAATCCCTGTTTGGGGAACTAAGGTCCCATAAACTGCATACCACAGCCAAGAAATGGACAAAAACTTTACATGTTCTGAGGTTATAAGCCCATTTCCTTCTATAAGTTTTATTATTTTACCTTTCACATTTAGCTCTTTAATTTACCTGGAATTGATTTTTCTGTATGGTGTGAGGTTTGTTTTTCACCCTTATGGGGAGCCATTGTCCCAGGGCCACTGGTGGAAAAGACCATCCTTTCTCCTCTTCAAGGCATTGTCCAATATGTCATAAGTAGGTTGACTAAACACATGTGAACTGTTTTGAGGCCTCTGTATTCATCTGGCCTATTCATCATTTCTTGCACCAACCCCTCGCTGTCTTAATTACTATCACAGTCATGATATCTGGTAGTGAAGGCCTTCTAGGGTTGTTCTTCAAGATCACCTTGCTGGATTTGACTCTTTACATTTCCATATAAATTTTAGGGCTTTCCGGGTGGCACAGTGGTAAAGAATCTGCCTGCCATTGTAGGACAGATGGGTTCAGTCTGATTCAGGAATATCTCAGGCGCCTCGGGGCAACTAAGCCTGTGCGCCACAACTACCGAGCCTGTGCTCTAGAGCCCACGCTCTGCAACAAGAGAAGCCACGGCAGTGAGAAGCCCACACACCACAACCAGGGCGTAGCCCCGGCTTGCCACAACTAGAGAAAAGTCCACGCAGGAATGAAGACCAGCACAGCCAAAAACAAACAAAATAAATCAAATTATAAAAAATTTGGAATTTGCATTTTAAAAATAAGCATTATAAACTAAATTCCCGCTATGCATTGCTTATCTTGCAGCCCACACATTTTGATACGCTGTATTTTCAGTAAAATTCAGTTTGAAGTATTTTCAGATTTCCCTTGTGAATTTTTCTGACCCATGGGTTAGTTAGATATTTCCAAATATTTGGAGTTTTCAACGTTTTTATTATTCTTATTGTTAGCTTATTTGTTTTTATTTTTTGGCCATGCCATGAGGCGTGTGGGATCTTAGTATCCCGACCAGGGATTGAAACCACACCGCCTGCATTGGAAGAGCAGAGTCTTAACCACTGGGCCACCACTGGGCCAGGGAAGTTCCTGTTATTGATTTTAATTCCAATATAAACAGAAAACATATTCTTTCATTATTTCAATCTTTAAAATTTGTTGGGATTTGTTTTATGGCCCAGCATTTGGTTTACCTTACTGAGTATACTATGTGCAATAGAAAGGAATGTGTTGGATATAGTGTTGGATAAATAGCAAATCAAGACAGTTCTATTCCTGGGTTGGGAAGATCCCCTGGAGAAGGGAAAGGATACCCATTCTAGTATTCTGGTCTGGAGAATTCCATGGACTATATATTCCATGGGGTTGCAAAGAGTCAGATATGACTGAGCTACTTTCACTTTTACTTCACAAGACAATTCAGTGTTGTCAGATCGCTAGTGTCCATCCTGAGATTTTTGCCCATTGATTCAGTGGCTGTTGTAATCTCTAACAATGGGGACTTCCCTGGTGGGACAGTGGAAAAGAATCTGCCTGCCAATGCAGGAGACATGGGTTCGATCCCTGGTCTGGGAAGATTCCATGTGCCGGGGATCAACTAAGCCCATGCAGCACAACTATAGAGACTGTGATCTAGAACTGGGGAGCCACAACTGCTGGAGCCCGTGCACGTGGAGCCTGTGCTCCCCAGGAGAAGCCACTGCAGTGAGAAGCCGGTGCACAGCAACGAGCCCCTGAAGACAGTGCAACCAAAAAGCAAAACTCCAACAATTGTTGAATTATCTATTTTTTGTTTAATTCTGATAATTTTTGCTTCATATGTTTTGAAGCTATGAGGCACATCAATTATGATTTTTGTCTTCTTCATGAGTTAACCATTATTCATTAGGGCAGTGTTTCTTTTTATCTCTGACAAGCACTGTGTTGAGATCCATTTTATCTGATGTTAATGCAGCCTCTCTAGCCTTGTTAACCTGTTAGCATGATACATTTTTCTGAAGTGTCTCTCAAAAATAGCATATGGCTGAGTCTCCCTTTTCTATCTTTTTAATTGAAGTGCTTAATGCTTACCATTTAATATGATGATGAAGTTGGTGAGATTTAGGTCTCTTGTCTGTTTCTGTTCTTTCTAAAATGTGCTCTTTTGTTTTCTTTTAGATTATCTGAATATTTTCAACATTCTAATTTATTGATCAGATTTTTAATTGTAACTCTGAGTTAAACTTTTTAATGGTTGCTTTCGGTATGTCAATACATATCGTTAACTTTTCAGTCTTAGAGTTGACATTGCACCACATCACGTAAAATACAGAACCCTTTCACTAGCATAGGTCCATTTTTTGCTATAGCTTTGCTATAGTATATTTAAATGCAGGAAAACCTCCCACAATTCAGTGTTATACTTTTGCTTTAAATAGACATGTATTTTAGAGAAATGAAGAGGAAAAATATTCTTTCATATTTATTCTGGTGTTTACTGTTTCTGATGCTTGTCATTCTTTCCCGATGACCACTGTCTGTCTGGTATCACTTTCCTTCAGTCTGAAGAATTTCTTTCAGCATTTCTTATAGTTCAGGTCTGCTGGTGATGAGTTCTCTTAATTTTCTTATATAGTGAAATATCTTTATTTACCCTTATTCTGGACAGTTTGAAAATCTGACATCTACAAAAGGGTTCATGGGCTTTCTTTCAGTACTTGAAGGTGTTGGTCTATTTTCTTCTGGTTGCCATAGTTCTGGGGAGAAGTCAATGGTGTCGTCTCACTGTTCCCTGCATGAGACGTGTTGTTTTCCTGCAGCTGTTGTTGTTTAGTTGCTCAGTCCTGTCTGACTCTTTTGTGACCCCATGGACTGTAGTCTGCAAGACTCCTCTATCCATGGGATTTGCCAGGCAAGAGTACAATACTGGAATGGGTTGCCATTTCCTTCTCCAGGGGGTCTTCCTGACTCAGGGATCGAACCCTCATCTCCCGGGAAGCCCTCTCCTGCAGCTGCTCCTTAGATTTTTCTCTTTACACCTGGCCGCCAGCTGTTTGTGCTGTGCTTGTGCACGGTTTTCTTTGATTCTGAGTTGGGGAATTCTGGAATTCTTCAAGTATATAAATTTATGCCTTTCACCAAATATAGAAAATTCTGGAAATTATTTCTTCAAATACTCTTTCTTGCCTTATCCTTTCCTCTGTTTTTGTGATTTTTGTTGCACGGATGTTATTTCAATATGATTCAGTATTACAGAGATCCCTTATGCTTTTTTAATGTATTCCCCACTCCTTCTTTTTCAGATTGAAGAAATTCTATTGATATACCTTCAAGTTTACTGATTCATTTCCCTCCGTCATTCCACTCTTCTGTTTGGCTTATTCAGTTAACCGTATGTTTGTTTATGTGTGTACTAAGTCACTTCAGTTGTGTTTGACTCTCTGTGACCCCATGGACTGTAGCCTGCCAGGCTCCTCTGTCCATGGGATTCTCCAGGCAAGAATGGAGTGGGTTGCCGTGCCCTCCTCCAGGGGATCTTCCCAACCCAGGGATGGAACCGGGGTGTCCCACATTGCAGTCAGATTCTTTATTGTCTGAGCCACCAGGGAAGCCCAACTTCATGTTTAGAAAATTTTAACTTTCAGTTATAGAATTTCCTCTATAAAATATATTTTCCAGTCCTCTGTTGTGATTTTTATTTTATTTAGTTTTGGCTTCACCATGTGGCATGTGGGATTCTAGTTCCTGACCAGGGATTGAGTCTGTTTCCTGCAGTGGAAATTCAAGAGTCTTAACCACTGGACCACCAGGGACGTCCCAAGTGTGTCGCTGAGTTTTAAAAAAACTATTTTCACTTGTTAAAGTATATTTTTCTTTACATGAGTGGTTATAATACTTTATAATTTTATTTTGCTAATTCTGTTATCTGGGTCATATCAGGATCAATTGCTTTTTTTTTTTTTCAGGATGGCTTACATTCGTCTTCTCTTTATTTAGTAATTTCAGATTGTGTCCTGGATATTGTGTTATTTTGTGTTGACACTGGATTCTCCTACACTAACTCAGAGTGTTGATTTTATTATTTCTGTGTTTGTGTTAGCACACAGATGACTTGGTGGGACTGATAGCAAACACTTTCCCTTGGACAGCAGCTCAGATCTCATCTCAGTTCTTTCATTCTTAGCCAAGATGCTTAGAGTCTGTCCTATACCTGTGTTCTAATGTCACCTGGAGAGTTAGGCCCAGATTATAAGCAGAATTGGGGTCTCCCCTTCTCTCACTCCTTCCTTTTTGGGATGCTCCCAAATACTTTCCACAGGGTGTCACTGTCCCAACTCTATCTCCTGGCTCTCTGGCCAGCAGGTCTGCAGGTGTTTTCTTGGTGTTTATCTGTTGAAACTGAAGCTCCAATATTTTGGCCACCTGATGGGAAGAGCTGACTTTTCGGAAAAGATCTTGGTGCTGGGAAAGACTGAAGAGAAAAGATGAAGGGGGCAGCAGAGGATGGGATGGTTAGATAACATCACTGACTCAATGGACATGAATTTGAGCACATTCCGGGAGATAGAGGACAAGAAAGCCTGGCGTGCAGTCCATGGGGTCACAAAGAGTTGGACATGACCTAGTGACTGAACAACAACAATCTGCAGTTAGACTAGAAGCTGTGAAAACAGGCAGCTCACCCTGCCATTCTCTTCTCCTGAGTGTTAACTCCTCTCCAGCATCTGCCTGTGCTCATGACAGGGATTCCAGGTTAAGTGTTATTTTGTATTTTGTCCAGAGTTCACAGTGCTCTGGGAGGTCAGTTCAGTAGTTTACATACTGGAAATGGAAACCTAGCTTGTCCATTTCTGTGAAACTATCTTGCCTGGGATCTTAAAATCCATTTGTATGGAATCTAGATTATCCTGGGGAGAAATGACATTTTTACAATATTGAGTCTTTCAATTCTTGAACTTCATATATCCCTCCATGTATTTATCTTTTCTGTAATTTCTTTCAATCATGTTTTACAATTTTTTGGTTTGTAGGTCTTGTGCTCTTCCTTCTTAGTTCTGTATCAGGGTATTTGGTGATGCTGTTTCAAGCTAACAATGCCTGCGACCACCAGAAGCTGGAAGAGGCTGGAGATTCTTCCTCCATTCTCCAGAGAGTGTGGCCCTGCTGACACCTTGATTTTGGACTTCTGGTCTCAAGAATTGTGAGAACAAATTTCTATTGTTTTAGGCCCTCAAGTTTGTGATGTTATAGCGGGACTAAGAGATTAATGGAGCTGCATTTACAGTCAGTTATGTGTTCCTGAGCTTGCCCCTGGGATGTGGATCCATTCTTGACCAGAGCACAGCCCACTGAAGCTGTGTTGCTGATTGGGACCAGGGCCGGGTCATCAACTGCCACCTGGCTATATGTCTTTTTTTAAAAAATTGTTTTATGGTGTGGTATTTTAGGCACACAATAAAAGCATAGGTAAATCCAGGGCAACACTTAAATTAGACTTGTGGTTATGTTTATTCTTATATTTAAGAGAACGTATCTGACGTCTTCTCTATTTTATTGAAAAGACAATATACCGCTTAATAAACCCGATAGCCCCACACAGCTGCCAGCCTGGGAGGTCTCCTTTTTGCTCATGGCCTTGGACGTTTGCACCGCTGTGGGTGGCGACGATATACTGTTTTGGGGTTCTGCCATTCTCACTTAACAGCAAACATTTTTCCATGTTTAAACCTGGTGTGTATATTGACACTCGTTTTCGGACCCGTTTTTCTTTTCATGCTAGCTGGAATTTTTGTTTCAAACTACATAAGTCATACGGAAGCTTTTTGTGGGAACAAAACCACGCAGAGATATTCAAAGAAAATGCTCCAGTCCCCAGGGTGGCCAAGGTTAACAGTCTGGCAGCATCTCCCCGCCCTCCATAGGGAGGAGGGGAGGAGCCACGTGGCTACCGCCCCTCCCCCACTCTCCAGGGGGGCAGGTCTCTGCCGGGCGTCCAAGGCTTAAGAGCTGCCTAAGCCGTCGGTAGCCCCCACCTTCCGTTGGGGCGCAGAGACCCCATCTGGAAGCGGAGTCGCGGCGGAGCCGGGTGGGGAGGGAAGACGGTGCACTGACGCTTCACCTCCCACTTCCTGCCCGACCGGAGGGCGCCCGGGAGGACGCTGGGGGTGATGTCAGCACCGCTGCGGCGCGGAGGCCGG
>SJYQ01109801.1:0-11329 GCA_006410935.1 Redunca redunca | reverse complement strand
GAGAAACAGGATTAATATGCAAGGAGGTCCTATCTTCAAAGCTACATCCTAGGTGCCATGCTTATACATAAGGCAACTTCTGGCCTCACTTGTAAGTCAACCCTTGAGGTACCTATAATCACACCCAGCCCAGTCAAGGAACTTAAAGGGGCATTACCTAAGAAAGAGTCTACCACCAAAGTCAGCCCCAGAATCCATCCATGAAACTTCCTGGCCATCATGACACTTCCTTTTCCTCCTTGTATCAATGGGTATTCACTGAGGCGACCCCTCACTTGAGCTTGCCCACCCGTAGGAAGAACCCAGCTATAAATTCTCCTTACTCTGCAGCCCACTGCTTTGGGCAGATCCCAGTGACAGGGTGAGAGACATGAGGGTAAAAAACTGGATTCCTTCTAAGCTTTGTGTAAAACAACTGAATTTTAAAGGTGCTCTTTTTTTTTTTTTTCCTCTGCAACAGAGCACCAGGGCTCCTACTTTTTTGACAAAGCTCCATGAGTACATAGGAAAAAGCAGGACAGATCAAAAATATCGTAGAACTACCATCATCAGTCAGAAGAAACAGAGTAAGTCAACAAGTGGTCCCAGGAATTATATCATGCCTATGTCAAGAAAAGTCCACTTAACTCCCTAGTGGTAAATAGCATTCCATCTAAGGAACTGCTTTGATATTTCCAATGGGCACAGCTAGGAGACAGCAGATTACCTAAGGGCAGGGAGGAAATAGGGTTCCCACGCTCACTGGAATAGCAAGGCACACCTCAACACTAACTTACAGAGTAATAAAGCTGGCTCCGTCCTGACTCTCCCTGCCCAGTCCAGGTAGCCTCAACCTCCCCTGTGCTGCCAAGTGCTGAAACTGGCCAAGAGCAACAGATTTATCATCTGCCCTGGCCATTATTCCAGACAAGTAATCCTGAGACAGGGTCTTGACTTGCTGATCTGAAAGGCCAAGGTGCGCCAGAAGCAAACCGCCTTTCTCTGCCAACAAAAGACATCCTGAGGAGGGATGAAGAAAGTTGTTCAAGAGTCAAAGACATCAGCAGTAGCTCCTGAACGGAAAGAACTCCCTGGACTCCTAAGAACTGGCAGTGCCATGAGTGGGTCCTCCATCAGTCACAAGTGTAGAAACCGACTGTTCAAACTTCCCCACTTGGGCAACTCAGTTCTTGCCCGTGGCAAGGCCTTACCTGCTGCAGTGGACTCCTCAGAATTGGCCCCCGAGCCGGTCGCCTTCTCGCTGTGGCTTTGGCTGAGGCTCTGGCCGTGATGCAGGAGAAGCCCCCAAAGGAGCCACAGGGCAAGACGAGCGCACACATCCATGACTCCAGGTCTCAGTCAACATGCGCCTGATGGAGACACCTCAGGATCTCAGAGGCAAAGTTAGGAGCCCGGTCTTGGAACCCCAGGCAAGATGCCCTCGAGGTGCCGCAGCTGTCCAGCCACCCGCGAGTCTGCCTCCTCCGACAGCCAAAGGTCAAGTGCTCCAAGTTTGGGAGCGGGAGGAAGGCCGGCGTCTCCGGCCCAACTGTGGGTCCCCTGGAGCTGCGACGGCCTGAGTGCCCTGTCAGCTCGAGCTGCTTCCGGAGAGTTTGGACAAGGTGGCCGCGGAGCCGCTGTCCGCTCCGCAGCCGGCTACACCCCTTGGGGAGGGGGTGAGCGGGCGGGACCTCCCGCGGGCACCAGAGTGGGGGAGGGAGAGAAAGGAGGAGAAGAAGGGGGCACCTGGCTTCGCCCCGCCGGGGATCCTCGAGCAGCGCAGGTTCGGGGAGGGTGTGCGACTCCGAGGCCCCCGCGGGCGCGGGCGGCTCGGGGATCCCAGGCCTCCAAGGCCGAGGTCAGCGATCCCGCCCAGTCCCGTGCCCCGGCCGGCGGTGCCCAGGTTCAGCAGGCGGACGCGCACGGGCCAGGCCCGGGATAGAGGCTCGCGGGCGTGCGGGCGGGAGGCGCGGGGCGGGCCCGGGGCGGGCGGGGGCGTGCTCTCCCGCAGGCCCGCCCAGCGCCGCCCGGCCCCCAGCGAAGCCCGGGCCCGCCCCAGCGCTGGGTTTATCCCGGAATAACCTGTTGTAGGCAGCCACCCGGCGCCCGCAGACCCCGGAGGGCTCTCCCGGCCCGCGCTAGTCTCCGCTAGGATCCCTCTCCCCAACCAAGGGTCGGGTCCCAAGTCTCCCTTTCGCCCACTAGAGTCTCTCCCGTGCTAACCGCCCGCAAACGGACGGGCTGGTGGCCGCTGACAAGCAAGTCGCTCAGGTAACCCAGGCCTGCGGCGGCGGCGGCGATGATGACAGTAGCCCGGATCTCCGGGCCTCGGTGCCGATCCACTCGCCTCAGCTCTAGAGCCGGGCAGGGCAGAGGGCCTGGACACTACGACTGCCGCCCGGTACTGCCCGAGGCGACAACGACCCGGCCCGGTTCAGCCGGGGGCGCGTTCCCAGCCCCCTACTCCCGGCCGGCATCCCAGGCTCCGCCCCTCTCGCCGCGCCCCGCAGCCAATCGGCTTCCGCCTCTCTGCAGCTTAGGAACCCGCGCGCTTAGTCACCCCTGTGCAGCGGCCCCTGGCGGGCAAAGGTAGGTTCTGCGGCCGGGATCGGAGCTCGTTGGGAGGCCCTGCCCCTTTGCAGAGAGCTGGGGAATTAGAGCGAGGACCCGCCCCGGGGGAGGCCCATTGGGGCCTGCTACTGTTTTCAGAAGGAATGATGCCAGAAAACAAAGCGAAGCGTCCAAACCAGTATAGGTAAAATGGCCCCACACATTCCTAAATGGCCAAAGGGCCCCCCATATCTGCCTTCTTGACCTTCCCCCCCTACTTCCCCCCCGCCCCATCCAAGCTAAGTAGGATGCCATCCCTTAACTCTCTCAGCCCGTTTTCCTACCCGTCCCCCAACCCCCTCCCCTCTGAGGTTTCTGCGGGTAGGGCCAGAGTAGGTTCCTCCCTGCATCTCACTCCCTGCTCTGTGTGTGGCTTGAGGGTGTTAGCGACTTGAGAACAAGGGCCCCTATAAAGAGGGAGAAGCGTCTGGGCCTCCCTCAACAGAGCCTGCACTTCCTGTTCTCTTCTCAAGTGTGCTGTCAGCAGATCTTTACTGAAACCTGCTCTGTGCCCTGCCCTGTCCTTGGCACCGGCGGCAGGAGAAGGGATTAGGCCCCGGCCCTCCCCTGACAGTGCTAAGCCAGCTACCTGTTCTGAGCAAGCCCTCTGAAGATTGGGAACACGGATTTGCCCAACAGCTGCCGGGCTTAAGAGTTAGGCTGTTAATATAAAAATACACCTCCGACGTCATCTACTACCACCCTCCCACTCTCTTATTAAACTTCAGTAACACTGGTCTTAAGTTCCTCAAGCACATGGAATCTCAGCCACCTCCCATGCCTCGTAGCTACTGTGGCTTCTACCTAAAACACTCTCTTCCCCTTCAGGGGCCCCCATCAACATGGCCCCCTCCCTCACATGGCTGACTTCTCATTCTTCCAGATACAATTCAACGGACTTCTCTGGTGGTCCAGCGGCTGAGACTCTGCACTCCCAAGGCAGGGGGCCTGGGTTTGATCCCTGGTGAGAGAACTAGAGTCACATTCTGCAATTTAAAGATCCTGTGTGCTGCGACAAAGATAGAAGATCCCACGTGCTGCATCCAAGACCCAGCACAGGCAAATAAATGAATAAATATATACTTTTTGAAAGATACAGTTTAAGATCTTCTCCTCAGAAACTCCTACTCAGCCACCAAGTTCAGAATTGGACCATACACATATCTGTCTTCCACCACCCCACAGGATTATGACTTTTCAGAGGTTAGGGCCTGTGCTTTATTCATCTCTGGGAAATGGCCATCCAGTCACAGGCCCTGTACGTAGTAAGTGCTCACAAAAGCTGGTTGACAGAAGTTAATTCATTTGATTGTACAAATATTTATTGAGTAACAACTGTACGTTGGAAAACTGGCCCTAACAGAAGATAAGCCCCTGATAGACTCAGAGCCTTAAACTCTAACAGCAAAGTGGGAAAAGAGCCAATATTATTGAGAGAAGTAGATGAGAATAATAGGGAGTGGTAGGGACTGGGGCACCCTGGCAGCAGGCAGGAAGGTGGATCATCTTTAAGAGAAGATGGAAGTCTGGACTTTTAAATGATATAGCCCCTTTATCAACAAGGACCTACTGTATATAGCACAGGGAACTCCTCTACTCAACATTCTATAACAACCAGCTCAATGGTAAAGAATCTGCCCGTCAATGCAGGAGATTCAAGTTGGATCCCTGGGTGGCGAACATTCTCTGGAGCAGGAAATGGCAACTCACTCCAGTATTCTTGCCTGGAGAAGCCCATGGACAGAGGAGCCTGGCAGGCTGCAGTCCATGGGATCACAAAGAGTCAGGCACGACTGAGTCACAAATACACATGCTCTAGAGCCCAAAATTGCAATTACTGAGCTTACCCTAGAGCCCAGGCTCAGCAACAAGTGAAGCCACTGCAATGAGAAGCCTGCGTACTGCAAGTAGAGAGTAGCCCCCACTCTCTACAGCTAGAAAAAAGCCTGCGCAGTAACGAAGACCCAGCACAGTCAAAAATAAATTTTAAAAAATTATTTTTTTAATAAAAAAAAAATTCTGTAATAACCTTTATGGGAAAAGAATCTCTAAAAGAATGGATATATGTATATGTACAACTGAACAAGGTGTATATGTACACTTTGCTCTACACCTGAAATGAACACAACATTGTAAGTCAGTTATACACCGATATAAAAATTAAATTAAAAAAATTTTTAAAGACAAAAAAAATGATACAGCCCTTTAAAGGTATGAAACCCTTTATAGGCCACATAAAGCACATCTGTAGCCTAAATTGATTTCAGACTATCAGTTTATAATTTCTCCGAGCCAGTCCACCTGCCTGTGCACTCATTTGTCTAAATGAACACGAAAGAGGAAAGTAAATCAAGCTTAATACAGCTCTCTTAAATTCAAGTGCATCATTTCTCTTAGCTACCATGTGATTTCTTTGGGGGCTATGGGTGCAAAACCCATTTGGTACAAAGAGCTGGGGTCTTGGAGGCAGGAAGCAAGAGTCTATTACCAATTCACAACCAAGACCTTGAGACTCTCAGAACCTGTTGCATTTCCTGTGAGGCTAAAATGGTGTCTGGGAACTAAAAATAGAATAACCATATGCTGCAGCAATTCCACTTCTGGGCTTATGCCAAAAGAAATTGAAAGCAGGGTCCCAAAGAGATATTGTACACTCGTTTTCATAGCATCACTATTCACAATAGCTGAAAGGTGGGAGCAACACAAGTAAATGTCCATAAATGGATGACTATATATATATATGCAATGGACTATTATTCAGCCTTAAAAAGGAAGAAAATTCTGTATGCTACATGAATGAACCTTAAGGACATTATGCTAAGTGAAATAAGCTAGTCACAGAAGGACAAATACTATATGATTCCACTTATATAAGGTTCCTCGTGCATCATGCTAAGTCGCTTCAGACATGTCTGACTCTTTGAGACTTTATGGGCTGTAGCCCACCAGGTTCCTCTGTTCATGGGATTCTCCAGACAAGAATTCTGGATTGGTTTGCCATGCCTCCTCAAGGGGATCTTTTTTCCTGACCTAGGGCTTGAACCTGCATCTCTTACATCTCTTGCATTGGCAGGCAGGTTCTTTACCACCAGCGATATAAGTTTCCTAGAGTAGTGAAATTCATAGACACAGAAAGTAGAATAGTGGTCACTAGGGCTGAGGGGAAGGGACAATACAGAATTGTTTAAGATATAATTTCCATTTTGCAAGATGAAAAGAGCTCTGGAAATTGGTTGCCAAACAATATGAATGTACTTAACACACTTAACATGTAAATTTCATGTTACATGTATTTTACCACAATTAAAAATAAATGGTGTCTGAAAGCAAAAACCATGGCCTGGACAACAGGAGAAATGTTCTTGTCTCATCTCTGACTCCCAGATCACGATGTGACATCAGAAAAGCTAGTTTCCCTCCGGATCTCAGTCTCCCCAACTATAGGATGGGTAGGTACCAGGTTATTGATTCAGTTCAGCTTTAATATTCTATAAGGTAGGAAAGGACTTCCCTGGTAGCTCAACTGGTAAAGAATCCGTCAGCAATGCAGGAGACCTGGTTCAATCCCTGGGTTGGGAAGATCTCTTAGAGGAGGGAGTGGCAACCCACTCCAGTATTCTTGCTTGGAGAATCCCCATGGACAGAGGATCCTGGAGGGCTATAGACCATGGGATTGCGAAGAGTTGGACACGACTGAGCGACTAAGCACAGCACAGCAAGGTAGGAAAAACCTGAGACCTCATGGATCTTTCTGGATAATTGACCTTACATTGTGTTCTCATCTAAGTGTAGCCTCCATAACAGCCCCTCATCGCATTGTGAGTCTCAGGAGGAAACCAAGAGATTGGTTTTGCTTTGTTTTTTCATCTTGGTGTCTTCTTTTTTTTTTAATGTTGGGTTTTTTTGGCTGCACTGGGTCTTTGCTGCCACATGTGGGTTTTCTCTAGTTAAGGTATGTGAGGGCTTCTCTAGTTGCAGCACATAGGCTTAGTTTCCCAGCCAGGGATCAAATACGAGTCCCCTGTATTGGAAGGCAGATTCTTAACCACTGGACCATCAGAGAAGTCCCCTCAGTGTTTTCTTAAAACCTATATACCAAGCCTTTACCATATGCCAAGATTATCTCCCTTGCATCACTCTACATTCAGCAGATGTTGGCTAAATCAAACTGATGAACAATTTTTATGCCTCTATTACACTATTTGCAAGAGCTTTCACATCTATTATCTATCCCTCACAAGACCTCTGCTGGATAAGTCAGAGACTACACTTATTCTACAGATGAAGAAACGGAACCTAAGAAGATGAATTGTGTCATGTTCCCTTTCTCCTCTGGGATTTCCTCCCCATCCTTCAGTTCTCAGTTCAAGTGATATAAATCAGCCATGCCTTGACGACTGATGACAGTATAGCATGAACCAAAAGCTATGATTTGTTAATAATAATAATAAAGTCAGCTCAAAAGTCACCTTCCTTCCTTTGACTCCCTCCTTGACTTACCTTGTCTCTCCAGTCTTCTGCTATACCTTAGGGTACTTAAATAGCTAAATTATAATTATCTAGTAAGTATCTGTCTTCCCCATTAGCTTCTGAGCTCATCAAGGACTTCATTTACCATTGTATACTCTCAGGCTAGGGCAGTACTCAGTACAGAGCTGGTACTCGATAAAAGTGAATGAATGAATGATGTGTGTTCTTTATAGTAGCTTAGTTGTCCTTTCTCTACACCAGAGGGTTTCTGATTACCAATAGCTTTCATCTGGAAAGTGAGAATCTTCAGTAGAAGTGTGCTAAAGAGTCCGAAATCTGCTCAGAAAAATTTAGCGATCTGTGAGTTTAGGCTGTATTATCTATCAGTGCTGCCCCCTGGTGTCCAAAAATGGCAAGTACAGTTACCACTAAGAAGCTGCCCAAAGTCTGGCTGAGTAAGGAATGAGGACAGAAGTCTTGGCTTCTAACAATTCTTTCCAGGCCAGCTTCACAAAGAGAATCATCTCTTTGTGACGAGATGCTTCTGCTTTGCAGAAGCAGCGCTAGACTCTCAATGCCAATGTTCATTCATTCATTTAACATCTACTGAGGCCCTGTTTGTAACAACCCAGTTCATACCCCCAGCGAGCTCAGATTTTAGGGGAAATATATAGATGAAGAGTAATCAGAACTTGTTGATAATGTCTTGAGAGAAATCGATATGGGCCAGGTGAAGGAATACAGAATTACACAAGTAACTGCCTACAGCAGTCAGAGAGGCTGTGCACAAGAACTGAGGGAAGTGGAGGGTGTCTGGAGTCACACTGCCTAAATTCACATCCTGGCTCTGCTGCATGACTCTGGGCAAGCTGAGCCGCTCCTGGAAAATAACCAGGGCTGAAGAAGAAAGAATTTCCCAGAGGGGAGTATGCCAGATGTCCTGGGTACCACCTGGTTTGGAGAATCTCAAAGATGCAAAGGTGTCCTGGAGGCAAACAGGACAACTATTGTACCGCCTGTCTGAGAGGAAGGACACTCCTGAAGGATTGGGCATGTGCTTAGTTTCCCCTCCCCCCAATCCAGTTATTTCCTTAGAGGGAATCAAGAACAATGGATCGGAGGATACAATGGATCAGAGGATGCAACTCCAGAAATTTGTTTCATTTGCCACTTCCCGTGTGTTTTTTCTGCTATCTCCTGTTCTGTCCATCATGTTCTCATTTCATGAAATGAAACATTGTGTTTATCTTTGGGGGTAGCAATAGGAAGAGTGAGGAGGGAGAGACTCCTATTTCTACTCAAGCAGGTTGAGAAAGAGAAGACCAGGAACAAGACAGTTGAGTCCCTGGAGCCACATCAGAGAAAAAGAGCTCAGATATGTTTTCTCAGACTGTAAAGTATGAGCCTACAAAGCAGGAGACCTAAATTAGATCCCCGAGTCAGGAAGATCCCCTAGAGAAGGGAATGACTACCCACTCGAATATTCTTGCCTGAAGAATCCCATGAACAGAGGAGCCTGTTGAGCTACAGTCCACGGTGTCGCAAAGAGTTGGACACGACTGAGCAACTAAGACTTTCAGATTTAGGGTTAGCTTGAAGAGGCTGGGACTAGAACTGAGTAGAAGATCCTATGTGCTACTGGTGAGCTATGGAAGCTGGAACTCAGTGAGGACCAGGCTGGAAAGACCCATTTGGCAAACATCAGTGCAGGGGTGAGATCAGTGAGGGCCTTTCTCCTCCTCTCTGTCTCCATCTTGCGCTTTTAGGGGAACTGAGTCAGCTTTAGCATTTGACCTTGAGAAAGAAGGAAAAATTATCAGGGGGAATAACTTGAAAACAACATGAGTGAATGGAGAAATTAAGTAATGTTTATTCATTATACCCTGGGCAATCTGCTAGACTCTTGGCTTGCTTATTTCATTGAATCCTCATAATCCCACAAAGTACACAGTATTGTCATTCCGACTTTAAAATGAAACTAAATGGCTCTATCATATACTCTTACAGCACTCTGTACTTTTGAATTATTACCTGTTTAAGATTTATCTTCCTTGCTAGTTACATCAGGATAGGGGCTTGTCTTTTTGTTTTCACCATTGCATCACTGGCATGTGACACTGTATCTGGCCCAGAGGTTTTTGATAAATATGTATTTAAGGAATGAATAAGAGAGGTCATGTGACTTGTCAGAAGCTACGCTGTAAGCGGTACAACCAGGATTTGAATCCAGGACCGTTTGCCTCCAGAACCTGTCTCTGACCTCTCTATCCAACCTCACCAAGTCCTTTCACGTGTCGTCTCACTTCTAAATGTCCTAGCTCAGTGACCTTTTCTCTCAGCTGCTTGTGAACACAAATGTACACTGTCTACCAAGGATTCACCTATTCAGGGAAAGCAAATGAAAGAAACAGCCCATCTGGGGTTGTGCCCTCTTCCTACCCTCTTTGTCTCATCATCTTCTTCCTCCAAGAAGCCTTTGTAGACACTCCACCTGTCTATCTGTTTCCCTCTCCTCTGGCCTTATTGGCCCTTCCTAAACCCATGCCATAAAAGCAGCCTCAACTCACCTGGCCTCTGACACATCCACACAAATTAGTTATGGGTTATTAAGGCAATTTTGTTCCACAAGATACTGAAGGCAAATGTGTGCTCAGGCCTGTCTGTGCCAGGCCCAGTGGGTGGACACTGAGATGAATCAGACACAAACTCAAAGGACATATATTTAGCGGAGAAGGCAGACATTAGACACAGATACAATTAACTGGAGCACAAAGCAAGATGACCTAAATGGTATTAAAGAAGTATGAGCAATATGTTACATGCATAAACCTTAATTACTTAATGATTATTTTGAAGAACGTATCATAGAAGGTCACAGCTCAAAGGTATCATCTTGGTTCAACTCCTTGCTTTCCAGTGGAGGATTCTGGGACCCAGAGTAAGGCAAGACCTCATCTGAAGTCTCACAAGCCAGTGTGACTGAGCCAAGACTAGACTTCAGTTCTTCTGAAGCCTAGCCCAGGGCCCTTTCCATGTCTGTGATTAGCTTGATATGTAGCAGCCCTGGATCCCATTGGATCATGACATTCTCAAGGCCAAGTCAGGTTCTCCCACCTAAGCAAGCTGAACCAGGACCAGGCATGAACAAGACCAATGCCTTAGGAAATGCAGTCATCCCAGGCTGCCAATCCAGGCTTTTGGTCTCCTGCACCTATCTTTACTGCTATGCTTCTAAAATTGACTTTCAAATATTTTTGCAGAAACTTTTTAATGAGCCTTTTATTCAGAACACTAGTAAATAAGTTAGATAAAAGCAAACCAATTCTAGTTGAAGGGAAGAAAGGCCAGAGCCCCACTACTTTCCCACCCTCAAGTCCTGGGAAGAGAAGTTTAGAAACACAGTTCAAAAACCCTTGTTCTAGGACACAATTTTTAATGGCTTCATGAAAGCCATTTTAGTATGTGGTCCTCCACTGAACCCTGTCTTTAATGGGAACTCACAATGCTTCCTTCATCATCAGATGCCAAGCACCAGCCATGGGTTCCCATTAGAAAATGGAAGGAAATCAGATTTTTCCCCTTGTCTTTCCTGGTTTATTCTCCTCCACAGAGAGGAGTATGTCCCAAGTGTTGTGGGGAGGGAGGAGAGAGACCCAAATTCTGCCTGGAGGTTCTGAGGATCCTTGAGCAGAAAAATCATGGAGAATGAATTCATCCACTCAGTCATTTACCAGCCTGAATCTGATGGAGGTTTTAACATCTCTGTCCCCATACCCACTAGCTACATGTACCATCAAGCATTTGAAATGTGTCTAGCTAAAATTCAGATGTACTCTAAGTGTAAAACATACACTAGATTTCAAAGACTTAGCACAAACAAAGAATGTAAAATAGACTATTCATTTTCATAATCAATAATTTTATACTGATTACATGTTGAAGTTGAATGACAATATTTTGCATATGTTGGGCTAAGAAAAATATATTAGTAAAATTAAAATTTGCCTGTTTCTTTTTAATTTAATTGGGGGAAGGACTTACAGCTGGTGGGGTCTTAGTTCCCTGACCAGGGACTGAACGGGTGTCCCCTGCAATGGAAGGGTGGAGTCCTAACTACTGAACTGCCAGGGAATTCCTTCTTTTTACTTTTAAAAAAATGTCAGCACTAGAAGATTTTAAGTTACATATGTGGCTCACATTTCGACTAGACAGCACTGGGAGAGACTACCAAGTGCACCGCAGAGGTGGCGTGTGTGTGTGTGTGTGTGTG
>SJYQ01109799.1:0-13444 GCA_006410935.1 Redunca redunca | reverse complement strand
AGGAGCTGGATCTCCTCGCGGGTGATGGCGGGGCAGGATCATGTGGGGTTTGAGAGGCCCTGGGATTTGGGGGGTCCTGGGTCCTGCGGGATGCAAAGGGCAACTTCCCCTTGGGGAAGAGGGTGGGGGCAGGGGCGGGCCGGGCCTCGGGCCGAGCGGTGGGGGTGGGGGCCGGCCGCCCGGCCCGGCGCTCCGCTCCTGCCCCTCCCCCGCCGCCTCTGAACAAACTTTTCTTTCTCTTCAAGTTGAGGCCGGCGCTGCTGGCGGCGTCGGCTGCGCGGCAAACCCGGCGGCAAGCGCGGCGGAACGCGGAGCTCCGATCTCCGGGTCGGCCTCGCCGGCGGATCCTTAGCCCCGGGACCCGGGCCCGGTCCCAGCCTCAGCCCCGAGCGTCCCGTGGCGGATGGCGCGGGACGGTGGGCGCGGGAGGCGCTGAGCCCTGCGCGGGCCATGGCCTCCGCGTGCGGGGCGCCGGGCCCGGGGGGCGCCGGGCCGGGGGCCGCTTTGGGCAACCCGGCCCCCGCCTGGTACCACCGCGACCTGAGCCGCGCCGCCGCCGAGGAGCTGCTGGCCCGGGCAGGCCGCGATGGCAGCTTCCTGGTCCGAGACAGCGAGAGCGTGGCGGGAGCCTTTGCTCTCTGCGTCCTGTGAGTGGGGCCGGGGCTCCGATCGGGCGGGGGCAAGGCCCGGGCTTCCTTGAGTGTTGTGGGGGTAGGGCCTGGGACGGTGGGACGCCAGCGCCCCCCAGAGTGAGGACCTTGGCTTTCTGCCGGACTTAAGGAAGGATACAGGGAGCACTTCCTTCCTGCTGTGTGTCTGGGGGCAGAGTATGTGGGGTCCTGCTGCCCCGGTGGCTGTAACTGGGGAAAATGCAAGGAGTCTCTGGTAGACCGGGTCAGGCATCCTCCAGGCAGGCGGGAGGATGTGCTTTCCACCGTTGTGTGCATTTGTGTTTATGTAGGGATCAGGTATCTGACTAGGAGCCGGGGCCAGAGGAACTGATGTCCTGTGTTGGGGGATGCCCAGCAGCTTCCTTATGGGGACTTTCTGAATCCCAGGACTGAGACTGGGGCCTGCCTGGATATGTATGACTGGGTCTGGGGGGCAGGGTAGTGTGGAGGAGAAGGGGAGGGGAGGCTGTATGGGGCCATGTCATTATTTCATGAATCAGTGGGTGAGTGTGTGTGCTCTAGCTCTGGGAATGCGGCTGCCCTAGGCCTAAGCTGTAGGTGCTGAGTGTGGGGCTAGACTTGGCAGCTCTCCGAGTGGGCCTGGTTTTGTGCTTCTGCCCATCAACCGTGTGTGGCGGTGGTGTTGGGTGGGTTTGCACTTTCGGTTTTGGAACCTTCCTGAGCTGCAGCGCCACCCCCCCTCCGCCCCCACCCCCCATCAGCCAGGGTGGGCTCCTGTAGGCCTCTGGAGTGGGAGGTAGTGAGTGCGAAGCTGTGGCGCTGCTTTGTTCAGCTCTAGTTATGTTGCTCAGCCCCATGAGCCCTCCCAAGTCCCCATCCTTGTGTCTCTTTCCCCTCTGTTCTCCTCACATCTTTGGGGGTACACAGGCCTATGACAGGGGTTTTCAGTTGGGGTTGATTTTACCCCTTGGGACAGTTGGCAGAGAGATTTTTGATAGTCACAACTGGGATCATGCTAACTGCTTCTAGTGCGCAGAAGCCAGGGATGCTGTTTGACAGCACACAGGACCGTCCCTCACAACAGAAGAATGTGGTCCATAACGTTAGTGGTGCTGAGATTGAGGAACCCTGGCCTAGGCAGTGGACCTGAAGAGGAAGGGGCTTATGTCCCTTAAGTTTCAGCTTATGTCTCACGTCTGAGGCCCAAGAGGGGAGACTGATGAGGGACAGCCTGGGCAGATGAACATCTTAAGAGTCCTGCATACCAGCCCCTTATGAGACATACCCCCTAATTAGGGAGGGGAGGGAGGCAGGTGCTAGGTCAGCTGTTGAGTGGGAGGGGGACAGCTGGGCCTGTGTCTGGATGAGGAACATTATTGTCCCAGGAGGGAAAAATTCTGGCTCCATTACCAGGGAGGGGCTGGGTGGAGTGGGGGTCTGTCTGTGTGGGGGGGCTTCAGCTTTACCAGCTGACTCTGGTTACTCCCTACATCTCAGGAACCTAGAGGTGGGTGATCAGAAACATACTTGCTTACCTGTACATGACACCTATGTGTACAGGGGAAACGAAGACACACCCCTACCCCTGTAGTCACAGGCAATCCAACAAGCAGGCCAGGATACAAGTCCTGGTCTCTGTCCTGGCTCTAAATGCTAGCTTGGCCTCTTCCTTTGTGGCCTTTAGGCAAATCACTTTTCTTCTTTGAGCCTCAGTTTCCTTTTCTGGAGAATGGGGATAATAATAATAATGTCTTCCTTAAAGTGTGAGGATTAAATGAGATCATGTCTGTAGGACATTGAGTACCTGGCTTGTCACAGAGACAGGACACAGTTAATGGGATGCTATTATTGTTATAAACACAGACCCACAGTCCACAAACCAACACACCAAGTCACACACAGATACCCACACAGTTTGTGCCCAGTGGTCAGGAGAGTCCCCAAAAGGAGAGTTTACCTGAGAGGAGAGGGTAGCTCTGTGCCCAGTGTATAGGGTCTCCTCAGGTAGACATTTGATCCTCTCTAGTGCCAGTACCCACCTACTGCCCACACACGGTCCAGGTGACTCCCTTGGCCAAGCCTGCCTGGAGGCGTGGCTGTAGAGGGACCCTCCGCCCCCACCGAGCGTGGGCTGTACCATTTGGACCAGGCTCAGCTGTCACCTGCTCAGCTGTTGCTGCCACCTGTCAGCACCCCTCATGTCCCTCCTCAGCTTGGGGCTCCTAGAGGCCCAGGTCCCCCACAGCGGGCTCCCATGTGTCCTCCCAATTTCCTGGTGTCTGAGGAAAGGGAAGGAAAGCCCTAGGGTGGTATCCCCACATCCCCTCAGCAAGACTGCTTCAGACACACCTGACTCCAGCAGAACCACACAACCAGTGTAAACACAGGCAGCAGACACACGTGTGATAGCACGTCACCCATGCACGCAGACAAGTTACCCAGGCTTCTGAGGACTGTTACTCTGGCGGGGGGCCCAGACTAGTACCACAGCCCAGAGGGTCTGTTTAGACAGCTGCAGAAGCCACAGAAGAGCTGCCTGTTGCTTCCCCGGCCTTGCAGTGGGTGTGGAGCATATGTAGGTCTGGGGTGGGGTCCGGTCATTCCTGCTCTGCTTAGCACCAGCAGGATAGAGTGGACAGGCCCCATCATTAACCCTGTGCAGCCTGGGTAAACAGTTTCAGGGAAACCTAGCCAAGGGGCCCTGGGGACTGGGCCCGCTGGTTGGCAGGAGGAAGGGATGCCTTGGGACTTAGATGCCATCCTGGGGGAGACAGATTGGGACCCCCTGCTTTGCCGTCAGGTATCAGAAGCATGTGCACACATACCGAATTCTACCTGACGGAGAAGATTTTCTGGCTGTGCAGGTAGGAGCTTGGACCCTGACCCTGTCCTTGATTCTGGTCTAAGGTTGGGGACCAGGTGACTGACCCTTCCCCACTCTTGCTGGCCTGCAGACCTCGCAGGGTGTGCCGGTGCGACGCTTCCAGACCCTGGGGGAGCTCATCAGCCTGTATGCCCAGCCCAACCAGGGCCTGGTGTGTGCCCTGCTGCTGCCCGTGGAGCGGGAGCGAGAGACAGACCCGCCGGACGACCGTGATGCCTCAGGTGTTGCCAGGATGCCATGTACCTTCCCTGTCCCTCACCGGACATCCCCCGTGACGTCCCACCCCATCTTCTCAACCTGCCTCCTCTGAAGCCCCCTGCCACTCTTCCTGGTGCCTGGGCCATTTATTCCCTTCCATGGAAGTCCCTGACAGCCATGGTGCCCACCCCCCACTTCACCAAGAGCAGGAGGCTCATACTGCTGCCCCCTGGCTCCTGTCCACAGATGGGGAGGACGAGAAGCCCCCACTGCCCCCGCGCTCTGGCTCTACCAGCATTTCTGCCCCCCTGGGGCCCAGCAGCCCCCCAGCAGCCCCTGAGACCCCCACAACTCCAGCTGCTGAGAGGTGAGACCCCCCAATCCCTCCTGAGCAGGCAGTCCTTGTCTTTTCTGGGAACCATGTCCTCAACAAAGGTGGGAAGACCTTTAAGGCACCCCCTCCCCAACCCCCAGGAGGCAGACACCCTGGTCTGTTGCACTCTCATTACCATCTCCTCTAGGGAGGGGGTGGGGTGCTCGACAGTATCAGCGGGCCTCCACTGACCTCTTAACCCCTCCCCCAAGTGCTCCCAATGGGCTGAGCACTGTCTCGCACGAGTACCTGAAAGGTAGCTACGGGCTGGACCTGGAGGCCGTGCGGGGCGGAGCCAGCAACCTGCCACACCTCACCCGCACCCTCGCCACCTCATGCCGGAGGCTGCACAGGTACCTGGGGCACCCAGCGCCATGTGCTCCACCCTTACCTCATACCTGTCCTCTCCCTCCCGCTTGCTACGCAGATGCCCTGACCTTTGACCTCTGGCTCAGTACAGAGAGCCTGCTGTTGCCTCCTGACTTTTCCTCACCTGAACCCTTGTATCCTCATGGTGGCAGCTGAAACCCCTACACACTCAGCCCCTTTTCCCTGTACCTGGGTCAGAGTGGGGAGTTCTGACCTAGTGTCTCCATAGTGAGGTGGACAAGGTCCTGTCAGGCCTGGAGATCCTGTCCAAGGTGTTTGACCAGCAGAGCTCACCCATGGTGACCCGCCTTTTGCAGCAGCAGGTGGGACTATGGAGAGACCTCTGGGGAATGGGTTTGTGTTCTGGGACTGGGCGAGGGGCCTCCTGCTAGGTGGTCTCATGGACAAACCTCATTTGTTCTCCCTGCAGAACCCACCACAGACCGGGGAGCAGGAATTAGAGAGCCTGGTGCTAAAGCTGTCAGTGCTAAAGGACTTCCTGTCAGGCATCCAGAAGAAGGTGCCCTGACTCCTGACCTCTGACCCCTGATCCCCTCACCTGGCCACTTGCCTTGTCTTGATCTGAACCCTCAATCTATAGTTCAGCACTGACACCAGCATCAGCGGTGGCCCTCCCTGCCCTTGCCCTCAGCAAGGCTCCTGACCTCGCCCTGCCCTTGCCCCCTCCAGGCCCTGAAGGCCCTGCAGGACATGAGTTCCACAGCCCCCCCGGCCCCACTGCAGCCATCCACACGTAAGGCCAAGACCATCCCTGTGCAGGCCTTTGAGGTACATAGCAGGGGGTGGGGGGATATTCCAGGGCAGAGAGCGGGTGGAGGTGAAGAGAGTATTACCTGCTCCCCAGGTCTTTTCAGCAACACGCCCACTTCCTGGCCTGCAGGTGAAGCTGGATGTGACCCTGGGTGACCTGACCAAGATCGGGAAGTCACAGAAGTTCACTCTGAGTGTGGACGTGGAGGGTGGGCGGCTGGTGCTGCTGCGGAGGCAGCGGGACTCGCAGGAGGACTGGACAACCTTCACACATGACCGCAGTGAGCCAGGGCCCAACCCAGGATGGGCAGCAGGGTGGGCCCCCTGGGTCTGTGGGCACAGGATGGTGTGACCCATTCTCCATCCCCTAGTCCGCCAGCTCATTAAGTCCCAGCGGGTCCAGAACAAGCTGGGTGTCGTGTTTGAGAAGGAGAAGGACCGGACGCAGCGCAAGGACTTCATCTTCGTCAGCGCCCGGGTGAGCAGCGCATGGGCTTGGCTGCCGGGGGCTGCAGGAGTCCCTGCCAGATGGGAGGAAAGAGATGTCATCCCTCATGGGGCAGGCAGTTATAAGGGGGTGGAGAGTATGTGTGCTGAGAGTGGGCAGCCTGAGGGTGGGCTGATAATCATTCAGTGAACATTTACTAAGCACTTGCTGTATGCTTGAGGAGTGGGTGTGTGGTGGTGAGCCAGAGGTGTGTCCCTGTCCTTGAGGGACAGGCCACCTAGCAGGGTAGGCCTGTGGAAGGGCACTTCCTGGCTGCCTACCTGTGCCTGACTGACGGCTGTCCCCTGCAGAAGCGTGAGGCCTTCTGCCAGCTCCTGCAGCTCATGAAGAACAAGCACTCCAAGCAGGACGAGCCCGACATGATCTCCATCTTCATAGGCACCTGGAACATGGGTCAGGCCCGCGGAGGGACTGGGGTGGGAGAGAGGAAGGGCCCCAGGCAGGGGCCTGACTGCCCCGTCCCCTCTACCTCCAGGAAGTGTGCCGCCTCCGAAAAATGTGACATCTTGGTTTACATCGAAGGGTCTGGGGAAGACCCTGGATGAGGTCACGGTGACCATACCCCATGACATCTATGTTTTTGGGACCCAGGAGAACTCGGTAGGCGACCGTGAGTGGCTGGACCTGCTCCGCGGGGGCCTCAAGGAGCTCACGGATCTGGATTACCGCCCGGTGAGGGGATGTTGTCTTGTCCAGCCCCTCTCCCCACACACTGGCTGGCTCCCCACAGCTTGACTGGCTCTCCTTCTGGTCCCTGGGAATATCCTTTAGGAAGTCTACCCTGAGTCCTTTATGCTGTGGGAAGGCCACTCTTTCTGGTCCCTCAGGAAAAGGTGTAGCAGGCCTTCTTACCTTGTGATTTCCAGAACCGTCTATAGTGTGGGCTGGGCAGGGTGAGGGTGAGGGAGATGGGGACGGTGGCCCAGCCTGGAGCAGGGATGACCCTGCACCCTTTCCCCAGATTGCTATGCAGTCTCTGTGGAACATCAAGGTGGCCGTGCTGGTCAAGCCAGAGCACGAGAACCGCATTAGCCACGTCAGTACATCCAGCGTGAAGACTGGCATTGCCAACACCCTGGGTGAGGAGAGAGCATGGGGTCCCTCTGGCCACTCCTCCTGCTTCCTTTCCAGCCAGGGTCCAGGGTCTCCTCCTATCTATAGAACTCTTTGAACTTTGCAAAGCATGTTTATATTCTAAATGTCTTCCAGCCCCACCAGGAGGCATGGCCAGGATAATTATCTCCATTTCATAGATGATAAAACTCGAGCCCAGACTCCCTGTTTGCAGTCCAGTGCTACCTCGGGATAGATTGTGCTCAGTATCTGCAAAGCCTTGCCCCTTCACCACTGGGGTCCTTGTGATCTCCAGGGACTCTGCTCTCACGTGCAGACAGACTCAGACCATCCAGATGGGGCTGCAAGTGCCCGGTGTGGACCCCAGAGAAGGCGTGGTTGTGTATGCAGGGAACTGCCTGTCTTATGGCATGTGGGCGACTCGGGAGGGTCTTTGCACTGCTGCTTCAACGGGTGCGGGGTAAAGTTGGCGGCCCACCGAGGGTGACCCAGACATTCTTCTGTTGCCCTGACAGGAAACAAGGGGGCCGTGGGTGTCTCCTTCATGTTCAATGGCACCTCATTTGGCTTTGTGAATTGTCACCTCACCTCGGGAAATGAGAAGACTGCCCGGTGAGGGAGTGCCTTCCCAGTCATCTCTCTAGCCTTACCCTCTATTCTCGAGACCTATTCCCTCTCCCGTATTCTAGTCCACGACCCTCCTACATCCCTGTCCCCCAAGGCCTCCTTTCTTACCTCAACTCAGGACCCTCTCTGTCTGTCCCTGATTTTGACCTTGTCCCCAGCTCCTTCCTCTGTCCCCAGGGACCCTGATCCCTGCCCTGTCCCCAACCCCAGCCAGAGACTTCTTATCTCTATGTCTGTCCCTGACATCTGACCCTGGAGCTCCCCCTACCCCCACCATAGGCGGAACCAGAACTACTTGGACATCCTGCGGCTACTTACGCTGGGCGATCGGCAGCTCAGTGCCTTTGACATATCTCTGCGTTTCACTCACCTCTTCTGGTTCGGGGACCTCAACTACCGCCTGGACATGGATATACAGGTGTGAGCAGGGCCCGGTGGGTGGCAGGTAGGGAGGCTGGGCTGGGGCCCAGGTGGGCTCTCACCTCTGGCTTGAAAGGGCAAGGCCCCAGCTTTTATGTCCCCTCTCCCCTTAGGAGATCCTGAACTACATCAGCAGGAAGGAGTTTGAGCCTCTGCTCAGGGTGGACCAGCTCAACTTGGAGCGGGAAAAGCACAAGGTCTTCCTTCGATTCAGTGAGTGTGGGTGCGGTAGTGGCAGTCCCTGAGGGCCAGGGTCCTTGTATCCCCGGGTCTTCAGGGCCCTGACCCCTCCATCCCTGCCTTTCCTAGGTGAGGAGGAGATCTCCTTCCCACCCACTTACCGCTATGAGCGGGGTTCCCGGGACACGTATGCCTGGCACAAGCAGAAGCCAACTGGGGTGAGTGAGGAGAATGGGTTAGGCCCAGGGAGACCCCCCAGGACTGTGGTGAATCAAGAGTGTGTGTGGGGTCAAGCCTCTGCACTTAGCCATTCCAGCCTCTATGGCCCCTTGAGGCCTTGGGGGTGTTCCTGGGTATTGGAGGTGGATGTCAGACCCAGTGTGGTAGGGGCATGGGCCTCAGCTAAGTAACCCCCAGCTGACCCCTGACCACGCTGCTGTCCCCTGCCCCAGGTCCGGACCAATGTGCCTTCATGGTGTGACCGGATTCTCTGGAAATCCTATCCTGAGACTCACATCATCTGCAATTCCTACGGTCAGAGCCTCCTGGACAGGGTGATGGGCGATCCTGGATGGTCCCTGACCTGACTCTGCCTTGGCTTTGGGAATTGGGAGCAGAGAGTAAGGAGCTGAGCCCCCATTCCTACTCCCCTCCCCCAGGTTGCACGGATGACATCGTCACCAGTGACCACTCCCCCGTGTTTGGGACGTTTGAGGTTGGAGTTACCTCTCAGTTCATCTCTAAGAAAGGTGGCTATTCTGGCTGTGCTGTGGGCGTGGCATCCATTTGGGTGGGTGCAGGTGCTAGCCTGGGGGGTGTGCACAGCTTTGAAAATATCTGAGTGTGTGTGTGTGTGTGGGTGTGTAGGGGCGGGCACATACATGCATGTGCAGGAATGTGTCTGAATATGTGACGTGTAAAGATGTCTGTGTTCCTGAGTCATCGTGGGAGGTATATGCCCGTGAGCAGGTGTGTGCGTATGAAGGTAATTGTGTACATGTTTCTGCCTGCCTGGGGCTCCTTGTGTACCCGTGTGCCTAGTGGCGTGGTGGATTGTTGGTGGGCATATCCTGCAGGCACTCCGGTTCCCGGCCCCTTCTCAGATGGTCTCTCATTCTTGGGTTGTCTGTCTGTCCCAGCTCCAGGTCCAGGCTTTGGGGTCTCCCTCGGCTGCTTGGGATGGAGGAGGCCCCTCCTGGCCTCCCTCCTGCTCTGCCAGGGCTTCCAGATTCCCAGCCCCAGTGCTCGGTCTCTGTGTCCTGTTCCTTCTGCCACCCTCTCAGCCCTCCTGTCTGCATTCCTCCCTTTGCCCCTCAGGGCTCTCAAAGACCTCAGACCAGGCCTACATCGAGTTTGAGAGCATTGAGGCCATTGTGAAGACGGCCAGCCGCACCAAATTCTTCATTGAGTTCTACTCTACCTGTCTGGAGGGTCTGAGGCGGGGCCCAGGGCTGGGTGTGGGCCATGGGGGTGGAGGCCTGAGGTGCCAGAGTGGGCAGCCCCCTAGTTAGGTGGGGAGGGAAGCTGAGAGGTGGCACTCAGTTGGGTGTCCCCTTCCCCCTCCAGAGTATAAGAAGAGCTTTGAAAATGATGCCCAGAGCAGTGACAACATCAACTTCCTCAAGGTGCAGTGGTCCTCACGCCAGCTGCCCACGGTGAGGCTTGGGGGTGAGGGCACAGAGGGAGGTGCAGCCAAACACCAGCTGGAGCCTGCCTGGGAGGGTGGGAAGAGCCCACGGCGTGGGCTTGTGCATGGGGTGGGCATGAGTGAGGACGAAGGCATGTGCTTTATTTGCGGGGGGAGGGTCTGGAGACCAGGTTGCAGTTCATTCATTTGTTCCATAAATACTTCTCAAGGCTTCACTAAACTCAGATGCTGTGTTGGCCATTGTTGATGCACAAAATCAGTTACAGGGCTCTTGAGTGCTCAGAAAGGCCCATGGAAATCTTTCCTTCAGGTGGACGGGAGTAAGCACGGACAAGCTTGAGGGTAGGATGAGCCAGAGTCATGGCAGGAAGTGGGGTAGGGTGGTGCTTTATTCCTCACTGGGCCTCTCTGCTCCCAGCTCAACCCCATTCTGGCTGATATCGAGTACCTGCAAGACCAGCACCTCCTGCTCACAGTCAAGTCCATGGATGGCTACGAATCCTATGGTGAGGGCAGAAGGGGGCCGAGGGGCACAGGAAGCCGGGCAGGGCCCTAGGAAGGCTTGCCAATTTGCTGGTCTGTTCCATCTGCCCTTCAGGGGAGTGCGTGGTGGCGCTCAAGTCAATGATTGGCAGCACAGCCCAGCAGTTCCTGACCTTCCTGTCCCACCGTGGCGAGGAGACAGGCAACATCCGTGGCTCCATGAAGGTGCGGGTGCCCACAGAGCGCCTGGGCACCCGTGAGCGACTCTATGGTGGGGGCTCCATTGGGAGGGGTGTGGGGCATACAATGGGGTGGTGCGGGCAGGTCTAGGAGAGGAGGACCAGGGCTGCGGGGCGGGCGTTGGAATCCCTGGAATATTTGGCAGTTGTATAGCCAGGTCTGGGGGGTGGGCCTGCCCTAGGGAGTAGCTGGGAAGGGGCTAGCTAGCCCGTGGGTGTCTATGAGGTGCAGGACCCCAGGTCCCTTCTAAGTCTCCTTTCCCTTCCTCTCCCAGAGTGGATCAGCATTGATAAGGATGAGGCAGGAGCAAAGAGCAAAGCTCCCTCTGTGTCCCGAGGCAGCCAGGATCCCCGGTGAGCTGGGGCTCTGTGGGGAGTCATGAAGGGGTGCCTGGGGACTCGTGGCCAGCCCCTCCTTCATCTCCCTCCCCTGTGCACCCTGACAGGTCAGGGAGCCGCAAGCCAGCCTCCACAGAGGCCTCCTGCCCACTGTCCAAGTTATTTGAAGAACCAGAGAAGCCACCACCAACTGGGAGGCCCCCAGCCCCACCCCGAGCTGCTCCCCGGGAGGAGCCCTCGACTCCCAGGTGAGAGAAGGAAACTGTCATTCCCATCCTTTATCCATCTTGATCCATCACTGTGCATGGCTCTCAGGGTTGGCCTGGGGATCATCCTCCGCTTGGGTCTCTGTGGGGCCCTATGCCTGTGGCCACTGGCCAGCCAGGCCTCCTGAAGGTGTGGTTCTCTGAGTCAAAGGGAGCACAGTCAGACCCTCCTCTCACTTCTGTCTTAAAAAATAGACTTAGAAATGGTTTCTGCAACAGCTCCCTTAGATACTTAACTTGAGCCTTCTGTTTGGAGAAGGCCTGTGTCTCAGCACAGATTTCCCTGGGGCATTCTATGGAACACTGTCCTACAAGATGCCCCACTGGAAACTGGTTTGTTGTCAAATGAGTTTGGGAAATGGTTGTTGCTAGATTCTTTTCTTAGATATTCCCAGTACACAATAGTATCCGCAAAAGCTCTGAGCTTGTGGACAGGAAGGAAATCCTTTTTCAGCTGTGTTGAATACAGTTTCCCAAACTTAATGGGCCAGGAAACTTTTCCATGCAATAACTATTAATATCCTGGGGAACTACAGTTGACCCTTGAACATGACAGGGGTTAGGGGTGTATAACTCATAGTCATCCCTCTGGATCCCCAGTTCTTGTGTATCTGAAGTTCCACATAGATTCAACAAATGTGGCTCATATATCGTGCAGTAAAGTAGTAGTGAAAAAAAAATCTGCATAGAGTTGGACCTGTGTAGTTCAAGCCCATGTTGTTTAAGGGTCAAGGTCAAGTATAGTGTTCCGTGGATCACACTTTGGGAAAGTGAGGCTAGCTTTTTAATTCTATCCAGTTGTCATTTGAACATAAATAAAAACTTCTGGTGCATTTTCAGTCATCTTCAGCTGTTATCAGTCACTTTGGTTTTATCTTCAGCCTTGAGTAAAACTAACCTGAATCCTTGAGTAAGATTCTTCAGTAGACTGGCCTCAGATATCTCCAGGGCTTTCCACATCTGGTTGGTCATTCTCATTGAAGGCTTTTATTGCCCTGCCTTCTGGCCTCTGTTTTCACCCATTTTACAGCTTTTACAGTTACAAAATCAAAAAAAGGTCAGAGACCCTTAGTGAGTGAGGCAAGGAAGATTGGGGGTTATCCAGTTGTCTCCCCAGTTTTAGAGTTGAGGACACAAAGGGGCAGAGAGGGAAGGCGACGTGCCCACGGTCACACACAAGTCTAGGGGTGGGGGCTTACACCTCCCGACTCTCCACCCGGGCTCCTTCCACTGCACCCACTGCCCTTCTCCCCTTGATTCTGGGCCTGATTTTATTCTGCTCCCAAACCCAGGTTGAAGCCAGAGGGGGCTCCAGAGCCAGAAGGGGTGGTGGCCCCCCCACCCAAGAACAGCTTCAATAACCCTGCCTACTACGTCCTTGAAGGGGTGCCACACCAGCTGCTGCCCCCGGAGCCACCCTCACCTGCCAGGGCTCCTGTCCCACCTGCCACCAAGAACAAAGTGGCCATCACAGTGCCTGCCCCACAGCTTGGGCGCCACCGGGCTCCTCGTGTGGGAGAGGGGAGCTCATCAGATGAGGACTCTGGGGGCACACTGCCCCCTCCAGACTTTCCACCACCACCACTGCCGGATTCGGCCATCTTCCTGCCCCCTAGCCTGGATCCTCTGCCAGGGCCAGTGATCCGGGGCCGCAGTGGGGGTGAGGGTCGTGGCCCACCACCTCCCAAGGCCCATCCAAGACCCCCGCTCCCGCCAGGCCCCTCGCCCACCAGCACTTTCCTGGGGGAGGTAGCCAGTGGGGATGATCGCTCCTGCTCAGTGCTGCAGATGGCCAAGACACTGAGTGAGGTGGACTATGCTCCCGCCGGGCCTGGCCGAGCCATACTCCTGCCAGGCCCCCTGGAGCTACAGCCGCCCCGGGGGCTGCCCTCGGACTACGGCCGGCCTCTCAGCTTCCCTCCGCCTCGTATCCGAGAGAGCATCCAGGAGGACCTGGCAGAAGAGGTGTGTGGGCCGGGGGTGGCTCTGTGCCTGCAGAGTGTGCCCGCGGTGGGGGCATCCTTTCATCGTTCAGCACTCAGTGGTGTCCTCTGCCCTGGGCTGGGCACTGGGGAGCTGAAGGTCACAAGAATCAGCCCCTTGCTCTGCCTCTCTCCCCACCCCAGAGCACGTGGCAGAATGTGGCTGTCTGCAAGTCCTTTTCTGGGTGCAGGCCCCCTCAGTGCTCCCTCTAACCTGCTCTGTTCCCTCAGGCTCCGTGCCCGCAGGTCGGGCGGGCTGGCGGGCTGGGTGAGGCAGGCATGGGAGCCTGGCTGAGGGCCATCGGCTTGGAACGCTATGAGGAGGGACTGGTGCACAATGGCTGGGACGACCTGGAGTTTCTCAGGTGGGGGCGGGGCTGGAAGTGGATGGGGTGGGGCTGGGCTTGGGGTCAAAGCTAGGGGCTCTCTGGACGCCTGGCCCTTCTCCCAG
>SJYQ01109783.1:0-13567 GCA_006410935.1 Redunca redunca | reverse complement strand
ATGATGCTAAAGCTGAAACTCCAGTACTTTGGCCACCTCATGCGAACAGTTGACTCATTGGAAAAGACTCTGACGTTGGGAGGGATTGGGGGCAGGAGAAGAAGGGAACGACAGAGGATGAGATGGCTGGATGGCATCACGGACTCGATGAATGTGTCTGAGTGAACTCCAGGAGATGGTGATGGACAAGGAGGCCTGGCGTGCTGCGATTCATGGGGTAGCAAAGGGTCGGACATGACTGAGCAACTGAACTGAACTGAACTAACCAGTTACATCTGCAGCGATTCCGTTTCCAAATAAGGTCACGTGCTGGAGTACTGGAGTTAACACTTCAGCGTATAAATATTGAGGGGCGCAGTTTGGCCCCTGATGCTGGTAAGATCCTCCAGGCAGTCACTAAAGACCTGGATGCTGGAGATGGGCCAGCAGTCTGTAGTGGGGGGCAGGAACTTGGTTATGAGAAGCCCTTGCCCCACCATGTTGATCTCCTTCCAACAAAATCAACAAATTCATCAACACTCCAGGTGCAAAGCCCTGGGCCAAATGCTGCAGAGAACACTGCACTGCCCTGATGGGGTTTCTCCTCTTGCCTCTGCCGCTGATGTTCCCTGGGAAACTCCACCCCGCCCAGGCCCTGCAGGGCCCCAAGGGAGGGGTGGTTCCCAGGGCTCCTGCATTTCAGGCTCAGAGTGTAGTGCTGTGCGATCCTAACTCTTGGTCACTTGTGTCATTTACAAGCAGCTACAATTTCTATCAGCATGTTTACACGAAGCCCAGAGACAGAGTACCATGCTGTACACAGAGACAGAACTTTCCTTTGATGTGAAGATTGCCTTTTCTGCTGCTGTGGAAAGTTCTGTCTGCCTGCCATGCTCAGAGGATCAAATGAGAGAACTCTGGATGAAGAAGCTGCCACCAACAGCCTGGTTTTTCCCGCCAGTGACAGGCCTCAGGCCAGATAGGGCAAACCATAGGCCCAACCAGGGTGGGCCTGCTAGTGACCCCGAGAAGGACCCTCCCACTCTATCCTGCTAGAGGTGAGCTGAGAGCTCAGGATCTGGGCTGTGGGGTTTCTGTTTGGATATTTGGATCAGAGAAGGGACAGATGCCTGAAAGGCATTCTGGTGACAACTTGGGAAACATGTCCTCAAAGCCATGGACACAGCCTGTAGCAACTTTTGGCAGAAGCCAGCCGTGAGCAGTCTAACCTGCTATTCTCACAGCCACACCAGCACCAAACCTGTATTTACACGGCTTTGTCCCTGAGCCTCTGCCCATGTGAACTTGTCAAGTGACCTGGTTTGCACAACTTGAACATTCTGCTTTCAGGAGAACTGATGCAAACAGTTAATGGAAAATGATCACTTTGAAAAGTCCGAGGAAACTCAACTAGCAGAGGTCTGCCTCCAGTAGAAAACAAGACTCCCTGGAGGGGAGTCTGTGCGGGCCCACTTGGCCGCCTCCCGGCAGATGCCGAAGCCAGACCTTCAGGGTCCAGTACACAGGCCCAGCAGCTGCTTTTTAGGTTCCAGGCCAATCCCTTCCTACCACCTGGAGAGAGGAAGAGAGAGATTGGGACGCCCTAGGCTGTTAAGCCCTGACTGCCTACCCCAGAGCCCACAAAGTTACCTTGCTAATCCACCAGCCCTGCCTAGTCTGGGACTCCAACCCGCCGCCTCCCAGCAATCCCAGACCCAGGAATGTGCTAATCAGCTGCCTGAGCAAAAGCGGAAAGGTATCGGTGACTCACTCCCCCCTGCTAGGAGCACATGACATGACGACGTGCTCTGGGCAGCAGTGCCTGCTCCCAAACTTTCTGCTCGGAGGGCCAGGCTCTGCAGAGCTGGTTAGCGGGGTCACCAGCGTCCATCACTGGGCATAGCCCACCCCTCGCAGCTGGGACTCCGGACAGCCCGGCTCTCAGCCCATCCTGGATCCCCTTCTCTGGAATCCACACGTGTACCTCTGGGAACCCTCTCCCATTTTGGAGAGCAGGGCTAACATCTCCCCGGAAATCTCCCATGGAACCTCCAAGTGCCCGAGCTCACTACTTCGCGAATACATGTCTCACCGTGTCAGCAGGACCCGACCGAGGCACAACACACACAGACCCTGGAATAGCCCCAGCACAGGTCACCTGAGAACCAGGGAAGGGAGCCCCGCTGTGGGCTGAGCTGGGGAGCAGTACTCGGATGACGGGAGTGTGTGGACAAGCTGGGGCTTAGCTGCTGCTGCCCAAGGTGCTAACACCAGGTTGTTGCTGAACACCAGCTGTATACCACATGCCCAGGTGGGAGAAGGGAGCAGCCCTGGGGTTTGAGGGCACAGAGTAGACACACAGGCCTCTGGCTGGAACGTAGCTGTGGTCATGGGGGAAATAACACACACACACCTCCCCACAGACTGAGACCACCGAGGGAACCATATTCATAGCAAGTCTCACAGTCACATCTGCCACACATCCCCCGCCATCTCCAGGGCCCTGGCAGCATCAGAACTAGAGGCTGCAAATCGGGTAAGGCACGCATCCTTCCTACTTGGGCAGCATGTTGGAGGGACTGATGGAGCATGTGGAGTGACAGCCCGGGCTTCTTGGAGACCTAGCCGCGTTTGCTGTTCTTGACCTCCCAAAGTGGGCTGGGTCACCCCCGTTCCCTCCAAGAATGACATTGGTGTCCCACTGTGCCTACAGACATGTGCACAGAACAGACAGGAATCCCTGCCCCGGGCAGAGGTTCCCTGGCTGGGGACTGATGCCCACCCAAGCCCCGCTGGCCTGTGATGTCCCACTCAGCCCTCATGGAACCCCAAGGCCCAAGAGGTGTCCCCAGTCCAGGTTCAGGTGCCATCAGCCACTGTAGCCAGGATGACAGCTTTCAGTCATGGTGTTTGAATTTTGGTTTTTTAGTCTGGGGGGCCGCAGGGGGAAGGAAAGTTCAGCTGAACTACTCTTCCTGATACAAACTATGCATAAGCAGAGGCTCTAAGGAGTCAAATTACATTTTAAAAACTAAGAGATTGGCTCTCTTAACATCAGATTCTTCTTTACACAAAGGTCTAGTGATGAGCACAGCACTTAAAAAAAAAAATTATTTTTCTTTACTCCAGCTGTGCTGGATCCTAGTTGGAGCAGGCAGGATCTCTCAGTTGTGGCTTGTGGGATCTAGTTCCCTCCCCAGGGATCAAACCCAGGCTGCCTGCATTGGGAGCTCGGGGTCTTAGCCACTGGACCACCAGGGAAGTCTCTGAGTACAGCATTCTTGAAGTCTGAACACCCCCAATTTCTCATCCAAAGCTGCAGTGGTTCTAGGCTGCAGGGGCGGGGGGTACTCTTGCACAACAGGCCTGTGCTCCCCTTGCTGTCATGTCCTGACATGGCATGTTGGTGGAATCCATGCTGTGACCATTGGGTGCCCACAGCAGGTAAAGCTGCAGACCCCCATCACAGGTGAGCCAGCCCGCCAGCACAGGAGCAGGGCCAGGAGGCAGCCCTCCCCCTACCTCGACCACATGCACTAGGTGACTCGTGGTGTCAGCTCCACGCCCATGGGATGTGTACGTGTTTCTGGGTGTCTGCCACGCTCCAAAAAAGATGGCTCAACAAAAGCAGCCCCAAGCTCACCTCTTCTCCCTAGAATGTCGGAATTCCAACCCCCAACCCTGTGCCTAGAAGTTGTAAGGCAGAGACGACAAAAGGCAGAAAATTTTAACTTTATTTGGCCAATGTGTCCAATTCCAATATTGTGGTAGAAATGCCTGAAGAACTGTCAACATGTGATTCAGCTCAAGCATCCTTGGCTGTCTCCCAGCCTGGAAACGAAGGGTCCCAGTTCTGCCTGGTGCAGGCCTCAGGCCACCCTGGACATCACAGAGCAATAAGGACCCTGGCTTGGGGAAGGAGGGGGCTGCTGGGCTTGTCCTGGGCCCAGCCACACCCTCCGCTCATGGTGGGGGCGGCCTGCGACAGAGACTGGAGTCTCTATTTAATCAAATGATGCAGGAGCCACGCTCCACCATGGCAATACCGCATGAGGTGAGGGACCCGTCCAGCCTTGCCTGGTTCTGCCCCACAGAGGGCAGGAGTCCCAGGGAGGCCTGGCCAAGGTGGAGCACGCACCCTGACGTCCAAAAATGTCTAAAAATCCCACAGACGGAATTTTTTTAAAGTGATAGTATAAACCTAACAGGAATGAGAGACATTGCCAGCATGAGATTCCAAAACATTTTAGCGAGCACTCTGGACAAAACCATGTACAAAAAAAGTACATCACGATTTAAAAAAAAAAGGCCCACCAAGATGGGCTGGGCTGGGCTGGCCTGGAAATAAACCCCTTTCCAAAAGTTGAAAAGCAAAGGAAGACGGGTTTAGATTTGCACGTGTGTTAGAGTGAAGTGTGGCTTCAGAAAAGTTCCCTGCATTTCCGATCGACGCTCCCTCGCCGGGAGGGTCTGCGGGCGTCCGGAGGCTGAGCTGCTGGGCGTGCAGCCCACTGGGAGGTGCCGGGTTCGGTGCCCAGGTCTGGCTCTCTGCGTTACAGTTCATCTTTCACAGCTTTTTGATCATCATCTTCCTCCAGATCAGGCTCTTCTGCTTCTTCGAGATCTTCTAGATCCTGGGACATACGATGGAAAGGAAGGGATGTGAGAAGTCCAGGCCGGGCCAGCTTGCTGAGGCCCCCACGGCCACACCGAGGACCCTAGGGACCAGTCTGGTGCTCAGACACAAGCAGCCAACTTTGGTCTCTATGAGCAGATGTGTGGGGTGGGCTTCTGGACGACAGCAAGGCATGGGGGCTTCTGCCCACAATATAGGGTAGAAGCAGAACTGGTGCCCTGGGAGTTCACCCCATGCTGTCGAGCGGGTGAGTGCTTGGACCCACTCCATCCATGGCACAGTATGAAGACTGAGCAGGGAGCCACTGGTGTATCACGTCCACCCGTCAAGTCCTGGAGCTCAAGGGGCTGGTGACAGCCCACCAATCACAGCAGCGCATGCCGCCCTGGCGGTCCTCACGGCCCCCACTGGGCCCTGCAGCCGGGTCTGCCCCTCGTCCCACATCCCTGCACTTCTGGGGTGACCCTGTGGCCTGAACTGACCATTCCCTCCACCACCTGACCCAGCCCCACCCTCTTGGCCCAGGCGCACTTCTGCTATTCCCTCCACTCCCCGCAGCTGATATGGAGAGGACCGAGCTCACGCCGAGCAGAGCACCTCAGCAGACAGAGAACGTGCTGGATGTGCCCGTGAAGATTCCTGAGCAAACAATGGCGCCTAAAGACCCTTCCAACCCCACCCCCCGCCCCGTGCAGCATCGCATGGCAGCACGCCCCACAGCCCGCCAGGTCCAATGACTACTTACGTCATCATCTCCGGCCCCATCCTGGCCACCGCTCTCCAGGAACTTCTTAAAACCGTCCAGTGTCCGCTCCCCGTTGTAGTCGATGACCTGCAAGAAGAGGGCATGAAATGTGAGATGCGGTCCCCCCGACAGCCCCTCAACGCCTCCGCACTCCCCCCAGTGGTGGGCGCACCGTCCTGTCGGCGCTGGCCGGGAAGAACTTGAGCGTGGGGAAGCTGTGCACTTTCACCGCCTCCACCTCGTTGGCCGTGGAGTCCATCTTGGCGATGACTATGTTCTCGTGGTCCTTGTACGTCTCTCCCAGCTTATCCCAGATGGGGGCCAGCTGCTTGCAGTGACCGCACCACGGGGCATCTGAAAGAAAGCCGTTCTGCGTCTCGCTGGGCCGGGAAGTGCCCCGCCCCAGCAAGCCCAGAGGAGTGGAGGGCCTCACTCACAGAACTCTACGAAGACGTTCTTTTTCTCATCAAAAGCAACCTCTTCAAAGTTCTTTCCAACCAGCACTTTGACAGGCTGCTTGTCCCAGTCGTCAGGCAGCTCCTGGCTCATCAGGTGGGGCTGGAGGGTGAGTAGAGAAGAGTAAGGCACGCACAGTTGCCTGGGGACCCCTCTGCCACCTAGTTGCTCTGTGCACCCCAAGGACCCTCAGCATCCCCACCCCAGACAAGGTGCGCACCTTAATCTTGCCCTCCAGGAAGTGGTGGCAGAACTCGGTGATCTTCTCTGCCGTCAGCTCATCTGACTCTGGCTTATATTTGGTCATCTCCTCCTCCAGCGTGATGAGGCGCACGGCCGGGCACTCCTCTTTCTTCAGGCCGAAGAATTCCAGGATACGCTGGTTGTCAGTGTGGTCGCTGTCGATGAAGATAAACAGGATCTTGGGAGAGAAAAGGCACGTTGACGGCACTGCACAATGAGGGCTCCCTATACTTCCCTGCCGCCCACTCCCCAACAACCAGAACCCCATATTAAAACAGGCTATCCCAAGCTGGAAGGAGCCCTCCGATGAGCCTTTGATCCGGGGGTGCCAAGCTGTTTGCGGGCCACAGGGAGCACACACCTTGCCCTTGAAGCTCTCAGCTGCTTTTTTGAAGTTGCTCAGCTTGCCCTCATAGTCAGACACACTTTTCGGCAGGAACAGCAGAATGTGAGTCTTGATTTCCCCTCCAAAGATCTTCGGGGCTGTCTACGTTGGAAACACAGGTTACTTGGTCTGAGACACAAACCAAGCTATCAACACAGGCTATTCTCTCCTTGGCCCCCAGGCCACCACACACTTGGTCTCTGTAGTCAGGGTCCCCAGGACCAAACGTCAGGACCCTCCCCAACCAGGGCAAGATCAGCAACACAGACACACCTGCTCGGTGAACTCGATGACCAGGGGCAACTGGTTGTGCTTGATGAAGTCCAGAAGCTTCTCCTTGGTGACCTCCCCCTCAAAGTTGTTCCGGCCTTCGTCAAACTGTTGACAGAGAAAGGCGTGGGTGCCAAGGCTTTCCACAAAGCCCCCTGTGGCCCTGGCCAGCTGACTGTGGCCAGGAAGGCAGTCTACACCCTCATTTTCCTGTATGGGTTGTGACAGCAGTGGTGGGGGGATGGATGCCGGCAGGACACACACATCTCCATCCAAAGCAAAAACCAGGTAGGTAATGGCTGCCGGAACACATTCTCTGGGCATCAGGCAACAGTGAGGTCACCAGGAGTGGCTCCCCATGAACCACGAACCACCAGGAGGAGGCTCCCCACGAACACCAGGAGGCAGCCTCCTGCAGGCTGAGACCGCAGCAGCTGGCTCAGACCCTGCCCCGGCACGTTCCTGACAAGCCAAGAGAGCCCCACATCCTGGG
This sequence comes from Redunca redunca, assembly GCA_006410935.1. Lineage (NCBI taxonomy): Eukaryota > Metazoa > Chordata > Mammalia > Artiodactyla > Bovidae > Redunca > Redunca redunca. Next base: position 6,360 of record SJYQ01109783.1, on the reverse strand, counting down.
TGGGGTGCCAGAGGACTCCCTCATTGCCAAGTCCCTAAAACTGCAACCCTCCAAATGTGGGCCTCACCCCTGTGGACCCAAGGCCCTTCCAGGGCGGCCGCAAGGTCAGACTGATTTTCACAACCATGCTCAGACGGCAGGTGCCCTGTCATGCATTCCCCCCCAGAGTATGCAGTACGGCGTGTGACATTGCGTCAGACTGAAGGCAAACAGGAGAGCCCAGCTGTCTTCTGTTCGGACAGACGTTAGAGACCAGCAGAAATCTAAAACACCACTCTGACCACGAAATCACTGTCTGGGAAAAATTAATTTTCATAAAAATGTTTGTTTGGTTTTTTTTTGGTCACACCACGCAGCTTGTGGGATCTTAGTTCCCTGACCAGGGATTGAATCCCAGATGGATTCCCAACCATTGGACCATCAGGGAATTCCCTCAAAAAACGTCTCTTTTGATAACATGTAATATTTATTATTGTTATCTTAGAAGGAACAGGTTTTTTTTTTTTAATTTCTCAGTTCTAACATGTCTAACACAATAAAAATGGATAGGTATTCCACAGCAAAAAAAAGTCTTTGGGAACTCCAATAATCTATTAAAAAAGAGTTTCAAAGTCCCGGAGCCACGAAAAGTGAAGGCTGCGGCCACAGAGATGAGAGGTGTGGCCCCAACTCCAGATGGGTGGGCAGACACAGCTCCCTGCGAGGAGGCCGAGAGGTGTCTCAGCCTGTGTGGCTGGTCAGCGAGCCTCCCGTCACCTGCGTGAACTCAGACGGTACCTACAGAGAGAAACCACTCACCTTCCCTGCCTGGCCATTTCCCTCTGCATTTTTCCAAAGTAACTAGCCACTTCCCATCCCCACCCCACTTACAGAGCTGAAGCTGGCTCTGCCTTCCACACACCTGTGATAGGAAGGTGCAGAGAGACAAGAAGGACATGGAGGCAAGAGGCTGGCCACGGCCAGGCTCCATCAGGCATAAAGAGGATCTCCCGTTAAGAGGCGAACAGCTAGCCATCCCCGCTCCTCCAAAACCGCCGTGTGTCTATTGGGACACAACCTTGGTCGAGGTAACGGTGCACGTTACACTGTGTTCAGTGTCTCCTCTGATGAAAAACAAACAGCCCTCATTTATCTGGGGACAGCCGCAGGAGGTCTTGGGGCCCGGGACAGAAGCCACCCCACCAGGCTGCAATGAAAATGTCACAAAAATAAGGCCCCACCCCCACTCTTAAGCCCCTGGCTTGAAAGATGAAAGAGAAAAACAAAGTAAACACCAAACAAAGACACAGGATGATCAGCTCTCAAACCAGTGGTCCAAACAGACCCAAGCTGGGACTCGGACTCAGAGTTGCAAGTGGCAGCTGGCCATTCTTGGGAGTCCCATCTCTCAAGGCTGCCCACACAGAAGACCCTGCTCACACTGAGGAACTAGGCAAGAGCCTGAAGGAGCAAGTAAAGGCGGAGAATGGGGACAGTGGGCCATTCTTCCTCTCATCTGTAGAGCTGTCTGCCCGACTGCAGTTGTGACCCCAACTGACTCCTCAGCACAAAGCCTGTGGGCTCTGCCAGGCTCCTGCTCACAACTGCTCAAGGTAGCATGACATTCCAGCATGGCTGCCAGAAGCCACAAGTGGGAGAGGGAAGCCCCCCTCACTGTTCCCCTTCTCCCCGCATAGATACCAGAGACTTGAGGCCAAGAAGAGACGAGCAACCGTGACTATAGTCTTTGTAGAACAAAGAACCATCCTTCTTAACCTTCAAGGACATGTGATCACCAGAACCAGCATCAATCCAGTGTGACAAGTGCCACTCCAGATCTCAAGAGTAATGGAAAAGGATGGTGTGGATCAAGCTGATGAAAAGGGGTTTGCAAGCGCCACAGGCCTGAATCTCCCCATCCTTCACCGAGAACTGCAGGACGCACCCAAGACTTTCTATTCAAGGGCCCCAGGACCTTCATTCCACTCAACTCCATCCAATTTGGCTGGGTCTTCTGCTAATCAGTTGTTAATAACAGTTTCCAGGGTACCTTTGGAAGACAATTAACTAATTTAGCAATTCTGTTTCCTTTAAGGGATAGGGTGAAGATAAAGAGAAAGTATATAATATCTCGTTTTGAAGAAGAGGAAAGGACTTCAGAAATAGCTGAAAGCAAGCTACCCCAGAACCCAGTGCACCTAGGAGGGCTGCCCTCCCTACCCCCAGGTGCTAGAGGCTCAGCAGTGCCCCACCCAGGAGTGCACACAGTAGGGGGACTGGGGCCCCCAAACACTGTGTCCTTTCTGATCACTCAGTTTACCACTTTGCTGTAATGCTACAACTACCTTCTAACCCTGGGAACAAAACAGGACAGGAGTCCAGGGCCTAGCCCCTCTCCCTGAAGATATACCTCCAGCGCCAGCTCCCCCCATCAGAGCCCTCCCTCCTCCTCCACTCTGTACCCAATCCGGGGATAGCTGTGTCCCAAGGGCATGCATGCTTGGCCAGCCCCAGACCCACTATCTGGTGGCTAAGATAAAAAAGAGATCCTGATCACCCACCAACTGCTGTGCACACGAACCAATCCCAGCTGTGTCCTAGCAAGAATGTGGAGAAGAGACACACGGACACACGGCCCCTCCATGACCAAGCATAACAGACATGGGGCCAGGGGAGCCTGCAGGAGCCCAAAGGAGCCCTGAGGCCCAGCTCGCAACAGAGTGGGACCACATGCCACTAATACCCCACCGTGGAAACAAACAGAAGTGACAGCTGCACGATACCACAAATGTAATTAATGCCACCAAAAACTTAAAAGTGGTTAAAATGCTAAACTTCATCATGTCTGTCTCACCACAGCTTTCCTTTAAAAAGCTAACCCTCTGAAGCTACTTGGCTTGCATAAAACATCGCAATGGGGCCAACACAGAAGCTGGACATAGGGCCCACAGCTGAAGGGCTGAAGGCCACAGTCTAAGAGGCTCCTACGACCTGATGTTGCAAAACGGGCCCTGATAACAGGTGGGCCGCAATCCAGCAGCCAGCGCCGCCCGGGCAAGGTCCTCAAAGGCAACACCAGCCCAGAACTTCAACTCCCCACCCCCGGGCGGGGTAGGTGGGGGGGGGGGGAGTAGCGCACTCACCTTCTTAAAGAGGACAACCCCATCCTTGTCCAGCTGGTATTTGGAGAACACGTCACTGTTAGATGTGATCCCGAACGGGATGTCATCAATGGCCTCTGCTGCCAACAAGAACTGCTTTGCGGAGTCTGACTCCACGTCCTGGAGAGAAGAAGCAGAGGTGGCCACCGTCCCAACATTGAGAACCCCTGCCCTGGTCAACAATGGGGGACACCACAGTGCCCAGGTCATGGCAGGTGGGAGGAAGACCCAGGGTGAAGTTAACGAGCCTCTACCTTGAAGAAGCCGATGACAGCCACCTCACTGGACTCTACCAAGGCCTCTGCAGCAGCCCCGTCAGACAGCGTGCTGGCGGCGGGGCCTGTGCGCTTCTTCAGCCAGTTCACGATATCATCGGCTTCTCGGCCAGCTGCGCCCAAACACAGGCAGGGTCCACTTGGTATCAGGAATGCACCTACCCTCCCCACCTATCCTTATTCAAGCTCTCTGCCAAAACCAGAACAAAACACCACCTTGCCATAGGAAAGGCGCCTTGTCTACATACCTACCTGAATTCCAAGGTGTGTATATGGCAAATCGTGAATGTGTTTAAAGAAGGGGAAGGCAGCAGTGACCTCTGGATAAAAGATCATAAATCACCATTCCCCCCTCCCTAACACTCTTGCATCTTATAAATTTTCCTTAATATTTAAATTCACTAAACACACGCGTACTTTCCCCCGAGTGGTCTCACACTAGGCTTCGTCTTATTTAGCGATGTGGTAGGGCTGGAAGAAAGGGCTGCTTAGCAAGACAGCCTTGAGACCAGCTTTCCCCTGAAAAAGCAGGTTGGGCTCTACTGTCTCGTATGCCCAGACTGGTCAGGTGTCCTCAAGCTACACACCTCCTGGACCGGCAGGAGGAAGAGATCAGCCCAGGCACACCATCACGGCAGATCAAACGAGAAGGAAAAAATCTGCTCCTCCCAAGACTGAGACCAGTTTGCCCTTTATCCCCTCGTGTGACTACATGGTCTGACCTGGAAGAGGGTTACCAAATCTCACATTTAAAAGGACTCTGCCTAGAATTAATAAAAGCTGTGCTATCAGTTACAGGGGGAGTCCAAAAGGGTTTTCTTATCTACAAGACCTCAGTGTTAGTGACAGGATTGTGGTAACTCTGCATATGGCACTCCCGTTCCAAAAGCGAACACAAGTAAAAGTGGGAGCAACAGAAGAGCAGCCTACCGAGATCAGAGCTGATGTCAGAATGAACAAGTCGGGCTGCTCGAAAGGATTTGGGCGGATAAGCCACGGAACCAGTTTCATAGACAAAGATTCCCCTTTTGTCACCAGTACCGACTGGGCTACACAGGGGAGGCGGCTGAGCAGCAACTGAGGGAGGGGCCAGCGCAGCTGGGCTTGGATTTGAGCTCTACCACGACACCACAAGCCCCAGCCTGGCACCTGCTGATCTCTGCCTGCCCCTCCTCTGTGAAAGGCCCTCACACTTGCCCTGATGGCAGGCACACGAGAGAGTGAGCAAAGGCTGAAACATGTTGCTCCACTTGCTCAGCCTCCCCCCACCCCCATACTGGTCAACCTGAGGATCAGCTTCAGCTGGCTAGGCACCTTGTGGGATGACCCTCTCCACTTGAGAACGTTCCTCACACAACCCTGAGGCTGAACTAGACCCTAGAACCCAGTCGGAGAACAACTTCGCCTCCATGCCTGTTATCTTCCAAGACCCTGTCTACCGGCAAGGAAAGGACGGCGCCGCGTTCTCACCTGTGTACTCTTTGGGGGAAGCTGTGTCTCCATTCTTGAAGAACTTGATGGTGGGATAGCCTCGGACACCATACTGCTGGGCCAGGTCAGACTCCTCAGTGGCATCCACCTTGGCCAGCCTGATCTCAGAACCTTCAGCCTTCAGCTTCCCAGCTGCTTTGGCATACTCCGGGGCCAGAGCCTTGCAGTGGCCACACCATGGGGCGTCTGGGAGAGAAAGCAAGATCTAGAAAGCAGCACCGACCCACTCCACCGCCTCCCTTCCCTTTTCCTTTGGTACCTCCCTCCATGAAATCTTTATTTCTGCACCAGGATAACCCCTCTGAAGGCAGGGGCTGTGGATGGTCTTGAGCAGTATGGGATAGGGGGCACAAAAGACAAACCATTAGTTCCTACTCCCTCATCTTCAACGGTTAATAACTTCCTACTACCTGCAGGCAGTTAAGACATCCGGGTCCTAGAATTTCCCTTTCAGAACCAGAGAAATTAAGAAGCTAAAGCTAAAGCCATGGCTGCTGTATATTTACCGACGAGTCATAACTATGAGACACACATCTGTGCACACCAGCCAGAGACTCACATCTAACACAAGTTCTTTAGATTCTCTCTCAACTCAGGTTAGCAGCTGTGATTTCCACCTGATCTAGTCAGGGCTTATACACGTACTAACACAAACAAAGGTTTTGAATTCTTGGGCAACACTGTTCATCAGAAGACAGCTGTCCCTGGTGAACGGTGGTGTGGGCAGGGGCAGGGCTCTCCAGGACCTGGTCCAGGTGAGCAATTCGGAGGCTACCCCTTGCATAGTCCTTCGTATTTGTGGCAGTTCATACAGTAGACCCTACTTTTCTTAGGCGAACAGAGGGATCCTGCCATGTGGACCTCAGGCACAAAGGCACATCCAGGATGTCTGCCCTCGGTCATCAAGGTCCAGCTGGCCAGGAGGGATGCCCCCAGGACGCGGGGAGCGTAGGGACGCTGACAGCAGGTCTGTGAGCTGTTTCCGCTTACAGATGGGCCTCTCCAGGGGACAGAAGTCAGCGCGTCTAGGGGTGGCCCGCTGACACCCCTTTAGACTCCAACCCATCTCTGGCGGGGCCAGGGAAGAAAGCGTGGGGAAGGGCGCCCAGGTCCCCCATCCTCCAGGCCCCCTCCGCCCCCCAGTCCACCCCGGTGCCCCTGCCCCCTCCTCTGTCCCTGCTTCGTTTCCATCCCACGAGTGGCCGCGAGGCCCGGCCCGGACGGATGGACGAGTCGCAGGAGGCACTCACAGAACTCCACCAGCAGGTACTTGTGGGCCGCCAGGGCCTCGTCGAAGTTGCCCTTATGGAGCACCAGGACGTGGTCCTCCTCGTCGGGGGCGCCGGCACCCGCGCGGAATAGCGCGGTCAGGGCCAGGCAGAGCAGAGCGCGGCGCAGCATGTCGGCACAGGCGCGGCGCTTCAGTTGGCGCCGCCAGGACAGCAGCCCACGGG
>SJYQ01109774.1:0-10287 GCA_006410935.1 Redunca redunca | reverse complement strand
TCCTCTCCTCAGCCTTTGCAGTGGGCCCGTTTGGACTCCTAAGTTCCTCCAGCCTTCCTTCTCCATGAGCAGTGCTGTTGGTTCTGGAGCCGGGCCCTTCTCTCTGAAGCTCTCTGGAAAACCGGCCCCCCTTTGCTGGGGAGGAAAGCAGCCGTTTGTTGTTTAGTCGATATGCTCTGTCTGACTTTGTGACCCCGTGGACTACAGCAAGCCAAGTTTCCCTCTCCTTCACTGTCTCCCAGTGATTGTTCAAACTCAAGTCCATTGAGTCGGTGATGCCATCCAACCATCTCACCCTCTGTCGCCCCCTGCTCCTCCCGCCCTCAATCTTTCCCAGCATCAGGGTCTTTTCCAGTGAGTCAGCTCTTCCCATCAGGTGGCCAGTGTATTGGAGCTTCAGCTTCAGCATCAGTCCTTCCAGTGAATGTTCAGGGTTGATTTCTTTTAGGATTGACTGGTTTGATGTCCTTGCTGTCCAAGGAAATGTCAAGAGTCTTCTCCAGCACCACAATTCGAAAGCGTCTGTTTTTTGGCGCTCATTGTAGCTGAGGTTAAAACAAGAAGCTGTGAGTGGTGACCTGGCCTCTTGGCATGTTTGCAAAGCAGGTGACGGGTTTTCTGAAGGTTGCCCTTTTCACCCTTGTCAGAGACGTTTGGCCAAGGAGGAGGGAAAAGCTGCCTCTGCTGGTCTTCGTGGCCCCGACCTAGAACTCTTCTGTCTGACCTGCTCTGACATCATCTTCAGAGGGAAACACCGTGCCCCTTCCCCCCATACAGCTCCTGCTTACTCTCAGGGCCTTCTTCCTCAGGGCTATGAAGAGCTTTCTCTTTCGAGAAGTGTTTGCTAATGAGCTCTGGAAAAGGGATGCCGCAGATAGAAAGCTGTCGTCACTTCATTAAGCTGCAGACCATTCTCTCTAAATTTGTGACTCTAGGGAAGGCTGATGAAGAAATCACAGACGTAGCCACCGACTGTGGTGTAATGGGCTGGCTGACGACAGAGGGTTTTCTGCGGTACTGAGAGCACCCACATCCCCCATCCACACAAGCACAGTAGCTTGATAGTTAGAGCAACAGGTACCATTTATCGAGTGCTCACTCTGCACCAGACACTGTCCTAAGCACTTCATGTACATTATCTCATTTAATTAATAATGATGGTGCTGGTCTTAACCTATTTTACAAATATAGGGAAGTGGAGCTCACTTGCCCACAGTCACAGAGCTGGTAACTGGCATAGCTGGGATCTGAACCGAGGTGTCCTGCCCCCTGGCTTACCGGAGTCTTTGCCTTCCTGACTGGGGCGGTCATGTAGGCTCCCTGAGGCTAGATTTCCTCTTCTGTAGAGTCAGGGTGAGGAGGGACCACTGGTGGTATCAGCTAACGTTGAAGGGCCTCTGTTCAAAGGCTTCAGGAGCTCTGGTGTCAACAGGAAGTGCAGTTAAAGGGCTCTGGGCATGGGAGTCAGTGGAGCAACCCTGCCCCCTGCTGTTGGTGCTGCTGCCACTCAGGCCCCTGATGCCCGTTGACCGTTTGTCCAGTTTATCTCTAAGGAAACCGTCAGCAGCAGGGCATTTAGGCGGGCGGTCGGGGGCCTGTGGCCTGATGCGCTGGGGAGGGAAAGGGCAAACAGCTGGGCCGCCTTCTGCCCCCACAGGGGTCTCCGTCGTGGACAAGGTGGGGCTGCATGTAGCAGAGCTGTGCGCCTTAATCCTGCTCTGTTTTCTGGAAAGAGAAAACTAAGACCCTGTAGAAGCCCCATAGCGGCTATTGGGGCGGAGATGGAGAGGGGCTGTGGGGAGCCAGGGATGGACAGCTGATATCTGCTAAGCATTGTACTGGGAGTTTTACTTAGACTGTCTGATTGAATCTGTTTCACTTAGATTGTCTTACAGTCATCCTGCAGCCCCATTTTGTCCTAAAACAGAAAGGCCCAGAAAGGATAGGTAACTTGCTCAGGGTCACACAGAACTGACATTTGAATTCAGGTCTCTCTGGCTTGGGGTAGGGGTGGGGGGGTCTTGTTTCCACTGTGACTTTCACAAAAGAACAATAGACCTGGATTTGAGCTTTAACTGAGCCAGGCCAGCTGTGTAACTGTGGCCCAGTTCCTTAGCTACGACGAGCATCATTTTCTTATCTCTAAGAGATGGTGAAAGTTACCCACCCCATGAAGTCACTGTGAGCATCACAGACATAGCGGATCAGAGAGCCCTGAGAGTGTTAGGATGGGGCAACGCAGGGTCAGCGGCTGCAGGGGCAACTCTGGTCCTTAGTTAGCCATTCTGACTTCACTTGGAGCATCATCTACTGTATTAAAGTGCGCAGTTGGCTGCTGCTGGGGACACAGACTTGACTTCGTGGCCTGGTCTCGTAGCTTGGAGCATTCTTAACAGTGGGCTCTAGTCTGGCTTCCACTGTATCTCTCCCCTAGAACATTCCTTGTTGGTCCAGAGGACAGCCCCACCAGTCTGTCTGCCAGCCAGTCTTCAGTCCATCTTGTCTGGCCTCCTGAGCTGCACTGGAGGTGGTAACGTGAACGAGTTTGCAGTCAGGCTGCTTGAGTTTCCATCCCAGCACCTCTTGAGTCGCTGCCTTCATCCTTCTTTGCTATAGTTCCCTCCTCTCTAAAGGAGTGACTTGGTTCCATCGCACAAGGTCGTTCGTTGTGCAGACTGAATTTGATCGTGCATTCAGAGCACTCGGCACTGTGCCTGGCCGTAATCGGGACTTAATAGGTGCTGGCGTTGGTGGCTGGTGTCTCGTCACTCTGGAAGCGGCCCCTCCCCTTGGCTTCCCTGAGTTTCCCCCGTCTCTCTGGTCGTCCTGGCTTGTTCCCCCCTCTCTACCCATCTCTGAAACGCTGCCGCCCCTCCGGGCACTCTGTTTCCTCCCTGGGCAGCCTCACCACCCCCGTGGCTCCTGTCGTCCTGCACTCACTAGTGACCGCATACTCCACACACTGATGAAACTAGCGCCAATCCAGACCTTTCCACCGAGCTCAAGACTAGCTGCCTTCTGTTGACCTCACATGTCCCTTTGGATGTCTTGTGCACATCTCAGACCGCGCTGGACCTTCAGTCTCCCACCCCAGGCTGACTTCTTTTCCACTGTTACCTGTCCCGTTGAATGGTGCCACCATCCGCCGACTGCCCAAGCGACAGCCCAGGTGTCCTTCACCTCTTGTCATCCGCATATCCAAGCCTGCCAGTTTTATTAATATCTCTTTGAATAGTAATATAATAGCTTTGAATGCCTACACTTCTTTCCCTGGCTCCTATCACCACTGTGTTCTGGGTTCCACCATCCCTCACCAGATGACCGCAGTAGACATCTAACTGTCCCCAGTCACTCTGCACCCCCAGTCCATTCTCCACAGAGAAGCCAGAGCGGGTGATCCGTGGGGAAAAAAAAACAAACCAGTGTGACCACATCACATTCTGTCATCTCTCTGCCTTATACACCTCAGCAACTCTCTAGCGTTCTTAGATCAAGGCCACAGGCCTTTCGGGTGCATGTAGAACCCCCTGTGGCCTGGCCTCGCCCCAGCAGCCTCTGCTCCCTCTGCTTCCGCCTTGCTGCCCCTCACAGGTCCACAGCTCCCTCTCTTTCTACTGAAGGGACTTTGCTCCTGCCGTTCGCTCTGCCTGGAATGCCTCCTCCCCCTCTCTTGGTCCAATTAGCACCTGCTCATCCTTCAGATCTGTACCTGGATGAAGAACAGATGTCTCAGGGAAGTTGCTGCAGAATAGGTCATGGCCCCTGTTTCAGAGACCTTTCCCTTTGAAGCCTTTTTTGTGGGTTTAAGCTTGCATTTAGTCACTCAGTCATCTCCTTAATGACATCCTCAGATCTGTACTCTGCTAGCATAACTTGGTTGGGGACCACAGGGCTTTTTACCTGTCATGTGTCACCACTGAGCTCATGTTAGCATGGGAGGGACAGTTGTTGAATGAATTCCCAGGGAGCGGCCAAGAGATGTGATGTAAGTAAGGCCTTTCCTTGCCCTTCCTTCCACACATCCTTCCCCCAGCAGCCTCTGTGGCTGCAGTTACTGTAAACGGCAGTGAGTGAGTGGTTCTGAATCTTGGGTTACTTGGCACAGCTGCCTGCACCTGTTGAGGTGAGAAGTTAAAGACTTGTCTTCTCCCAAAGGAGCCAGAGAGGCTGGCCCAGGAGCCCTCCTGTCCAGCGGCAGGTCTTGACCTGTCCTTTGGTGTAGGTACAGTCCAGACAGGAGCAAGCCCTGGAGAGAGAAAGAGCTCAGCTACTGTGGCCCAAACTGGTTATGAACTGCCCTGAAATCTGCCAAATCCCAATTCTAAGTTTTAAATTTTATTTGTTTTCTAAACTTTTAGAAATCTTTCAAAGATGGCATTAGCTAAAGATGACCATTGAGTATAAAGTAGGGGAGAAAAAATAAATTTTACTTTTGGGTGATTTCTGGTGGGGAGAGTGTAGATTTGGGCACTTCCCCAAGAACTTGGAGATGAAATTTGTCCTGTGGGGGTTAGACTGGTTGGGTCCGTGTGGAAAGGGAGCAGTCTTGTGTGGTAGTTAAAAAAGACTCTAGAACCAGACTGCGTGGAGGCAAATCCTGGTCCTGCCATCTACTAGCTGGGCACCTTGAGCAGGTTACTCACCCTCTCTGTGCTTTGTTTCTTTATCTGTGAAATGGAGCAAGTTGCCTACCACCTGCCTCGTGGTATGGCTGTGGGGTTGAGCGAGTGAAGCTGTGTGTGGCCCTGGTAGGACCAGGGCTGGCAGAGCAAGCACTTGTCACCGTTATCTGCTTGTTGGTAGCTGCCAGGGAGCCAGATGTCTCCCAGGGCTGGAATCAGTATGTAAACTGGTGACGCTTGCTCCTTGGAAGAAAAGCTATGACTAACCTAGACAGCATATTAAAAAGCAGAGACATGACTTTGCCAACAAAGGTCCGTCTGGTCAAGGCTATGGTTTTTCCAGTGGTCATGTATGGATGTGAGAGTTGGACTATAAAGAAAGCTAAGCGCCAAAGAATTGATGCTTTTGAACTGTGGTATTGGAGAAGATCTTGAGAGTCCCTTGGACTGCAAGGAGATCTAACCAGTCCATCCTAAAGGAGATCAGTCCTGGGTGTTCATTGGAAGGACTGATGCTGAAGCTGAAACTCCAATACTCTGGCCACGTGATGCAAAGAGCTGACTCATTTAAAAAGACCCTGATGCTGGGAAAGATTGAAGGCAGGAGGAGAGGGGGACGACAGAGGATGAGATGGTTGGGTGGCATCACCAGCTCAATGGACATGAGTCTGAGTAGGGTCCAGGAGTTGATGATGGACAGGGAGGCCTGGCGTGCTGCAGTCCATGGGGTCGCAAATGTCGGACACGATTGAGTGACTGACAGAACTGAACAGACCTAAAGAAGTAATGATTTTTTTTCAATTAAAATTAGTTTAAAACTAGTAGAAGCCTTCCCTGGGGGCTCAGTGGTAAATAATCCACCTGCCAATGCAGAAGACATGGATTGGATCCCTGGCCCAGGAAGACCCCACGTGGCACGGCACAGCTCGGCCCGTGCACCACAACTATTGATTCTGTGCTTTAGCGCCCGTGAGGCTGAAGCCTGCACTCCACAAGAGGTCACCATGATGAGAAGCCCTTGAACCACCTCTAGAGAGCAGCCCTGACTCTGTAATGAGAGAAAAGCCTGCATGGCAACAAGGCCCTAGCACAACCGAAATAAGTGATGTTTAAAGAGAAGAAAAGGCAGCGAATAACGCCCAGCAGTGAGACAGAAAGTGGAAAGTCAGGCAAAACTAGACGTATGTCCACAGAGATACCGAATCTGGGTTTAGTCACCAGAAGGGCCTTCTTTGTTGCAGGCAGGGCTGGTTTGGTCAGCTCACAACTCCCAGAATGACAGTTCTCTCCATGACTCTGCATTTCCCTTTATCTTAGGTTCATGGTCACATTGCAGCTTTCTGATGCCTAATTCAGCTTCCTGGGTTCTTCTTTTTTTTGTTTTTTTTGGCCACACGGCATGTGGAATACTAGTTCCCTGACCAAGAATCGAACCCTCACCCTTGGAGTGAAAGTGCTGTATCTTACCATGGGACCATGAGGGGAGTCCCTAAACTGGCTTTTAAAAAAATAAATAAAAGGACCACCTTGGTGGAGACCTGGCCTGAGGATAAAGCTGTGCTCTGCTGTTAGTGAACACTAGCTGGCCAGCAGGCTTCAGTGGATGTACACGCAGCCAGCCGTGGACTTGAGACAGATGCCAGAGATGGGAGAGGAACTGGCAGCTCAGGACCGGCACTCCCTTTGTATTTCAGTCTTCCTGTTCTCTTGGTTGAGAGCCTCTGCTTGCTTAATGCCTCTGATGACACCTCTTGCCCGTGGGCGACCTGGCTCGTGGTGGTCTGCCCTGCCCTCCCTCACCATCCTAGCCTCCCGCTGTTCACTCGCTCACGTGTGCCCAGTGCTGCGGCGGACGGGCCTTCCTCTGTTCCGCCTCAGTGCTTTTGCACATGTTGTTCCTTCAGCTGGAATGCCTCTTGTCTGCCTGGCCATCAGCCTGTTAGATGCGGCCAGTCCCTCCTGGAGGGGCCTCCCCAAATGCACCCGCTCTCCTCCCCACCAATCAGAGGAGACTCTCCTTCTGTTATTCTCTGTGTATAACCTCAGGCGTGGCTCCGTCAGTATTTGTTTACATGTCTATCCTCACTCCCCGAGTATGAAAGTCTCTCAGTTTGAAGCTGCATGCAGTTCATCTTCATATCCCAGAGCTCGGCAGAGTGCCAAGAACACAGCGGGCACTTGGGGTTTGTCTGGTGAACCATGTTTTTGTCCAATGACCACCTTTCTCTTTCAACTCTTGGATGAAGCCAGCCCAGTACACGTCATCACCATCTCTTCGCTCTGCCGTGTTCTCCCAGGCGAGAGCACTTCTTCTGACGTGGGGGGATGGAATAAGACCTCCATCTGTAAATGCCTTTCTAGAGTCTGAAGCCAACAGTGCTGCAGCCTTGAGGGATGGCATGCCTTCTGCACAGCCCAGCCCATGGTGCTAGAACCTCTCCTCCCTTGGGCAGTGCTGGAAGAGTACTAACAGGCTCTCTTTCTCCACCCTCCTCCCCGTGACCAGGAAAAACCTCCCCGTACCTCAGGCCAGATTATCCGAGTGGTTTTCTGCGCATCAGTCACCTTCTGGTCCTGCCTTACCCAGCAGTGATCCTGGTTAGCTCGGTGGAGCCCCACTCTGCTCCCATCAGTAGCACTGACTCTTGCAGCAGCACCGGCTGCTTTTGGTTTTTTAAATATTTATTTATTTGACTGAGCCAGGTCTTAGTTGGGGCATGTGGGCTCTTTAATTGCAGCATGTGGGATCTAGTTCCCTGACCAGGGATCAAACCTGGGCCCCGGCATTGGGAGCATGCAGTCTTAGCCACTGGACCACCAGGGAAGTCCCTGTCTTTGTTTTTGTCAGCCCTTGTACTTTGCTCTGTTAACTTGTTTCAGTTCCAGAGATGGCCTTTTCATGAGATGACCCTGTAATTCTGGAGTCTCCTTTCCCCACTGTACCTTGAGCAACACTGCAGTATCACTGAGGACAAGAGAGAGGCAGCTGCTGTGGGTTCCAGATGAGTAAGAACAGTGCCCGGAGGGGGGTGTCCCCAGTGAGCCAAGGCTTCACAGGATGTCAGCCACCAAACCTTTCTTTACTTGAGCTGCATGCAGAATAAGCAGATGAACAGATTGCCTGTAGCTGATTCCTCCTTTGTAGCAGGGGATGCTAGTGATCTGTCCTGTCCTCTTGGGTTTTGTGTGAGGATAGGATGGAATCAAGGGGAAGAGCGAACAGGAGAGAGGAAAGCTGTGCTTTCAGCCTTCAGTCTGCGTCGGAAACACTGGGGCTTACGCAGAATGCAGTTCTTGGGCTGGCTCACAGCAGTTCTTACTACATCGGCCTGGGGTGGGCTCAGGAAGCTTCGTTTTTAACAAGCTGCCCAGGGGCGTCTCATGCTGCTGTTCTTTTAACCACGGTTTCAGAAACACCACTATAAATCAAAGAACAAGTATAAAATAGTTATTTGAGGCAACTTTAGTGCCTTGGACCTGGAATCCCAGCTGGGTTAAATCCCAGCTCTGCCCATTCCTAAACCCATGACCTTGAATGACCTTCTCTTTGAGCTTCAGTTCTTCATAAGTACAAAGGAGACGATACTCTTGCTCCCGGAATCCAAAGTCTTGGGTTAAATCCCAGCTCTCCCTATTCTCAGACTTGTCACCTTGAATGATCTTCTCTTTGAATTTCAGTATTTTGTCTGTAAAATGGAGCTTTTACACCCCAACCTCACAGGGTTATGAGAACTAAAATGTTATGTGAGCAAGGCAACCTCAGTAAAGGGCTCATGGAATTCGGTCAGTGTTTTACAGAAAGGGAGCCAGGTGTCCACTACTTCTGGAATGTGGTGTCGTGTTAACAAACATAGGGCGAAAGACAGTCCTTGGCACTGAGCTTAATCAGATGGCACAGAAATCTGAATAGAGCCTTAGACATAGAGTCCAGCCCCTTGAAACTCGGAAGGGAGGATGGAAAGCCCGAGGTAGACAAGGGTACCCAGTCACATGAAATGTGTTTAGATGGAAAAATTATTCCTCAATACACTGAAGAAAGAAAGGCGGGGGTGGGGGGACCTTATGGGTGTAGGAACAAAACCGCTGTTAGTAACTTTTGAGAAACTGTGCAGAATGGGGTAATCCCCCGGGTATAATTGCTTGTTACTGTATAATTGTTAATACCTGCTGTGTTCCAGGCACTGGGGATCTAATCATGAATAAGAATGGAGCTGACTAACTGGCCTGGTTTTCAAAAAGGAAGAGAAATAGAGATCCTGGAAAAAGTACTCATAATCTTTTTGACTTGACTCCTTCACAGAGTCCTGATGGGATTTTGTGGACGAATTCCAGTGGGGTTCCGTGGAATTTTGCAGATGATGGAATAGGTGGGCAGTGAACACTTAGGACAGGGGCTTCCGTAGCCATGGATCCGTCGTGACTCATTAGACCTGACTTTATGTTCTTACTAGGTCCTCTTGAATTCTACAAGGCATTGGATAAAATCTTTTGTGATATCCTAACAGTGCGAATGTGGGCAGGAAGTCTGGAGAAATCAGAGGCAGAAGTTCAGGGTACCCAGCACTTCAGGGCCCTGTGTTGTTGCAGAGGCCGGATTCCTGAATACTTCACTTGGGTTCCTGTTGAGGAAAGGCCTTAGGACTGGAGGTTGGCAGACCTGGCTTTTAATCTCAGCCCTGAGCTTCCCACAGTAACTCGGATGGGTTGCTAACATCTCTGGGTTTCCCTTGCCTTGTCTGTGTTGTACATACTCCTTTCGAGGCTGTTGCAGGGACTGACCTGGATGATGAGCTTGAAAGCTCTCTGTAAATGGAGAACACTTTATAAACCTTAGTTTTCATCACCAGTCTAGAAGTTGCTCATAACAGGTTCCTGAACCATTTACTAGGTATCTGTGAGCATCAGGGGTTCTGGAGGTAGGTAGATACAGGCTCCGAATCCTTGTATGTGATGTGCTTGAGGACGCATCAGGGAATCCCCTTCCTGAAAAGATATGAGTGCTCTGTGGGAGGTGGGCCTGGAAAAGGAAGGAGACAGCTGCCAGGTGGGCGTGGAGGAGGCTGCAGAAGGAGCTAAGGGAACAAGGGCTTGGGGACTACCCAGGGAGAGCCTGCACGGCTGGGTCAGGAAGTGGAGGGGAGGAAGTGGCTAGAGCCGTGACCCCAGGAGTGAAGCTGCGGAGACAGCCTGGGGATCCCCCGTGCAGGGCGCCCAGGCAGGCTTAGCTTTGGACAGGAACACTAGGAAAAGTGTGTGAGGTGTTTGCTCTAAACCGTGGGGCTTGTTTTTGTCCATTTATCATTTTAAAAACCAGCACTTTGGAGCTTCCCTGGTGGTCCAGTGGTTAAGAATTCACCGTGTAATGCAGGGGACACCGTTTCCATCCCTGGTCTGGGAAGATCGTACATCCACATGGCAACTAAGCCTGGGCACCACAGTTACTGAGGGCATGTGCCCTAGAGCCCATGCTCTGCAACAAGAGAAGCCGCCACAATGAGAAGGCGGCACACCACACCCGGCGGGTGGTCCTGCTAGGGACCCAGCACAGCCCAAAACAGCAGCCTTAGGGGTTTCCCCGGTGGCCTGGTGGCTGAGACTGTTCTCTCCCAATGCAGGGGGCCTGGGTTTGATCCCTAGTGAGGGAACTAGAGCCCTCATGCTGTAA
>SJYQ01109736.1:0-10449 GCA_006410935.1 Redunca redunca | reverse complement strand
GCTCCAACACCTCTGTACAGGGAAATTATAAAACAAGGCCCCCAGAGCCGGGCCAGGACAAGACAGGGGCCTGGAGGCCCACACTCCATCAGGCTGAGGACAAATCAGATCTGCAGGCTGGAAGGGACACACCCCTGTTGCTCACAATCCAGTAGCCAGAACTAAGACACAGGCCAATCTCAGCACAGGAGGCTGGGGAGTGTGAGGGAGCGCCTGGCTCCTTGTGAGTAGGAACCCGCTCCAACAGCGTGCTGGGCTCAGGCAGCTGGGTGATAGAGGCCTGGAGATTGCAGGCAGGAGGAAGCCAGATGCAAATGCCGGGGGAGGTCAAGCGGTAGGGCAGGGGAGCTCTGCCTAGCCCAGAGTCAAGAGGGCAAGGCTCTGGTCCCAAAACTGTGCTTTCTCAGTGGTAAGAACCTAAGAGACTTCTTCAACCCTCCTGAACCTCCCTGGCCCCATTGCCTAGCTTTGTAAACTCATCCTGATGGCCCAATGTGATCTTAAAGAGAAAGCAAGATCAAGAGCCTACAAAGGCTGCGCGAACAGCCCCAGACTGTGCAGAAGTGAGACCCACTGTAATTCTTTTTAGCAGAACTGCTGTCATGCGTCCTTCAGACACCTGAAATCTGGCGGTCCCTGGTCCCTGAAGTTAAGGATCATCTCCGCTTCTTCAGGTTGTCCTGCCTTACCCCATCTGCCTCAGTGAGACAACCAGGGCAAACAGAGCAGATTCAGCTGCTGCATGAACCTGCTGGATTGTCCAGGAAGATTCTAGAATATCAGAGTTCAAATGGTTGTCCAAAGGTTAGCTTATCCTTGGCGGATACTGAAAACGCTCGACTCTTCCAGGGAGGCCCCAGCAGGTGCTGACAGGACTGTCAGAAAGCAGTTCAACCATTATGGCAGCACCACCATTCTGCCTCGCCCCAGTAGAGCTGTTTTTAAATCTTCATAGCCCCCCTCTGCAACCCCTTCACTCTAGAATGTCAGACCACATCATAATAAACACATCAGAATGCATCTACGTCCCACTCCAAATATCATTTACATATAACTTCATAGGAGCTGAGATGAGTTGAATTTAACAAGTTGACATGATGTTACATTATGCACATATTCAATTAAACATCAATTAATTTTGATTTTGCAGTCATTTTTTGAAGTCGATCATTTTTTTTCAAGTAGCAAATATTCCTGGAAAAATAGTAATCTGTTGGCCTTGGGCTTGGGGTACTCATAGGTAAGCCAGCCCCTGGACACCACCCTTTCTGGAGTGAACAGCCAAGCTCTTCTGTCCTCTCAGAAAACCCAACTGGGAAGTGACCCACTGTCTGTGTCATCCCTGGCAGGGGCCGCTCGTGTTCCCGTCAGGAACTTTATCTCTGTCCTGCCCCGAATGAGGAGCCGAAAACACAGCGTGGGACTGGGTGGCCACGGAGGCTGCCAGAGCCCATGTTCAGAGCAGAAAAGCAACAAGAAGAAGGGGCGTGGGCTGTCAGAAAGGCTGCATGACCGTAATGAGACTCCTGTCTTGGCCAAGGTCACAGAGTCATCTGTGGTCTGCTCCCCGCCTCTCTGAGCTTCATTTTCCCTGGCTGGAAGTCAGCAAGTAGCAAATGAGGGAGGCCAAGGTGCTCGCTATAATCTCTCCCTTATTTTCTAGATCTACAGAGCTGCCACTTTATAGTGTGATGTTTATTCTGGTACTTTCTGCTCCAGGGTATCAAAGTCAGCACAGTGAAGTGTGGGTATTTCTGCCGCGGAAAAGCTATCGTTTGTGAAGGGGCTGCAGGGTGTATAACAGGGTTTGTGCATTTGTGAGTGAACACACACACGCATCCTGGAGAAGTGCAGGTACCCGTGGGCATGCGGTGTGGTGCTGTGTGTGCCTGTGTTGTGTAAGAGACGTGTACGAATTTGTGAGTTGGTGTCAAATGTGCATGAATGAGGTGTGGATGCGTGAGGGTGCATTTGTGTGTGCAAATGTGTACACGTGCAGCGCAGCAAGGCCAGGTAAGAAGGAGGGAATTCAAGGGCCTTCCTGGTTCCTAGTCCCCAGAACCCTTTCTTTCTGGAAGCTGTTCCGCTTTGGCCACCAGCCTGGCCTGTCGTTTGCTCCCATAGGACGGCATCATTGTTCCTGAGAACAAGGCCCGGAACTAGGTGACCCTGCCACTAGGCACGGAATACACTTGACATTTTACAAAGGTCTTTCTCTTCCCTATTTTTTCTTGACCCCAAGATAGAATTTGTGAGGTTGGTACTATCATTCCCATTTTTTTGATGAGCTAACTGAGGCTCCCTCAGAGGACAAGTGACAAGTGAGAGGACACGGGTATGAGATGTTCCCACTCCACATTTCCAGTCACTGCAGAAGGTAGGTAGGGTGGGCCCTTTACAGACATGGCTTTTTTCTTGGACACGTCTCTCCCTGACTTCTTCCTGGCCCATCAGGCAGGAGCCAAGGTCAGTGTGGAGAGCCTGGCAGGAGTGGTGGGCAGCAGCCCCAGCCCGAAGCTGGGGGGGGCCCAGGCTTCCCCGGTGGCTCAGATGCTAACACATCTGCCTGCAATGTAGGAGACCTGGGTTCAACCCCTGGGTCAGGAAGATCCCCTGGAGGAGGGCACAGCAACCCCCTCCAGTATTCTTGCTCAGAGAATCCCCATGGACCGAGGGGCCTGGTGGGCTACAGCTCATGGGGTAGCAGAGTGGGACATGACTGAGCAACTAACACTTTCTTTCAGGAACCACAGCCCTGGGTAAACCAGGCTGCTGAGTGCCACAGACGTGTCGGGCCTCGCCTCAGACTGCTGCTGCTGGGATTAGCAGCTGGGGCCAGGGAGCCATCTCCTCGGAGCAGCTGGGCAGGGCGAGGCAGAGCGGGGATGAAGGAACTACTCATGGGCGGGAGGAGTTTCAGGGGGCCCTGTGCCAGAGCACCCAGGGTCACCGGTCCAGTCCCAAGTCCCAAGCTGGGACATCACTGGTTCTCTGAGTCTCATGCCCCTATGGTGACGTCCAACACACCCCATCACCTAGTCCACTCCTCACAGCAATCCTACATGGTCGTTAGTCTTGTGTCCATTCTGTAGATGAGAAAACTGAGGTCCTTGGAGATTAAAGGACTGGCTGCTGCTGCTGCTAAGTCACTTGACTGGCAGAAGACTCAAACTCTCATTCCAGCTGGGTCTAGGCAAAGCTCAGAATAATGTGGTTAGGGGGCATCTTGTGGCTCAGCTGGTAAAGAATCTGCCTGCAGTGTCGGAGACCTGGGTTCAATCCTGGATTGGGAAGATCCCCTGGAGAAGGGAAAGGCTATTCACTCTAGTATTCTGGCCTGGAGAATTCCATGGACTGTATAGTCCATGGGGGTCACAAAGAGCTGGACACGGCTGAGTGACTTCCACTTTCACTTTTTCACTTTTCAGGGGGCATCTACTGTGTATCAGGAACAATGCCAGGCACTTCTCAGGTAACATCTCATTTATACCACACAAATCAGTGAGGTAGAGAGCATCCCCTCCATTCTGGAGCAGAAACAGAGCAATTCGTTTGCCCGGTGTCTTAACAGAAGGATTCAAAGCCAGGTACACATGCCTAGGAAATATTTAATGCAGCTGGAATGATCTTCTTAATATATACGGCTGACCAGGCCACATCTCTGCTTCCCGCTGCTGCCTGGTGCCTCAAGGACCACAGGGAAATTCCAGAGCCTTAACCTGACATCCAAGGCTGTCCACCCTCTGGCCCTGAGCACAGTTCCTTCTTCTCTAGCCCGTCTCCCTACTCAGCCACTTGCAATCACAGTGCTGTGTCCCCTTGTACATGCTGTGTATTTGAAGAGCTCTGGCCCTGGTAAAGCCTGGTCCCTCTGCCAGAAATGCCCTCTGCCCTCTTCTCTGCCTGTCAAATTCCCATGTCATATGGTGTGGTCACATGGAGTGATCACCTTCTAGAGGAGGTGTCATTTGACTTGGAGTCAGTTAATCCTCTGGATTCATGAAACAACTTTCACCTTCATTACAATTTGACATTGCTGAGAAGACGTGGATGTTTATATCTGGTCACTAGCCTGGGGATCCTCTCAGAGCAGAGAGGGTGAACTGTTTATCTCTGTATCCTAGCAACCAGCACAGGGCCTGGCCTAGCACAAGCATTCAACCAGAGTATACGGATGGAAGAATAGATGGATGCTCGGATGGAGAGGTGTGTGGAAATAACGTAACAGATGGGTGAATGGATGATTTGATTGGCAAATGGATAATTTAATGGAGAGATGAGTGGAGCTTGGAAGGAAGGAAGAAGAAGGAGCAGGTGAATTATACCAACGAGCACAGAACTATTCAGCCCTGACAAAGCATACTCAGTGCCCTCTCCACTCTCCATTTGGGTGGCATCACTGACTCAATGGACATGAGTTTGAGCAAGCTCCGGGACATGGTGAGGGACAGGGAAACCTGGCGTGCTGCAGTCCATGGGTTCCCAAAGAGTCAGACACGACTGGGCAACTGAATGACAGCAGTAGCCGATAACTCAGGAAGCTTCCCTGCTCATCTCCCTTACAACTTTTTGTTACAGGTGGAAAAAGACCTGGCAGGCCCTCTGGGCAAGGAACAGAAGAGTGTCCCAGATGGGGTGGGAAAGGACCCCCACCCTTGGTGTTGAGCTCACATCCTGGAAACCTATGCCTGTGCTCTAGGAAGATGCAGGGCCTGCCCTGTCCCCTGAGATGAGCTAAGCAGGGAGTAGCCCACGCTTCCATCTTTCCATTAGCTAAGAACTCTTCCAAGCCTGGCCTCTCCCAGCTCCAAGTTCCACTGCCCAGGATAATTGGAGCTGGGTCCTGAGTCCAGTGTTGCTTCAATCCCCAAACCAAAACCACACTGGCAAGAATAAGAGGAGCCTTGGGGTCAGCATCTAGGAGGTACGGGGGCAGGAGAAACTGGACCAGCATCTGAGGACAGCTGGAGAGAGCTGGGCCACCATCAGGGGTGGGTTCTGAGAGCAGTGGTCCTCTCCAGGAGTGCAGGGGCCCAAGAATGGGCTCGTTCTGAGGAGGGGCAATGGCACCAGCTTCTCTCCGGGTTTGATCCCACCCCTCACGTCCCCACTCACCCCCACAGCCTCACATCTGTGAGTAAGGCCCTGCCAAGTAAACAGCTGCAGCCCACACTCCAAGGCTCCCCAAACCCCAGCACTACCCACACCAGCCAAAGCCACATCCCATCCATCCCCCAGCATGGGACCCACGGGAGGGGATATGCTCGTTAATCACAGGGAGACGGCTTCCGGGCAGCCTCGAAGACAGGCCGAGGAGACCGGAGCCGGGAGGGAGCTCCCCACACGCTCCCAGGAGAGGCCAGGGCTCCTGCTCCGACCCAGCATTGAGTCCATCAGCTAGTGGCCTGCCTTCCAGTGCCCTGGGAATCTCTGAGAACTGCCGCTCCTGCCTGTGGCCCAGACATCAGGAGAGAAAGGTGGGTGTGTCCTTTGCCATCAGGCCTTCCTTCTTCCATCCAGTGAGGCATCAGAGAAACCTTCTGAGGCCAGAGGGTTGGAATCTTGGTTTTTTGCTTGTTGACGATCGGCTGGTCGTGTGACCTTTGGTCTCAGGTTCTGCAACATGAGGCAAGAGCTCCGACACTACCTGTGTGCACAGCCTAGAATTAGTCATCATGCTGTGGGGAGGGCATGTACGGAGGCCCACGCCCTCCGTCCCTAGACCCGAAGAAGAGCAAGTCAGCCGTGGTCATTGGCCTGATCTGAGTCACCGGGCAGGCTTGGCAGTGGGAGGCGACCTACGCAGCCCCAGGGAGCAGGGCCTTGGAGAAAGCCATGCAGAGAGAAGAGAGCCTGGAGCACAGGCAGGAATAAGGAGGCACATCTGCCAGGAGCTGGGCTTCCGCTCACCCTGCTCAGACCAAGCCCCGTCTCCCCTCATCCTCACTTTGCCTTTTGGTGTCAAAGGCTGTGGACTCCTCTTGGAACACTTGAGCCCTTCACAGCCCACAGGGATGCACCTCACTGTGATAGAAGCTCATAGACCATCAAAGCTGGAGATGCACTGGCTGACCCCTGACCTCATCATGTGACCTGGGGCAAATCCCTGTTCCTCTCTGAGACCTGTCAGGACACCTGGTGAAAAGAGAACCTGGAGATTCCCTGTGCCTTTCCCCTGAGGTCACTAGCATTCCTGGGTCAGCCAGCGGAGAGGTGGCTGGGCTGAGTTGACAATCTGGGAGACTCCGTGAGAGGTAACAGGAGGGAGACAGCCCAGGCAGCTAGGCAGGGCTAGTGGGCAGAGCATGGGGCACAGGGGCGGGGCGGGGCTCATAGCAGGACTCAGGCCCCTCCACAGGCAAGGGGAAGGGGAAAGAACAAGTGATGATTCGAGCAAATCTCTACTGAGTACATCCTGTGTACTAGCCATCATTCTGAGCCCACTGGTGTTCCCTCCTCGATACTCAAAGAACCAGGTACATCACATCCCCCCACAGGTGAGGTCACTAAGGTCCAGAGAGGACAGGACGATATTCAAGGTCATGCAGCTTAAGTGGACACGTTGGAGCTAGAATCCAGATTTTCAAACTTGACAATACAGTTCCCTAGGGGTCAAGGCAAGAACCTAAGTCCAGACAGGAGGCACTATACCAAACCCTGACCACGAAATTAGACAAGGCCAGAGCTTTGATTCTTGGGGCACAAAAGGCCAGATCTCCACATTCCACACAAGTCTGAAAGTGAAGTGGAAGTGTCAGTCGCTCAGCCACATCTGACTCTTTGTGACCCCATGGACTGTAGCCCACCAGGCTCCTCTGTCCATGGGATTCTCCAGACAAGAATACTGGAGTAGGTTGCCATTCCCTTCTCCAGGGGACCATCCCAACCCAGGGATCGGACCCAGATCTCCAGCATTGCAGGCAGATTCTTTACTATCTGAGCCACCAGGGAAGGCCCACCCAAGTCTGTAGTGCACTGCGCTTAGCTGCTCAGTCATGTTCAACTCTTTGGGACCCCGTGGACTGTAGCCCGCCAGGCTCCTCTGTCCATGGGGATTCTCCAAGCAAGAGTAGAGTGGGCTGCCATGCCCTTCTCCAGGGGATCTTCCCAACACAAGTCTGGAGCTCCTTAAATTCCTCATCTTGTGGTCAGTTCAGGGAACAAGGGGCAATCAATCAAGGCTCATCCCCAAAGGGAACCCCAACTCTTTAGGGAATATACACTTGGAGGACACGCTCACATTATTGGCACACTGAAGCGACAGAGGGCTCACGCCCTCTGAGCACATCCCAACTCCATTCTTGGCCTGAGGCAGACATGGTGGAGATGGGCGCAGTACTGGGCTCCACTGGGAAATGGATGACATGGCCTCCAGAGCCCCTCTCCTCTCCAGCCCTTTCCAGATCAGCACAACGCCCAGACTGGAAACCATCCCTCCTAAAGGCCTAACCATTAACTACATACTCTCTGAAACAAGTGCTAGATCCCAGGGCTGCCTCTCCATTCCAGTCTGCCTTCATGGAGAATCATCAGATCTGTAGAGTCCTCACTTCCCCAAGCCTGGGCTGCTGCAGACTTCCACTCTGATTTCCCCCAAGAGGTTTGACTCAGCCTATGACCTTGAGCAAGTCCCTCCCACCTCCAGGCCCCAGTGTCCACACTTGTCAGATGGAAGAATAAACTCAGCATGGGGCTCCTTCTAACTGGCAGAGACTCTGGGACTGCCATCTTCCAGATGGGTGGAGGGAGGTGGGCAAGGCCAAATGAGCCCCTGGCTGAGGCGGGAAATGGAAGAGCAGACCCCAGACCCAGCCTGGTGCCCATTTCATCAATGCCTGCTTTTGTCTGAAGCGCTCAGCAAGCAGGTGAGTTCATCTTCCATTAAGGACAATTATCTTCATTTGCATATGCTAAATGTGACATTTAAGGGAGAAGTTTCTCCCCACCCCCAAACAGGATAAAAGTCCCAATGACAGGCAGGCAACCTGCGGTTTGGGGCAGAGGTGTAATTGGCTCTTATTAAGGGAAAATGTGGGGAGATACAGGTTCTGAAATGCAAATGACAGCATCGTTCCTTCCACTGGGACTGAACAGGGAATGATGAGGGCCAGGCTGGTGCTTCCTAGCTCTTGTCTGTCCACATCTGGGCAAGACAGGCCTCCTGACACAGTGCAGATAGAAGGTAGGCAGAAGCAGGAGGCTAGACTAGCACATCCCCTCCCCAGTAGCCCGTCCTTGCCTCAGCCTGCCCTGCTACACCAGCGCCCCTCCCTGCACACAGCGTCAGGCAAAGATTCTGCTCTCTAAACTGGAATCTTGCCTCAGAGACCCCCACCAATAGCTTCAACTGTGGCTACTGCCAAATATCAGCCAAAAAAGGAGAAAGCCAAGAGGCCCTTAACTACCCCACCCCACACTGGTCTTGGCTGTTCTCTATGCTTAAGAAGCCCTTTTGTCCCCCACACCCCTGGCAAACTCTCAGCTCTCTCTCAAACCAGTTCAAAGGGCGCCTCATCTATGAAACCTGCCCCAGTGGCCCAGACTGGATGAACGATGGCCTCCTTCACCCCCAGCACTGGCTTTCCCACTGAAGCTGAGAGCCCAGGAAGCAGGTGTAATTCTCATCCATCTCTGGGTACAAATATCTGCTCGGAGCTGACTCCCCAAAGGAGCTCATAAGATTTGGTAAATGCAGGAAAGGAAGTAGGGCTGGCTGGATGTTTCTATGTGCTCTCATTCCAAGGCTTTACCCTGCACTTGCCTAAGTGGTGATTTTCAGCACTTCCCATTCTACAGATGGGGAAAAGTTAGGCTGGGGGAGATGGAGACTCCATCTCCAATTCAAAGAGGGAATCTGGATAAGCAGGACCTGGAATACCATCCCTGACTACCCCCCTCAAGTAGGCTAACTGTTGCTTGGCATTGAAGACATCCACAGTGATGGGATCCTGCCCTGTGGCCACTTTATCGTGTGATGCTCCCAGGTCCTAACACGACCCTGACCTCCTGGTCCTCCTCAGATCCAGCCAGTGAGCCTGAGGTTGATCTTGATGATGTCGTCCCCTCTCTTACAGAGCACTGGCTCCCATCTGATTACTTCCAAAGCAAAGAAAGTTAAGTCAGCGCCGAAGGATGATAGCTGGAGACGCATGGATCCCTAGCACTGAACTCTAAGACAGGAAACAGCTGTTCATGATCCTCCTTTTCCGCAGACATCCAGAGCTGTCTGCTCTGGGAAACCAGAAAGGCGGGGAAGAAGGGGAAGGGCTAGAAAGAGAGCAGAGGGGACCTTGCCAGGGGATCCATTATGCCCCCAAAATCCTGACCCCTAGCCCCAAGCCTGCCTGACTACTGAATGATACCCCCCTCCATTGGCGCCTGTCCCTTCCCTGTGGTAGCGTGGGCTGAGTAGGTGGTAAGGAGTCACCTGAACTTTGCACTTTGTGCTCCACGAGACCTCAGGCAAGTTTGGGACCCATCTGAGCCTTGGCTTCTTCCTCTGAGAGTGGGGACGGCAAGGTAGTTCCTCTGTTGGTTAAGCTAATCCACAAGAAAGCACGGAGCGGGTGGTAGGTGCTCAAAGATGCTCCGTCACCTTCCCTTTCCTGCCCTGGACCTTTAAGGTGAAAGCCCCCAGGGAACATAGAGGGCAGACTTACCTGCCTGAGGCTCCTCTCCTCCCACTCCCCAACACAGAGATTCCCCATAAAAGGAGGTCAGCAAAAATCACGGGGCACTGCTGCTCCCCAGACATTTGCCAGAGGCATGTTCCATCAAAAGCAGGTGTGTAGGTGTCTCAGCAAGCCACATTAGGACAGGAATAGAGAAAGAACAGAGAGAAATCTGGGCCTGAGATTGACTCCAAGCTCCCCTGTCATCTGACAAGTCAGTGAAACCACAGAACGGAAGGGCCACACAGCAGTTCCCTCATGTGGCCACTTGTTAGAAACCCCTGAAAGCTCTAGCATCTCCCAGGACTTGGCGAGGACTCCCAATGAAACCAGAATGCATGGAGGAGGAATCAGGTATTGGTGTGTTTAGGCTCCATAGGTGGTTCCAGCAGGACTCAAACTTTGAAAGCCATGGGACCACAGGACAAGATAGTAATTGTGGGCAGCTACCAAGATCTGACCACATTCAAAGTGCTTCCTTAGCCATTGCCTCATCTGATTGTCACCTGTTGGCTGAGGAACCACATTATTATACCCATTGTACGGATAAGAAAAGTAAGGCCTTGGATATTGTCCTGTCTCCTGAAATAGTCATTATTAAGGCTGAGACAAGAGCCCATTCTCCAAACCCTCAAAGCTGGATTCTTCCATACATCGGCTCACCTACAGCACACACTTGGAGATAGTCTCAAAGACAAGGATTCTGACTTCCAGGGACTCCCGGGTTCTGGGGGGCATCCCATCCTATCCTGGGAGGAGGTACTGATGGTGGCAGGGA
>SJYQ01109731.1:0-24482 GCA_006410935.1 Redunca redunca | reverse complement strand
TTTCCTCAACTTCGGCTTCCTCATCTCAAAATAGTGAATGAAAATACCCACCACAGAGTTGCTGCGAGAAGTGGACTTAAGGTATGCAATGTGCTGTTCCTTGCACTTAAATATAAGCTATTTTAATTACTCATAAAGACAAGTTGCTTCCGAGAACCTAATGAAATTCTCCAAGCACTGTCCATGGTAAGTAGTTTCCCGGTTGCTCACTGGGTGGCCCTGAGAGCCATCCTTTTTTATTCCTGAGGCACGCCAAGCCCCTTTCCTCCTCGGTGTTCTTCTCAAGACAGTACCCTTCCTGGGACCGAGGTCTTGCCGCCAGCGGAGCACCAGATTAACCTGTGTCCCCCCATCCCCTCAGTCCCCTCCCAAACACACACCTTAATCTCCAGCCTGGCTTCTCAGCTCTATCCCACCGGCCCCTAGACTCACGTCCTCTTAGGAAGCTGCCCCACAGCGCCTCTCGCCGGTCGAACTTGGCCGCAATAGACCTAAGGCTTCCTGGGCTCGGCTGACCCCCAGCCCACGTGCTCCCGGCCTCCGCCGCAAGGCACCGCCTTCCCGCTGGGCGCCATGCGGACTACATTTCCCAGGGTGCGCAGCGGCGGGGCCTTAGCTCGGGTTGGGGGGAGGGGGGCCCTCAAGCGGCGCGCCGTTCCGCGGCCTGCTCAGGGGCGCGCGGGCAGGCGCGAGGATACGAGAGGGGACCCGGAATGAGTTTCCGCGCAGTTCCGCCGGGCCGTGCCGGGCTGTGCCGGCCGGGTGGGGCCAGGGCAGGCGCGGGTCCGAGGGGGACAGCTTCTGAGTCGGCGGTACCGCGGACAGGCGCTCGGGGCAGCCCGTGCCTCGCTGAGGTCCCCGCCCCGTCCCGGCCGGGCCGGCTCGCCTGTCAGTCACTGGGGCGGAGGCAGCGGCGGTAGCAGGGCCGGAGACTGAGGGAGAGAAGAGCGCGGGCCTGGCCGAGCCGAGGGGACCTGCCACAGCCCCTTAACTCCACGGACTCTTCCTTCGCCCGAGATTTGCGAAGCTGTACCCCTGCGCTTCGTTGGACGCCTCCGTAACCCGCGAAGGGCTCTCTCCCCCGTAACCTCCCACCCCCGTGACCTCCTCCTAGAACCCGAGATCTCACTAGGGTGTTGTGGTACAGGCCATCGACCCTGTGACCCCTTGGTTTTCCCCAGGCCTCGCTTCCCTATGACTCCCTCTTCATAGATTCTGGGGACAGAACCCTGATCTACCACCAGGACCCCCGCCTGCAAACTCCACACTGACGGCTTTCTCCTAGGAGTTCCCCTCAGTGGGTCTCCTCCTAAGAGCACCCCTTTTGGCCTCTGGCTAGCCCCCCACCCTCAACCGAGGTGGGGCGGCCTCGGCAGCCATGCTCGCCCTGGGACCCCTGTCACCCCGCCACTTCCTGGGCACCCAAGCCGGAGTCTAGCAGGGGGCCAGCAGCCAAGAGGCTGGGGCAGGAGACAGGCCACGGTCCACCTCCCTGCTGGGGAGGGAGCAAAGATGGAGCGGCGGGAGGAGCAGCCGGGGGCCGCAGGGGCTGGAGCAGCACCAGCCTTGGACTTCACGGTGGAGAACGTGGAGAAGGTATGAGGGCCCTGGGGAGGGGCACTCCAGTGACAGAGCAGAAGTTCTGGGGACTGACGCTAATGCCAGGGCCCAGGCCTGGGCTGGGTGCCCGTTGGGATGGTGCCTCCAGAGCACCTGGCATTTGCTGTCTCTCTGGGCCAGCCGACAGCAATGCACTGGTGTCTTAGGCTATTTTTGGCCTTCCATAGACACGGGTCCTCTGTGGACACCCTAGGGTCTTGGGGTGGTCCCTCCAGGCTGCTGATGGCTTAGACCCTCCAGCCAGACTGGCTACTCTCCAGCTCCATGGGAAATGCATGAGCAGTGCAGTAAGAAACCAGGAATGAGGGAGACTTGCAGCTCAGTTCCCAGAAACCAGAGTGATGCTGAGCCATCCTGGCCCTGTTTTGTTGAGCAGGGGCTCAGAAAATAATCTGAAACTAAAACAATCTGGGTTGCGTTTTCACTTTTCCTTGGAGAAGGGTCCTTCGGTTATTGGATGGAGGCCAGACCACTCCCGGGCAGGCGGAAGTAGGGCTGGCCCCTTGGTTTTGTGCTGGATCCAAGGGGCCTGGTCCTGTTGGCAGCTTCAGGGTCCTTCTCTACTCACCTGCCCGCATGGCTTCCTGCCATGGCACTCTCAGGCTCCCCCCTGCTCAGTCTGTCTTTTTCAAACTGCTTCTCTATGTCTTTGCTGGGTTCTGCCCCCAGAGGCTGAGAATGTAGACATGCTTTCCACCCTGGGGTGGATGGGGGAGACGGGGCTATCGTGGTGGAAAACAGGGAATGGTTGCAGATACTCATTTGTTATTCTTGAGCCCCGTTTACCATACCCAGTGGTAAGGATGCATCTTTCTGCTTCTGTTCTCTGCCTGCCTCAGCATCCCAAGGGTTCCAGACAAGGAACAGTGGCCATAACTGGCTGTCAGGGGTACAGACAGGGCTCAACCTACTTGGATGGAGCCTGCTTAGGGGGTGAGAGTCCTGGCCTCACTCATCTACCTCTTGGGGCTGGGCAGTGTTGGCATGGTGGCGCACTGTTCCATGTGCCTCCAGGGAAATAAACCACTGTTTGCCTACTGTGTGAAGTCCTAATGGAATTGGGACCCTGGGGATTTAGCTAGTTGAGAGCTCCAGGCTAGGCATTTGCCAGGGCTGCAGGCCAAGACTTCTCTGGACCAGCTTTTGGACCCTCTTGTATGCTCTCTGAGGAGTGTTCTCACCCTCCCTTCCAATTTGTCCCTGCCCTAGGGCTGCCTGGCAAAGTCTTAGTCCTGCTCAGATTTCACAATGGCTTTGGTGCCAGCATCTGGAGTGACCTAGGGATGATCCTGGGGGAGCTAAATGGAGTTGTTGGAGTAGATGAGAGCAGCTGTGCCTGGGAGGGTTGGAGGCGGGGGGTGGCTCAGGCTGTTCCATGCTCTTCTCAGGCTTAGCTTCTTCCTTATGGAGCCACTCCTTCCACCTGGGCCTTGCCCTTTACCTCAGGTGCTTTTCCTTTGGGGAACTTGGCCTCCTCTTTTGCTGCTTCCCTGCAGAAGTTCACGCTCCCAACCCCTAAGGTTTTGCTATAAAGAGAAGAGGCTATGGTGGAGTGTGGGCAAGTTCGGGCTCTCAAGATCCCGGCCGGACCCCAGGTCCATGAAGCACTGCTGAGCCTGAGCTCTCCCTTCCCGCTCAGCCCCCTGGTCAGAAAGAGAGGACAGTTTTGCAGGACCGAGTCATGGCCTGTGTTGTGGGCTCTGGCAGTACCAGGGTGGCCAGCACCTGCTCAGTCTTGTGCTGTCCTGCAGGCGCTGCACCAGCTCTACTCTGACCCCAACATTGAGAACAAGAACCTGGCTCAAAAGTGGCTGATGCAGGCCCAGGCATCCCCTCAGGCCTGGCACTTCAGCTGGCAGCTCCTGCAGCCGGACAAGGTGCCTGAGATCCAGTACTTTGGGGCCAGCGCCCTCCACATCAAGATCTCTCGCTACTGGAGTGACATCCCTACTGACCAGTATGAGAGCCTAAAGGCACAGCTCTTCACCCAGATCACCCGCTTTGCCAGTGGCTCCAAGATTGTGCTGACTCGGCTGTGCGTGGCACTGGCCTCGCTGGCTCTCAGCATGATGCCCGACGCTTGGCCATGTGCTGTGGCAGATATGGTACGGCTGTTCCAGGCCGAGGACTCACCGGTGGATAGCCAGGGCCGCTGCCTGGCCCTGCTGGAGCTGCTGACAGTGCTGCCCGAGGAGTTCCAGACCAGCCGCCTGCCCCAGTATCGCAAAAGCCTGGTGCGGACCAGCCTGGCAGTGGAGTGTGGGGCTGTCTTCCCGCTGCTGGAGCAGCTGCTGCAGCAGCCCAGCTCACCCAGCTGTGTGCGTCAGAAGGTGCTCAAGTGCTTTTCCAGCTGGGTGCAGCTGGAGGTACCGCTGCAAGACTGCGAGGCGCTCATTCAGGCCGCCTTCGCGGCTCTGCAGGACTCAGAGCTCTTTGACAGCAGTGTGGAGGCCATTGTCAATGCCATCTCACAGCCTGATGCCCAGAGGTGAGCCGGTCCCAACCTTCCCGGAGATGGACAGCCTGCTTGGCCAGCCACACATCCATCCACCCATCTGTTCAGTAAACACTAATTGAGTACCTACTACATGCCTGGCTCTATGCTGAATATACAGCAAGGAACCAAACAAGACACGGTCCTTGTCCTTGCGGTTCAGAGAGGGAGATAAGACGTTAGACAACAAACCATCCAACGAATTATTCAATGAAAATATTTGACTCTCCCTTCTCGTTCCCTCAGTCAGTCACCAAGTCCTGGCTGCTCTGCTCCGTATCTTTTCCGTTTCCACTGCCCCCACCCTAGGGTAAGGTGTCCTCATCTCTCTCCCCAGATTACCGAGGGGATTCCTCACCAGTCCCCTGGTTTTCACACTTGTACCTTTCATTGCCAACCCAGCACCCAGAGAAATCTTGTTAAAAATGAGAGTTCTGTCTTTCCTTTCTGCTCAGAAATCCCCGGTGGCCCCACACTGCTCTTAGGATAAAGTTCAGAATTTTCAATGGGATTCACGAGGGCGAAGTACAGCATGGCATCCCCAGCCGCATCTCAAGCCGTGCTGCTTCCTTTCTTCACTCTCACGCGAACTTTTCCGTTTCTTGAGTGTCCCAGGCTCCTTCCAGCCTCCAAGCCATCTCATGTACTTGTCATATTATTGTTGCCTGATCTGAAACCACTTCCTTGGGAAAGTCCTCATGAGTTTTAAGACTATTTGGTCTTATCTGTTTTTCTCAGCGCTCCCAGTGTTTTTCCTTCTTAGCCTGTAATGAATTTCATTATACATTAATATATGTCTCCCCATTAGTCTCTCAGCAACGTGAGGACAGGCTCTCTGTCATTTTATTTTGTCACATTGTGCCTGGCAGCACTCGGTAGCATTCGTTATTTCTTAAACAGAGGAAAAGTAGGAGTTGCCTACTTGGTGAGGGTTAGGGATGGGAGAGGGTGGAAGGGGAGGGAGTGTTCCAGGCTTCGGAAGATACAGCAGGGGCAAAGGCATGTAGTGGGCAGCACCACCATACACTCAAGGACCCATAACAAGGTGAGTGTAATGAGATGTTTCCTCAGGAAATGTTGCTTGAGTCTGTTTATGTGTGGGGGTCTGGGCTGACCACAGGGAGCCTAAAGATGGGTAAATTGGTTTCTGCAAGTCAAGAGCTCAGAATCCAGGAGACACATGGATGGGCAAGTACAGCCTACGTGATGAGTGCTCTAATGGAGGGCGCAGAACCGAGAGAAGGCGTTTAACCCAGTGTGAGGGTATGAAGGGCTTCCCAGAGGAGTTGCCAACTGACCTGTGCTTTGAAGGCTGTGTAAGAGTTAGCCAGATGGAGGTGATGGATATGGGGAGGACATTTCAGACCGAAGGAAGAGCCCAAGCAAGGAAAGGATGTGAGAGAGCATGGTGAGTGGGTATGATTAAAGAGCAAAGTGTAAGGGCCAGTGTTAGGAGATCTAGACCCAGATCATCAAGGCCTTGTTGACCAGGCTTAAGATTTTGGTCTTTGTGCTGAAGAGGATATAATAAGAGAAAATGGTGTGATGAGATTTTTGGTATAAGTTGGATTGGCTGTGGCAAGCCTGGAAGCCTGATACTTCACATTTCAGAGAAAAGGCTTTGAGAATGCTCAACAGAGCCAGAGGGGGAAATACCATTGAAAGGGATGGCCTGGGGAAGTGGTTGATGGCTCTAGCTTTGGCATTAGTCATGTTTGAGTTTGAATCCCAAATAATTCACTTCCTAGATCTGAGACCTTGGATAAACCACTTTTAAGCCCCAGTTTCTGTTATCAGTAAAATGGATCATTACACAGAGTTTAAGTAGAATAATGTTCCCAGGGCCTGACCCTGGTATTCTGGGAATATTTTGGTATGAAGATTCAATAAGAGAATGTTTCTGAGAGCTTTAGCATGGTTCCTTGACATCGCATTAATGGCGGTTACTAATACTTGGTATCATGATTGCTTTGGCAGTTAGTATAAGCCCTTTCCCATGGCTTCTCAGCTTTTCCAGCTTAAGGTGATACCAAGTCCTAGGTCAAGGCCTTTCTTGGCTGGCTAGGCTCAGACAATTGGTGGCTAAGGGGAATTGGCAGGACCAATGCGTGGGTGATGTGAGGTGTCCTTGGATACACCCAAGTTTACCCGCCTAGCCAGTCTCGAGGGCTTTGGCAGGTAATTGATGCCTCTGCTCCTCTGAACGAATGAGCAAGCAAGGAGCCAGTGAGGGAACCTATAGCCTCCTGAGCGCCCATTGGCTGCAGCCCCCTCGGTTGCTTAGCAACTCTCCCCATTTTCTCAGCTCTGCTCCCAGAGCTCTAATTGCAGGTCTGGGCTGGGCTCAGCGTGAGTGGCAGCCAAGGAGTCCCAGCAGCTCTGCCCCGGCAGCTCAAGCTGACCAACAGGAGCCAGGCCTTTTGAACCCAGGCTCAGCTGTGGTGTTTTAAAGACATCTTCTCTATCTCTCTCCCCCAGACCTAGAAACCTTGAGGCCTCAGATGCATTCTGTTTGCTCACAGGTCTCAGGCACAGGTGTCTGGGTGGTAGGAAATCAATGCAAGAGTTTCCCCTATGGGTGGACTGCATCCAGCCTGGAGTCAGCGTTTGGGCTTTGCTTTGTCTAGTCCATTTCCTGACTTTGGCTTGAGAAAGTCACCTTCAGTGGCTTTGAATTTTGGGTCATCTAGCCATTCCCCAGGTGCCCTGATGTTGGCTCTCTCCTTGGCTGAGCTTGCACTCAAGTCACCATTTTCCCACCCTATCCACAGCTGCTGCTGTTTGCCTGGCTCTCTCTCCTTTGAAAAATATTTTTTCTTGAGATTTGTTTTTAATCCTGGGAAAGCTTTTTGCTGGGGGGCTGGAGAAGGGGAAAAAGATAAATCAGACAGGCTAATGGGAGCTCCCATCAGTTAGAATTTGAGATATGTGTTGAGATCTGCATAGATCCTTTGAGGAAATTCAGGTTGGGCCCTGAAACAGAAGCAGATCTATAGCAGTGCATGGGGCTGTCTTAACCTGGAATCTGTCACTATTTGCTCTGTGACCTTGAGTAATGCTCTGAGCTCTACTGGGCTGTATTGTCCTTGATTTATCCTGTTACGAGGCAGAGATGAGACAAATTAAGAACTTTGATTACCTACTGTGTACATGAATTTTGAAGATGTGAGGGAGCCCTGGAATTCAGTGAGGATGCTGTGGGGGTAGGGCACTACCTCCTGCTGCCATCTCAGCTACTGGGCAGCTCACAGCCACGGCCTTGGCCCTGCCCTACTCATTGTGCCAGAGTCTGGCCTGAAGGTGCCCATTGTCTTGTGGTGCAGCCCGTGTCAGGGCCATGAGACAAGCCATCCCCACTGTCTCCAGGCCACACCTTCTGGAGCTGTGTCTGGGCTGCGGGTAATCTGGTATGAACGTCTTGTCCCACCAGAACTGGGATGTGGAAGCCAGCATCCCGGACTGGTTGCCTCTTGTCCTTCTCATCCTTTGCCTAAGGTTACCTTGTCAGGGCTACCTCCTAGCAAGCTGCGTGGGGCAAGTCCAGATAGAACTCCTTCTGGATCTTTAGTACCGCCTCCCCTCCATAGATTGCTATGGTGACACTATGATTGGCAGTAGAGGGATCCCCCCTGAGAGCATCACTTCCTCTGCTTAGTCTCGTCTCCACAGAGCAGGCAGGTAGGGATGGAGCTAGCCTTCTCTCAGTCTCCTTTGTATACTCTGCTTCCTCTGCTCCTTCCTTAGGGATCAGTGTGCTCCAATGCTCTGAGACCCTCTTTTCTCATTCAGCACTTATGCATGCACGCATGCTAAGTTGCTTCAGTCATGTCTGACTCTTTGCAACCCTACGGACCATAGCCCACCAGGCTCCTGTGTCCATGGGATTCTCCAGGCAAGAATACTGGAATGGGTCGCCATGCCCTGCTCCCATTCGACACTTAATTCTTGGGCACTTTCCAGCTATTCCCATAGCTGTTTGCTGATGATTCCAAATTCTACGTCTCTTGCTCTAACCTCTCCATGGGGCTTCAGGTTTCCATATCCAGTTCTCTCTGGACACTTCTACCTGCCTCTTTCCCTGGGTACCTCTGATTCAGTATGCCTAACGTTGAACTTAACACCTTGTGGCCTGCCGTTAAATTTATTACTGTCCCCATCCATCCTTTCCTCCAGGTCTCAGTAAGTATTTCCACCAGGGAGAGTTGTTCTTGACTTTTAGCCATCCTCCTATCCCTGTTTTGTCTCTGAGTTCATTCCCTCCCTTACTGCCACCAGACTCCTTAGGAGTTAGGATTTGGTGGCGGGGGGGTGGGTTGGAGGGTGGGGGTTGACGCTCTGGGGAGCTGTTGCTGGCTCCTGAAGTCTTTAACAAGACTCTTCAGCGTGTGTTGCCTGTTCTGTCTCCTGTCCTCATTCAATCTCTCCTGATACTGATGGTATTAGTTTCCTACAGCTGCCATGCTAAGGTACCACACCCGGGCGCACACGACAGAGATTTATTGTCTCACAGTTGTGGGGCCTGGAGGTCTGAAATCAAGGTCTCAGCTCCCTCTGAAACCTGTAGGAGCGCCCTTCCCTGCTGCCTCCCAGCTTCTGGTGCTTTGCTGGCAATCTTTGGTGCTCTCTCAGCTTGCTGCATAATTCCAGCCTCTCCCTTTGTTGTCACGTGTCACCCTCCCTGTAGGTCTCTGTCTTTACATGGATGTCTTCTTTTAAGAACATCAGTCATGTTGTATTAGGGCCACCTCCTACTCTCTGATCTAATCTGCAGTGACCCTGTTTCCAAATCAGGTCACATTCTGAGCTACTAAGGTTAGGGCTTCAACACACCTCTTTGGGGGAAACATAATTCAATCAGTAGCTGTCATATTCTCTGGCCCCCTAAATTTATTTGTCCTCCCCACATGCAAAACACATTCACCTCATCCTAACCTCCCTAAAAGTCTTAAGCCATTCAAGCATCAACTCTAAGTCCAACTGGAAGACACAGGTCCAGCTACACGTACCTTTTTGTATATCCTTTCCAGAGTTCTCCTGGAGGTCTGTGACCTAAAGTTATCCCCATATTGGGCAATGTCAAACCTGCCACACAGGCCTAGCCCCTGACCTCTTTCTTGCTTTGGGTTTGATGTGGAAAGGGGGGCTTTGATGGACAACAGAGAGATTGTGCCTTTCTCCCAAAGCTGGCAGGGGATGGGCAGACAGTTCTGACGCATCTCCTCACCCTCTGCCTCCAGGTACGTGAACACACTCCTGAAACTCATCCCACTGGTGCTGGGACTGCAGGATCAACTGCGACAGGCAGTACAGAATGGGGACATGGAGACCTCCCACGGCATCTGTCGCATTGCTGTGGCTCTGGGCGAGAACCACTCCCGGTGAGGACAGGGGCAACTGCAGGTGGGATAGCAGGGCCCTTGAAGAAGTAAGGGAGGTGGAAGGACCTCCCCATGCCTTCTCCCTCCCAGGGCCTTGCTGGACCAAGTGGAGCACTGGCAGAGCTTCCTGGCCCTCGTCAACATGATCATGTTCTGCACGGGCATCCCTGGCCACTTCCCTGTCAACGAGACCACCAGCTCCCTGACCCTCACCTTCTGGTACACACTGCAGGTGTGTCACGTGACCTTCAGTAGACCTGGGCCGTGATGGAAGGAGGGGCATCATGGCATCTGTGGCTAACTCTCCTCCCTGGTTGTCTCAGGATGACATTCTGTCCTTTGAGGCAGAGAAACAGGCTGTGTACCAGCAGGTGTACCGGCCAGTCTACTTCCAGCTGGTGGATGTGCTTCTGCACAAGGCCCAGTTCCCTTCTGATGAAGAATACGGATTCTGGTCCTCTGACGAGAAGGAGCAGTTCCGAATTTACAGGTGACAGTAGCAGGCCGATCCTAGCTCTAAAGGGAGTCCTGAGATAATGAAGGCAAGGAGGGGAGGGGTCCGCGGCCAGGTTCCCTGAATCCTTCCCTTCTCTGTTCCCTAGGCACTTTGGCAGGGCTGTGAGGGAAGCGGGGTGGGCTCCTGTGCTTGGGGGAGGCATCTAGCCAGTGTATAAGGCCTTCATCTGCTTCTTAGGGTGGACATCTCAGACACGCTCATGTATGTCTATGAGATGCTGGGGGCCGAGCTCCTCAGCAACCTCTATGACAAGCTGGGTCGTTTGCTCACCAGCTCAGAGGAGCCCTACTCCTGGCAGGTACTCCCCAGCCTGACTCCCTCAGCCCTCCCAGCTCTGTCACACCCTCCTCCTCAGCCAAGCCAGTGGCATCCTCTCTCCCCAGCACACAGAGGCCCTGCTCTATGGCTTCCAGTCCATCGCGGAGACCATCGATGTCAACTACTCCGACGTGGTGCCCGGGCTCATTGGGCTCATCCCACGGATCAGCATCAGCAACGTGCAGCTGGCGGACACCGTCATGTTCACCATCGGTGAGCCCTGGCCCGCACCCGTGAGCACACCCCCAGAGCCACAGCGCGCAGCCCCAAGCCGACCTGCTGGGTACTGTGCAAAGTAGGAGATATAAGCGCGCACACACAGTCAGAAACTGCAACCAGTGGACTGTCCTGGCATGACGAGGGGTCCTTGCTACAGTGCGCTGAGCTGCAGTTCAGTGAGGCTAGTTCACTGCCACTGAAACAGTGCCGCTGGGCCTCTACCGAGGAACTCCTTCCCACTTAGCAGCGGGAAGGCCATGTTTGGGCCCGTGCATGCATATTGGCCCATCCCATGCTCTGAACACGCGCCGCACTCTCTGTTCAGGGGCTCCAGCTCCACCCTGCCAAATCTGCCTGCCGTGCAGGGACCTGGCGCGCAGCCAGCCTGGCCTGCCTCAGATGTCTTCCCTTCGTCCTCCAGGAGCTCTGTCTGAGTGGCTGGCTGACCACCCCGTCATGATCAACAGCGTTCTGCCCCTCGTGCTGCACGCCTTAGGCAATCCCGAGCTCTCTATCTCTTCTGTGTCCACCCTCAAGAAGATCTGCCGAGAGTGCAAGTATGACCTGCCGCCCTATGCTGCCAACATCGTGGCTGTCTCCCAGGTATGCCAGGGCCCTGGGTGCAGCAGGGCCTCAGGGCACAGTCTGCCCTGCACTGACACCATATTCCTTCTCTTTATCCCTAGGATGTGCTGATGAAACAGATCCATAAGGTGAGTTCATAGGTTTCTAGGGCACTCAGCTCTTTGAGGTATTGGGGGGATCCAAAGAAATCCCGTCTTCTGCCTTTGTGCCTTATTCTCGTTGTTGGAACCTTCCCCAAGAGGCTCATTCTCCCCACCCACAGCCAGGCGTGTCTGGGACTGACCCTCTGTTCTGCCCCACAGACGAGCCAGTGCATGTGGCTGATGCAGGCACTGGGCTTCCTGCTGTCGGCCTTGCAAGTGGAGGAGATCCTTAAAAACCTGCACTCGCTCATCTCACCATATATCCAGCAGCTGGAGAAGCTGGCAGAAGAGATAGTGAGTGAACTGTTGCGCGTGCGTGTGTGTTCGTGTTGTATGTGGCCGCAAGCAGCAGTGGGTCTCTGGGGCTGCCCTTTGTGTGGGCTGTGGCTTAGCTGCTGAGGGGTGGGCTGGAGCTGGCAGTCAGGGCTGGGAGATCCAGAGCTTGGTTCCCTTCTCCCCGTAGCCTAATCCTTCCAACAAGCTGGCCATTGTCCACATCTTGGGGCTTCTCTCCAACCTCTTCACCACACTGGACGTCAGTCATCATGAGGATGATCATGAAGGCCCTGAGCTCCGGAAGCTGCCAGTGCCACAGGGACCCAACCCCGTGGGTGATGTTGTCATTGCCACCGCCCCCCCACCCCCAACCCTGTGGGAATGTCATAGTCAGCCCTGAACTCGATGGGTAATATTGTCATTGTTTCCCTGGCCCCGTGGGCCATGATGCATTTGTTCCTTTGACCCTGTGAATGACCCTCCTACTGCCCCCTGCTCTGTAGGGAGTGATGTCCTTGTCTCACTCAGTCCTGTGGGTGATGTTGTCTTTGTTCCTACCCTAACTGGGGTGGTGTTAGAGTGTTTCCTTCTCCCCATGGGGGACACTGACATTATACATCCTAAGTGATGTAATTATGGTACCCTGTTTAACCCCCAACTCTATGGGGCCTTCTACTTCAGCATTCACCGTCCTCTACAGGCACTAAGGGTGCTTACATACTCCACATGTAATAGTTCTTGCCTTTGAGAGGCTTTTGGTCTAGAGGAAATACACGTAAACAGATTGTCACAAAGCGCTGTGATAAGTGCTGTGGTAAGCTTGGCACGGGACGTTGGGGTGACTACTTAGGAGCTGTTTAGTCTGGGACAAGCCTCAGCTGCCCGTTCAACACTATGAACATCAGGTTATCTGATGCTCATCTTACAGAACTGTGCTGAATAGCAGGTATAGTCTTGATTAAAAGTACTTTGCATACTGTAAAACTCTGTACAGATGCGAGGGACTGCTTTAGTCATTAAGTACCCCTCCAGTGTTTCCTCCTGGAGAAAAGGTTAGCCACAGTATCCTGGTCCCTGTGTTTAATTCCCCACCCCAGTATCGGTCACCCTTTTGGCTCCAGACCAAACCAAAGCCACTGTCCTCCCAAAGAATCCCTCCTTCTTCTATGGTAGTCATCATCCCTCCTTCCCTCACCTCCCAGGACCTCAGGCTGCTCTGCTCCACCATAAGCTGCCCGTATCTACGCATCCCTTGGGGCTCTCTACCCTAAGCCTATCTGGGTGAGACAGTATCTCTGCTTCTTCAGAGGCTGGTCCATAGGCCTTTGGCACTAAAATGCTTTTACTGAGCAGAAGTAGATAGGGAGTGACTTTTTTAAAAAGATTACAAAGTTTTAATAGTCTTCTGAAGCTTGCAGTTTGAAGCTTCCTCTAAGATGATCCCTAGAATTCAGGGTATCTTTGATTCATGGGGATTCAGCAAAGCACTCCTTCCCCGGGGTCCTGTGTACCAAGTCTTCAGCGTGCAGTCTGGGGTAATAGGTTTGAAACTCCTGGCCTACCTCCAACTACCAAGTAGTCCTTCTCGGGTGGGTGAGAGTGGTAGTGGGGCACCTCACTTCTTCCTGTGTCTTCAGGTGGTGGTGGTACTGCAGCAGGTCTTCCAGCTTATCCAGAAGGTGCTGAGCAAATGGCTGAATGATGCCCAGGTGGTAGAGGTGAGTGCTGACCCTTGCCATCAGCCCCCATGGTGACTCTGCTCAGAGATGGATCTTCCACCACCTTAGCTTGCTGTGATCTGGAGGAAGTGAAGGAGATGAATCCTACCCCATAGATGCTCAGAATATCTGGGGAAGAAACTTCCTGGTGTCACAAGAAGTGCTCCACCCAAGGCTGTGATGCTGGGGCTGAGTGCCAGTCAGGGATCCACTTTAGCATCCAGACACCTGCTTTGGTTCCATCCAGTGCAGGCGTTTCTCACTGTTGTTGTTCCCTGAGAGGCCGTGGTGGAGACGTAAGGAGCTGGAGTTAAGTTACAGAGTTCCATCCTCAGCCCCTCTGAGAAGGGCCTTTCAGTCTCTTGCCTTCCAGGCTGAGGGTCAGACTAACCTACCTTCCAGGGTTCACAGAGCCAGGCAAGGCTGGTGGGTAAAAGCTCCTTTTTAGGCCTCTGTGCAGGGCCTCCATTCTGTTGCAGCCAGTGGTGACCTGCTGACCAGGCCCTCTTTGCTTTCCTTCCCAGGCGGTGTGCGCTATCTTTGAGAAGTCCGTTAAGACACTGCTGGATGACTTTGCCCCCATGGTGCCACAGCTGTGTGAGATGCTGGGGCGGATGTACAGCACCATCCCCCAGGCCTCTGCTCTTGACCTCACTCGACAGGTGGGCCTTTATCCCAGACAGAGATCTGACCCAGGGATTGGGCGGGTGGGTGGAGTAGGGTAGATGGTTGCTCTGACAGGAGTCCCCGCCTGCATTCCAGGGACGCTGGCTTGTCCTGGTGGGCCAGGGCCTCCGCTGACCAGCATCCCCTGCTTTGTTTCAGCTGGTCCACATCTTTGCTTATGAGCCTGCCCACTTTCCCCCCATCGAGGCCCTCTTCCTGCTCGTCACCTCCGTCACACTCACCCTCTTCCAGCAAGGTAGGTCCCGACCAGGGTCTCCGCTGCTGCCGCCACTGCCTCTGCCTCTGCCTCCCTGACTGGGGAGCCACAGCTGCCCACTCTGTTCTCCTCTCGCCCCTGAGTTGCACATGGGTTTTGATGGGAAAGTAACGGGATCAAGCACAGCACAGCTGTCACCTTACAGATAGTTGACACCTTAGGTGGAAGTGGACAAGAGAGTGACTGATGTCTTCTCCTGGGCTCAGGGCCAGGCCGGGTATGGGGGAAGGTGGGGCTGGAAGCTCTGAGGGGCTCGGAGCGCCAGCTTGGCTCCATTTCCTTTGGCACAGAATGAAAGGTGGCAAGAACATGGGCTTCGAAGTCAGCTCGACCTAGATTCTAAGCTCATCACCACCGACTAGTTGTGTGACCTTGGGCAAGTCACATACCTTTTCAGAGCCTTTGTTTCCATATCTATGAAATAGGGATGTCAGATACTTGCTAGGACTGTTAATAGGTATTAAAGTAGCATCTTTTGGGCCCCTGGCTTGGGGGTTTTGCACATGATGTTCTCACAGAGTGCTGGTTCCTTTCCCTGCATTGAGACTCATTCCTTTCTAGGCCAGAAGGCTTTGGCTGTGATCCCAGCCCCCCAGTCACTACGGCCCTCTGCCTGAGAGAAGTTGGGAGTGGGGGGCTCCAGGCTTCCCCTGCTGCCTAACCCAGGCTTCTCAGTTGGAGAAGAAACAACGTTGTTCCGTCAGCCTCCTGAGTTTTGCCTAGAGTCACGCTCACAGGCTTGAGGCTCACCAGGAGTCTTAGCTGGAGCCAGAGTGCTCTCTGCTTCTGTCCTCAGTATTTGTTCCCCTGATGCTGACCTCTGCTCTGGTGGACCGTGGGTTGTTTCCAGATTGGGGAGAAATCTGAGCCAGAAACCGGATGTGGTCCTCCTCAGCCTCACCTCTCCCCACCCTCCATGGCCACTGCTCCATCTGGATCGCCTCAGCAATCTTCTGACTGGTTTCCCTGGCATCTGCCCTTCTCCAACCCATTCTGCACCCAGCAGCTGTCTGTTTTATAAGACACAAATCTGAGCACTCTTCCCCCCCTGGCTTAAAGCCCTTCCATTGCTCCCCGTCACCCTCAGGTCATGTTCCCACTGCCCGCCACCATGTGACATAGACATGCATACTTCTCAGCGGTCATTCCTGAATGGCTCCAGCAGTTCAGCCTCCCTGATACTTCCCCCATCATGTCCCCTTTGACCTCTGTGCCCTGCTTCTCTGCCTGGATTGCCCTGTGCCCTTCACTGGGTGAGCTCTCTCTCCTCCATGCCTTACCCCTGCATCAGTCCTCGGAAGCTTCTCTAAGGCAGAGCTGGGTGCTTCTGACCTTGCGCCAGAACTGCATGGGCACGCACCACTGATACAGCGTTGATCACACTCAGTAAGCAGCCTCCATGACTGTCTCCCTCCTTGGACTAAGCCCCTCAAGGGCAGGCTGGGGTCTCTTCCTTCTGCATCCCTCAGAACAAGGCCAGCAGAGAGCAGACACCAGACACTGTTGAAGAAAGGAGGCAAGGTCTCCTTGCTCTTGGAGCCTTTCTTCCTCACTGTCCAGCCCACCTCTAGCAGGGCGGCTGCTGAACCTCAAACCTGCCATCTACAGGGACCCCAGGCTTGGGTACGTTGGGCCTCACTTTACAGGACTTGATTACAGGACTTGAGTAACTTAGGGGGCCGGTGTGGAAGGGACAGGCTTTATCAAGGGCTTCTCACAGCCTGAAGGAAGTAGGGAAGAGATGATTATCGACTTGACAGTTGGGGAAACTGAATGTGGATGGCTTGCACAAGATCACACAGCTGCTTAGTGGTATCTCAGGCAGGGCTTTCCACAGCGTCTCCTCCTGAGAGTGGAGCAGCCAGGCAGGAGCTCCAGGCCATGCCTCGTCCTTGCTGAAGGTGTCATCAGAACTGGAGGCAGCATAGTGTCCAACATCCTACCTATTGGGCTTGTGGGTTATCTTACAGGACAGGATGCCCCCACTCACCTGCTTCGCTGTCCCAGTCTTGCCATACCTTCCTCGGGCTCTGCCCTCCCACTGCACCGTGGGTGACACACTGACTGGCCTCCCTCTTTCTTCATGCGTCCTGATGGCGGGAGGGGGTCATCAGCCCTGAGCCTGGCTCTCTGCTGAGTCTGTGTCCATGCGGAGGGGCGTTGTGGGCGGGGCTCTCATTTTTGCCTCATCATGCAGCTCCTTCCCCTGGGCCTTGACAGGACAGCCCACAGCATATCAGGCACTGCCGAACCCAAGAAGGAGTCTTCTGGATTAACAGAACCCTGTAGATCCCTTTCTTTGGCTAGCCCAAGAGCCTTAAGGGCAAGGAAGGGAGCGGACACCTGCTCAGACCATGATGCCCGGGAAGGGCTTTTAGCCAGGCCTCCCAGGGCAGTACCAAGGACCAATCTCCCACCAGCCCTGCCCTCCTTTTGATAATGAGTGATGGGGAAGTATGTGATCGGAAGCAGTGTAGGGCCACTGCAGTCCGCCAGAGGTCACAACAAGAGTGTGGGGGCTGTTTGTCCAGCTACATGGTAGCCAGCATCGCTCACGCACTGCAGGGTCCCTTGGGGACTGGCCTGAGGAGGAGCAAAGAGTAGGTAGAGGCCCCTTGGGAGGGAGCTGGGGCAGACCGTCCTTCACTTCGCCGTCTCTTTCTGTTGGGCTTCTCCCAGTTCATGGTTTTTGTATGTTTTGTTTCTTTATCTTGCTTCCTGCTGCTCATGTGCCCCCCGCTGTCTCCCTGCAGGCTCTCAGTCCCACATAACTATATGAGGTTGAGTTGCTGTTTGTATAATTTTTTCTTAAGTTCCATCTTTATTATATTTTAGGGCCCAGGGATCATCCTGATATTGTTGATTCATTTATGCAACTCCTGGCACAGGTGTGTTTTAGTTTTATTCATTCACGTTCTGTTCTCTCTCTTTCTCTTTCTCTTATGTTGAAATTCAATTTAAGCCTATTTTTAGCTTTCTGTTGACAAATTTTTTTTCTGTTCAGTTGAATAGAGTTTCTTCATCTGTTTCCGTGGAAGTTGACAACCCAACATCCTCCTTTAGTGCCCCTTTGCCTCAACTAGCT
The DNA here is from genome assembly GCA_006410935.1 of Redunca redunca. Lineage (NCBI taxonomy): Eukaryota > Metazoa > Chordata > Mammalia > Artiodactyla > Bovidae > Redunca > Redunca redunca. The sequence continues at coordinate 7,186 of SJYQ01109731.1, read as the reverse complement.
CAGTCCTCCACAGAGACCAGGGAGAGGCTGATCCCAAAGGGAGGGAGCTGGGCTGGCCTGAGGGGTGGGTATGGGAGGGGGTGGTAACCGTCCGTGCCCAGCAGCTCCTGTGGGCCCGAAGTGACCAAATTGCTCAGGGGCAGGACCGGAGTTGAAGGGCCTGGGGTTCACTGTCCCTGTGCTCCTGTGGGGAACTGCCTGCCTCAGTGACCCCAGCCTGCTCTTGAGAGGTAGGCTGGGAGGAGCTCCGAGGGAGGGGCCAAGCTGAGTGTGCTGCAGTGGAGCCCAAGCCGGGCTGTTGCTGGGCTGCCGGACAGGTCCTGCTGCTGCTGGGAGGTGGGGTGCTGGCTCCATTGCGAGATGTGTCTGGTGTGTGTTTTAAGTGTCTCGGATCTGACTCGTGTGTTTTGAGTCCGGTTTGGGCAGGGAACAGAAATCACGTGGCTGCCGTGAGCAGTATGTGTATTGTTTTGAGTGTCAGAATAAAGGTGTAGCTGTAGTGAGCCTGTGCACTGATGCGTGTTGTGTGCTGATGTGCATTAGACATGGATGGAGTTTGAGTGTCAATGTTTGTTGGAGGGGTGTGTGTTGGGCTGTGGCAGTGCGTGTTATGGAGGGTAGGAGTATATATGGTAGTGGTGTGTCTGTATGAGGGTTGTATGTTTGGGAAGATACATGTGTCGGGCTGTGGGAATGTGGGGTTAGTATGTGTGTCAGGGAGTTCCTGTGAGTTGGGGGCTCCTATGGGTTGGGGTCCATGATGTGTTTCTTTGTTTAATCACTCCACAAATATTTTTTGAGTGTGTTATATGTGCTTGGTCATGTGGTAGGTGCTGAGAATATAATGGTGAGCAAAAGCAGACGTGGTTCTTTCCCTCTTGGAACTTACAACCTAGTGGAGGGGTGTAGGAGGAGTGGGAACGGACAGTGTGCTCTGGGCCTGGGTGGACATGTGTGTGAGGGTGTATCTTTGGGGCGAGGACATTTGAGCGTGGGTGTGCGTGGGGAGAGTGTGCGTGCTAGAGAACTGGGGAGGGTGAGGGCGTGGGTGTGTGGATATGGTTTGGGGTACAGAGTTGGGCATGGGATGAATCTGTGGCGAGGGTGTGTTGCAAATGGGGAGAGTGGTGTATACGAGGGATGTGACTGAGGTGTGATAGAGGGTAAGTAGGGTGTTTTAAGTGAGGGGCCTGTGGGGCTGTTTGCGCCTGAGTGAAAATGAGGGAGTGGAAGGTATATGACGGCTGGAGGGCTGGGGGTTGATGTGGAATGCACTGGGGGGCTGCTGGGGACAGCAGCGCTTGATGACTGTGGGAGCTGTGCAGAGCATCTCCTATGGCCTGAGGATGTGCCATTCGCTCCTTGGTACCACTTGGGGTGAGCTCTCAGCCCCTGTACTCCATCCACTTCCCCTGACATGGCAGCCCTGGCTCCTGGGCTGGGTATGCATGAGAAGGGCCCGGACACAGGCTGTCCCGGGTGAGAGGTGGGGCCCTGGCTCCCAGGCTCCCGCCCTGCCTTTCCTCTTTCTAAGCTGGAGAGTGTCTGAGGAATGCAGGCAGGACATAGGAGGGGGGCTGTGAACTGGGCTCCCTGTCCAGCTGCCATCTCTGCCCTGTTAACAAATCAAGGGGGCCTCAACTGCCTCTGTGAATCAAAGTGAAGTCACTGCTGGCAACCTGGAGCCTGCAGGAGGTCTGGCCCTGGTGGTGGGGGGTGGGGTGGGGTGATGTGTTTGCTCGGGGGTGACTGGGGCCCAGGCTGTGGCATTATGACTCCCAACCTCTCTCATGCACATGTGCATTCAGGTACACATACATGTACATGGCATCCCTTGGCTGCTCCCCTCCTGACATACTGAACTCTGGAGTGGTCTCGTTCCCGAGATGGCTGGGTGGCTGGTTTTGGAAACCTTCACTTGTGGTGTGTGAGGTTGGGGCCTGGGTGGCAGGTGAGTGGGAGGATGATTCCTAGAGTCGACTAGGGCTGGGCTTACCAGCTCCACCTCCTACAGGCTCTGAAGCGGAAGCCAGATTTGTTCCTGTGTGAACGACTGGATGTCAAAGCTGTGTTCCAGTGTGGTAAGTGGGGTGCCAGGTGGGCAGGTGGGCCTGGGGCCCCTCAGGAGGATCCCTGAGCCCCATCTGATCTGCCTCTGCCCCTCTCACAGCTGTGCTGGCCCTCAAGTTCCCCGAAGCACCTACTGTCAAGGCCTCCTGTGGCTTCTTTGTGAGTCCTGTGCTGACCCCCAAACCCCGCACCGTCCTTATACCCCACCCACCCTGCCCAGGACTCTTCGGGGTAGGGGTGTGGTGTGCAGGCCTTGTCTCCAGGGAGATGGGGGAGAGAGGGGGCGCTGACGGGCCTCTCCATCCTCTGTAGACAGAGCTGCTGCCTCGGTGTGGGGAAGTAGAACCTGTGGGAAAGGTGGTACAGGAGGATGGCCGTATGCTGCTCATAGCAGTGCTGGAGGTGAGACGGAGTGGGTGGGGCAGCGGGGTTTGGGGATGGGGCCGCCCTCACTGCTGAGGCAGCTGCCCTCCTGGGAAGCTTGCATCTTGGTTCCCTAAGCTCTGTTTCTTCATCAAGTAAATGGCTGGAAGTTGGTAGGTCGCTGTGAGGATCAGCTATCGTGTGTCAAGTAGCACTCACTCATTATGTGCACTGTGGCTGAGGAACTGCCTGGGAGTGGGTGGTGTGGCTAGGATCTCTTGCTGCGGACGGGGCAAGGCCCTGGTGTGCTGAGAACCCATCTCCCTCAGGCCATTGGGGGCCAGGCCTCCCGCAGCCTCATGGACTGCTTTGCCGACATCCTGTTTGCTCTGAACAAACACTGCTTCAGCCTCCTGAGTGTGTGGATCAAGGAGGCGCTTCAGGCACCTGGCTTTCCCTCTGCCCGCCTCAGCCCCGAACAGAAGGACACCTTCAGCCAACAGATCCTTCGGTGAGCAGAGTGGGCAGGGCCCGGGCTCAGGTCACGGGGAGGCGGAGGCCATGGTGGGTGGTGATAACTTGCTCTCCCTTCTCTCCTTCAGCGAGCGAGTAAACAAGAGGCGGGTGAAGGAGATGGTGAAGGAATTCACACTGCTGTGCCGGGGCCTACATGGCACAGATTACACAGCTGACTACTGAGGGGCGCCCCGTCCCACCCACACCTCCTCACCCCTCCTTATCCCCAAAGAGTAAACTTGAACCCTCACGGCACTGCTGTCTCTGCTTCCTTTCCACTGCCACCACCACCTGACTGGGTGACCTCAGACGACCTGGGGGAAGGATGGGAGGATGCTTGGACCCAGGCCTTGGTAGGGCATGATGGAGCCAACCTCTAGCTTTTAGAGCGAAAGGAGCACTACTACAGCCAAGCTGCCTAGACTGAGCCATCCAAATACTGCCCTTGCCCTTGGGGTAGGTGGTGACTGCAGTAGTGTCAGCAGCCTGCCCCCAAATTAGTCTCAGTGTTTATGCATGCATACACTTATTTAACCAACGGTGCTGAATACTAGGCTGGAAGTGAGGTGAGGCTGGGCTCATTTGGGAGGGAAGAAATGGAGAGTGGCTTTGAATTCCAAGGTGGGTTTCTTGTGTGGAGTTATGGAGGCACCCAAACTTACACTTGGTTCAGGAGAGGCATAGAAAGCAGGGCTGAATATGTGGGGGAGGAGGCATGGTGGCCTCCAGAAGAAGAGGAAGGCAAGCCCTAGTGTTGTCTGCAAACCCATAGCTCCCCGCTTCTGTGGTACCTGACATGACGGGCAGGGCTTGGTCAGGACCACGGACAGCTCCTGGCCGGCTGTTGCTCTGGTCCCTTTACAGAGTTCTCTCCCTTTCTGTCTCAGCCGTGGTTCCACCCCTGCTGCCTCTCAGGCACCCCAGCCTTCTCAGTAAAATTGCAAGAGCAGGACTGGGTTTTCCTCACTCCCAGGCTTGAGCCATGAGGCTCCCTGGAGGTGATAGGAGAACTGGTTACTCCCATGTTTGTCTCAGTCTTTCTCCTGTTCTTTTCCCAGTCTCTGTGCAAGTTCTGTGTCCTACATTCTCCATCCTCATTCAGTCTCTTCCCACACCAGCCAGCATCAGCCTCCCTTTCATGTCATTCCCTGAAGTAACTCTGTGCTCTTTCCCTTACTCCTCCTCCACCCCATTCACACCTTTTGACCTTTTCATTTCTGCTGGGGTATGTGGAGATGTTTCACATTTTGTCCTTTTCTTCTGTAACATGACACCAAGGTGTCTTCTTCCTCCCGGTCCTGACCAGATGTTTTATATATATATAAAACCTGGAAGAATGAGGGTTGGAAAGAACGGTTCCTGAAATCAGACCCGGGTTTGGTACTGATTGTGTCACTGACTTGCTGTGTCTTATTAGGCAGTTAGCCTCTTTGAACCACAGTTTCATCATCTGTAATATGGGACAACTCACTCCAAAGACTAAACTCAGAATATGAGTCCCTGGTGAACAAAAAGTGCTCAGTTCAGTTCAGTTTAGTCGCTCAGTCGTGTCCGACTCTTTGCGACCCCATGAATTTCAGCACGCCAGGCCTCCCTGTCTATCACCAACTCCCGGAGTTCACTCAGACTCGCGTCCATCGAGTCGGCAATGCCATCCAGCCATCTCGTCCTCGGTCGTCCCCTAGTGCTCAGTGTTTGCCTAATCGACAGACTGCTATGAGGATAATAGCGGATGATTTCAGTACATGTGCTATGCAGAGGACCGCTTTATGAAGTTTTATATCGAAATTAATTTGTCTCCGCAATCCTATTAAAAGTACTACTGTTACAACCCCCTTCTGAGGAAACGTCATAAAGACGTTGAATAACGAGTAAGTAGTTACGTGGCATAGCCCAATATTCAAACCCATAATTTTTTAACTTAAAAATTATGCAGTGCCACCTCCCAAGGTGATAGAGTGCACACGAAGTCCTTAACAGTGTAGGCGGATAGGAACTGCTCAAACCGGCGTAGTTCTTTTCAGGCAATCGTGTGTCTGAGGGGGTATGGAGGCTGAACTGGAAGACCAGCGCCAGGCGACGAGGGCCAGGAGAACTACAACACCCACAAGGCTCCGCTCTTCCTCTGAGGCACTTCCGATTGGTTTCAGGCTCGGAGACCGACCATTGGTTCTCGGGATGGCTTGGCGAGTATTGGCCGTGCAGGTTTAGACGGTTATAATTGCCGGCAGTCCCGCCTCAAACACCCGGAAGTAGTCTCCGGGGGAGGCCCATGTGTAGTGGTAAAGCCGAAAAACAGGAGTTGCCATGGGAGAGGAGCTGGCTAAAGGGCTTAGGGCAGATTGACCGCCCACCATCCCCACCAATCGATCCTGACCCTTTGAGGGCTCTTTTTGAGCACGCGGGGCCTGAAGCTGACGGAGGGAGGTTCCGATTGCCTGCTGCCACCCAAACTGTGCCTCATGGAGTCTACCTTCAGCAGCTCTGCGGAGGCGGCGCTGCAGCGAGAGGCAGGCTCTGCCGGGCTGCGCACTCCTCTTGGAGACCTGGACCGAGTGTACGAGCTGGAGCAAGTCGTTGGATTTGTCCGCGACCTGGGATGTCAGCGGGTGAGGGCATGTTGGGGAATGGATGGGTCTGCCAGAGGATTGGGATCTTGGGGTAATTTTGTGAGACTGGGAATGGGGGAGATGCTTCGCTGGGTGGAGGGGCTTGGAAGGTTAGGTAGCGACTCCTGGAAAGGTTTCCCTTAAAGACACCTTCGGTGCAGGAGATGCTGTTCCTGACTCCATGGTACATGCTTACAGGTGGCCTTGCAGTTCCCTGACCAGCTATTGGGAGATGCTGGGGCCGTGGCAGCACGACTGGAGGAGGCTACCGGGTCGAAGATGTTCATTCTGGGAGACACAGCCTATGGCAGGTGTGAACTTGAGCTTGAGTGTCGAGGGTGAGGTAGGGATCCAGGGCTGATGGTGTTTCTCCTTTATGACAGTGTCTGCCCTCAGTAGCTTTGTTTCTCCTTCATGATGATGATTCCTTTCCTGATACTAGCTCTTCTTAGTGACACTGTCTTTTCATTTTATTTTTAATTGGAGGATGAGATGGTTAGATAGCATCGCCGACTCAAAGGACATGAGTTTGGGTAAACTCCGGGAGTTGGTGATGGACAGGGAGGCTTGGCGTGCTGCGGTTCATGGGGTTGCAAAGAGTCGGACACGACTGAGCGACTGAACTGACTGAATTGCTTAACAATATTGTGTTCATTTCTGTCATACATCAACACGTATCAGCCATAGTTTACATACGTCCCCTTCCTCTTGAATGTCCCGCTCAGCTCCCACCCCGTCTTTTCATAACATGGTTTTCTTCACTGACCACATTTTCCATTGATGACAGCAATACTTTTCTTAATGAGAAGCTCTCTCATAAAGGTATCTCCCCTGCAGCTGCTGTGTGGATGTACTGGGTGCTGAGCAAGCTGGAGCTCAGGCCCTTGTACATTTTGGCCCTGCCTGCTTAAGCCCTCCTGCCCGCCCACTGCCCGTGGCCTTCGTCCTTGGTCAGCGATCTGTAGCCTTGGAGCTCTGCGCTAAGGCCTTTGAGGCCCAGAACCCAGACCCCACAGCGCCTGTGGTGCTGCTCAGTGAGCCATCCTGTGCCCATGCCCTGGGTGAGGGTTTTGCTTGTGCATGTGGGTAGGGTGGGCTGACCAGTTTGTGCCTTAATTCCTCCATTTCAGTACACTCCTATGGAGTTCTCAACATGGGCTGGGCCCCAACCTCTCCTTTTGGGTCCCAATCAGTCTCCTGGGGATGAGGGGGATCCCGTTTTACCAGGCCCCAACCCTGACACCACCTTCTTCTTCCAGAGGCCTTGGCCACTCTTCTGCGCCCACGGTACCTGGACCTGCTTGTCTCCAGCCCGGCTCTTCCCCTGCCAGCAGGCTCCCTCAATCCAAATCCTGATCTCCTGGAGCGTTTTGGGCGCCGCTTCCCTTTGGCTCCAGGGAGGTGTCTGGAAGAGTATGGTGCCTTCTATGTAGGGGGCTCTGAGGCCATCTCTGACCCTGATCTTGACCCAGACCTAAGCCGGCTGCTTTTGGGCTGGGCACCAGGGCGGCCCTTCTCCTCCTGCTGCCCAGACACAGGTCGGACTCAGGATGAAGGTGTCCGGGCTGGGCGTCTGAGAGCACGCAGACGCTATCTGGTAGAGAGGGCCAGAGATGCCCGTGTGGTGG
>SJYQ01109708.1:0-12812 GCA_006410935.1 Redunca redunca | reverse complement strand
GGAAAATTCTTCAAGAGATGGGAATACCAGACCACCTGACCTGCCTCTTGAAAAACCTGTATGCAAGTCAGGAAGCAACAGTTAGAACTGTTAGACATGGAACAACAGACTGGTTCCAAATACGAAAAGGAGTGTGTCAAGGCTGTATATTGTCACCCTGCTTATTTTTAACTTATATGCAGAGTACATCATGAGAAATGCTGGACTGGATAAAGCACAAGCTGGAATCAAGATTGCCAGGAGAAATATCAATAACCTCAAATATGCAGATGACACCACCTTTATGGCAGAAAGTGAAGAAAAACTAAAGAGCCTCTTGATGAAAGTGAAAGAGGAGAGTAAAAAGTTGGCTTAAAGCTCAACATCCAGAAAACGAAGATCATGACATCCGGTCCCATCACTTCAAGGCAAATAGATGGGGAAACAGTGGAAACAGTGGCAGACTATTTTGGGGGGCTTCAAAATCACTGCAGATGGTGACTGCAGCCATGAAATTAAAAGACGCTTACTCTTTGGAAGGAAAGTTATGACTAACCTAGACAGCATATTAAAAAGCAGAGACATTACTTTGCGGACAAAGGTCCGTCTGGTTAAAACTGTGGGTTTTCAAGTAGTCATGTATGGATGTGAGAGTTGGACTGTAAAGAAAGCTGAGCACTGAAGAATTGATGCTCTAAATTGTGGTGTTGGAGAAGACTCTTGAGAGTCCCTTGGACTGCAAGGAGATCCAACCAGTCCATCCTAAAGGAGATCAGTTCTGGGTGTTCATTAGAAGGACTGATGTTGAAGCTGAAACTCCAAAACTTTAGCCACCTGCTGAGAAGTACTGACTCATTTGAAAAGACCCTGATGCTGGGAAAGATTGAAGGTGGGAGGAAAAGGGGACAACAGAGGATGAGATGGTTGGATGGCATCACCGACTCAATGGACATGAGTTTAAGTAAACTCAGGGAGTTGGTGATGGACAGGAAGGCCTGGTGTTCTGCAGTCCATGGGGTCACAAAGTCAGACACAACTGAGCGACTGAACTGAACTGAACTGAACCATCCCTGATAGAGGCAGTCCAGCACTTCTGTGTCATAGAGAATTACCTAGATATGAACTCTGCTGCTGCTGCTGCTAAGTTGCTTCAGTCATGTCCATGCTGTGCGACCAACTCTGTGCGACCCCATAAACGGCAGCCTACCCACTCCTCTGTCCCTGGAATTCTCTAAGCAAGAATACTGGAGTAGGTTGCCATTTCCTTCTCCAATGCATGCATGCATGCTAAGTCACTTCAGTCTTGTCCAACTCTGTGCAACCCCATGGACAGCAGCCCACCAGGCTCCTCTGTCCACAGAATTCTCTAGGCAAGAGTATGGGGGTGGGTTGCCATTTCCTTCTCTAGATATGAACTCAGATACCGGCAAATATTTCTAGGAGATGAGATTGCAGACAAAGGAGAATGGGTTTAGGAGTCATGAAGCAAGATGTAGGGGAATACAAAGCCATTCTAAATTGCATTTTATATCTTTGTCAAGAGGTTTTCTTTAAAAAAAAAGTCTGTCCCTGAGGGTGTTCCTTTCAGGATCTAGTGAATGTTTCTGTGCAACAGAAGATGGACCTGGAGAAAGCATTGATTCTTGAGCCCTGCGTGACCTTGGCCATGTAGTCTGGTTCTGGCTGCCTTCTTCTAGGATGCTGGGATCCCTGCCTTGTGTCCAAAGATGAGGAATGGAGGCTTCTCTTTAACTCCATCACAGTCTAGATCTTTAGAGCCGGGGTATAGTAGCTCTGATAAAAGCCAGTTAAGGATGCTGTGCTGAGTCGCTCAGTCATGTCCAGCTCTTTGCCACCCCATAGACTATAGCCCACCAGGCTCCTCTGTCCATGGGGATTCTCCAGGCAAGAATACTGGGAGGTCCTCCTCCAGGGGATCTTCCCAACTCATGGATCGAACGGGGGTCTCCTGCATTGCAGGTGGATTCTTTACCAGCTGAGCTACCAGGGAAGCCCCCAGCCAAAGATATCAAGTCCTAATCCCTGGAATTTGTAAATGTAAACTTATTTAGAAAAAGGGTCTTTGCAGATGTGGTTAGGCCAAGGATCTTACGATAGAGAGATTATCATGAATTATTGAGATGGAACCTAAATGCGCTCTCAAGAGTCTGTAAGATAGAAGCAGAGGGAGATTTGACACAGCTCGCAGAGGAGACAGCGATGTAAAGACAAAGGCAGAGATTGGTGTGATGTAACCCCAAGCCCAGGACTGCTGGGACTGCCACCAGGAGCCGGAAAAGCCAAGGAAGGATTCTCTCTGAGGACCCTGAAGAGAGCTCTGTCGTCCAAACTCCAAAAGTGTGAGAGAATAAATTTCTATGTTTCAAACCACCAAGTGTGAGGTAATTTTTTTTTTTTTTTTTTTACAGCAACCTCAGTAAACTCGGATACGTGGCAAGGACAGACACAGGTCTACAGGGGCCCACACCAGCCCTCTGGGATGGCCCTGGAACTGCGGCAAGGCTCAGTTTGGTCCAGGCTGTGTGGTCCTCTCCCCAGTACTTCACCTGACTCCCTCATCTTCACAGTGCCTCGTACATCATTCAGTTTATTGGAAAACTTCAGTCCACCAGGTGAAGGGACAGTAAATTGCAGGATTTCAAGAAACTCACAGTAAGGATGCCTGGGAGTATAAATCAGCCGCAGAAACACCTCTGCTGACTGGGCTTGCCTCTGCCCAAGTCAGGTTGCTCAGTTGAACTTGGCCTTGACCAAGTGGCCTAGCTTTGTGGAGTGGAGGAAACAGGCACGATGGAGGCCAGCCCACTCCCCAACGCCCCTTGCCCCCTGTTCAGTAACCCTGCATAAAGCAAGGATGTCTGCGCCAAGTCCTGTGCCATCATTCCAGCCCTACCTGGAAGCTGGTCTTGGGGGAATTCCACCCAGTCCCTGAGGCCTGCGTGGCCGAGACGGGGAGAGGTCCAGGGTCCCTTCTACAACTTCAGGTAAAGCAGGTATCATAGTTTCCGCCCTTGTGATGTGAATCAGCAGTAACTGTGAGCCCCCGAGTCTCCCTGTCTGTGAACCATTGATCTTTGCTTATCACTGACAAAACTCCTGTAAAAGATCTGAGGTTTTCCCCAAACTACGTCAGCCCGTGAATAGTGTAGGTGAGGGGAATTACCTAGATATGAACTCGAACACCAGTAGTTATTTATATGAGATGAAATTGCAGACAAAGGAGAATGGATTTAGAGGTCGTGAAACGAGACATGGAGGAACACACAGCCGTTCTAAATTGCATCTAAAGAAAGAAGTTGAAGTGTAGCCGTGAGATGGATGTCATCTGTGTGGGGGAATTCTTAGCTCGCTCCCTGTTTCCACGAGGAACTTCCACATCCCTCCAGAAGGGCGAGCAGTAGCAGAAAAGACATTTCTGGTTCCACCTGTCCTCCTGACGGAGGAGGGGGGGTTGGGGGGGGTTGGTGATGGTGAGCTCCTATGACTGGCGGGTGGGGAAATTTTGTCACTTGTATCCGTTGGACCACAAAAGCCAGAGGAATGGGCCCCTTTCTCTGTTACTTTTTAGGACAGCCTGAACTCCATGGTAAAGGTGCCCGTGGCTGTAGACCTTGGTGGTGAGGTGACCAGGTTGGTCTGGGTTTGTCAGGCCAGGTTACGTCCTTGCTTCTTGATATTGAGGCAGGAGACTGTCCTCTCTGCGGATGACTGAACTTATCCCAGTGACCTGGTCTCACAGGCAGAAATAAACCATGAGCTCATCACTTCACCGTTCTGTTCCTGAAGTGCCTGTTCTCAACACCGTATGGAAGAAACTGCCGCATTTCTACACACTAAAAACGAACAATCAGAAAGAGCAAGTTTAAAGAAAAATCCCACTTAAGATCCCATAGGGATTTCCCTGGCCATCCAGTGGTTAAGACTTCACGCTTCCGCTGCTGGGGGTGCAGGTTTGATCCCTGGGGAAATAGGATCCCGTGTGCCATGTGGCACAGCCAAAAAAATTAATAAGTAAAATAAATTTTTAAAAAATTACAGTAAAGAAAGCCCTAAGAATAAGCTTAACCAAGAAAGTGAAAGACGGATACTCTGAAAACTATAAAATATTGATGAAGGAAATTAGAGAGGATTCAAAGAAATGGAAAAGTATCTCCTGCCCTTGGATTGGAAGAATCAGCCCCCCGTACCACTGAACCCAGGGCAACCATTGATCATTTGCTGTCTCTGTCATTTTGCCTGTAGTTGGAGTCAGAGAGCATGTAGCCTTTTCAGTTAGCAATACACACTTTAAGGCTTTCAGTTAGCAATACACACTTCAGGGCTTCTCTTTGTGGCTTGATAGCTGTTTTTTTAAGATCGCTGAAAACATGTCATTGTGTACATTACCACAGTCTTGTTTATCCATTCATCTATCAAAGGACATCTTGGTGGATTCTCATTTTTTGGCAATTATAAATAAAGTTGCTATACATATGTGTGCTCAGATTTTTGTGTGGATATGTTTTCAGCTCATCTGGGTAGAAATCAGGAATGTGATTACTGGATTATATGGTAAGCCTATTCTATCTTTATAAGAAATTACCAAACTGTCTCCCATAGTGGTTGTACCAGTTTGCATTTCCACCAGCAATAAATGAGAGTGCCTCTTAATCTTCTTTTTGTAAAAAAATTTATTTACATGCTTTTTTCTTGTTAATCTTTAAAATATTTGTTTTTATTTATTTATTTGGCTGCACCAGCTCTTAGTTGCAGCATGCAGGATCTTCAGTCTTTGCTGCAGCATGCGGGGTCTTTGGTTGTGGTGTGTGAACTCTTAGTTGCCAATGTGGGATCTAGTTCCCTGACCAGGGGTTGAACCCAGGCCCTTGCACTTGGACCATGGTCTTAAGCACTGGACCACCAGGGAAGTCCCTTAATCTTCTTCCTTTCCAGTATTTGGTGTTTTGATTTTAGCCATTCTGACAAATGTGTAGTGATAATTCACTGTTGCTTTAATATACAGTTCCCTCATGTTTTTTCATATGCTAATCTTCCATCTTGTATGTGTTCTTTGGTGAGATCTAGTTTTGAAATTTTGGGGGTTTTTTGTTATAGTGTTTTGTTTTAGCGTTGTCACTATATGTGATTTTTAAGCATTAAAAAAATAGAAGTATAGTTGATGTTCAGTATTACATATGTACAATATGTACAATATTACATATCATGGATGTACACTAAAGTGATTCACAATTTTTAGAAGTTAGACTCCAGTTATAGTTATTACAAAATATTGCCCCTGTTCCCTTATTATTGATATATCCTTGTAGCTTATTTTATCGGAGAAGGCAATGGCACTCACTCCAGTACTCTTGCCTGGAAAATCCCATGGGTGGAGGAACCTGGTAGGCTCTAGTCCAGGGGGTCGCTAACGGTCAGACACGACTGAGCAACTTCACTTTTCACTTTCTTGCATTGGAGAAGGAAATGGCAACCCACTCGAGTGTTCTTGCCTGAAGAATCCCAGGGATGGCGGAGCCTGGTGGGCTGCCATCTATGGGGTCTCACAGAGTCGGACACAACAGAATCGACTTAGCAGCAGCAGTTTATTCTATACGTAATAGTTTCTACCTCTTAAATCCCTACCTCTACCTTGCCCCTCCCTCTCCCCCTGGTAATCACTAGTATGTTCCCTAAATGAGATCGATTTTTTTTTTAAACTTTAAAAATCATTGTAGGGAGCAGCAGTAGACCCGCCCCTATTTTGCCACCGACCACAGACAGATAAGATACTTGCAGAGAGGCTGTTCTCCACTGAGCTGCCGACACACAGCAGTGCAGACTCTGAGACAAAGAAACTAGCAACGCTGAAAACCTCCAGAAGGAAGGCTCTCATTAAGGTAGGTATTAATAAGCATCCTTGGGAAAGAAAGACGTAAGAAACAAGGATAGTTTTATGTCCTTGGGGGAGAAGCTGGGATTTCAGAAATCTGGCACAAGAGGTGACACTTTTCTTTGCATATCCCCAGTGTTTACAAACCCTGCTTATGTCTCAGTGCCTGTCCATAGTGGTCTACTGGAGAAAAGCAAGCCATGCCATTTTTCTCTGCAGGATGCTAGGAGGGTGTCAAAGCTCCTCCAAGAGTGGGAAGGTGGATAGCAGAAGATTCTGCCTGTCCCCAGGCATCTGGGGAGGAATCTGTCCTAACGCTGCGTGCATTGCGTCTATGACAGGAAGGCACGTAGGTATTGTTCTGAAGGAACGAAGCTGGCAAGCAAATTTCATCCCTGACTAGATGCTAACTTAAATGACCACAGGCACATCCCACTAAACCCTGAAAAGCCTTCTTGGCCTCCTTCCCACAAACTGAAAAGCCTCCTTTTCAGTTTGAAAAGCAAGTCCAAGTTTACTCTGCTACAAAGTAATCTAGAACTTGGAAGTCAGATGGTCTAGATGCTAAAAGATTGTAGCTTTTTTACTCTTTTTTTTTTTTTAAACTCATAATGAAGTACAGAAAAGAACAAGGATTTGGAGAAGACAGATGTGGTTTTTGAGTCCTGGCTCTGTTGCCTCACCCTTTGTGTAACTTCAGGTACTGGACAAAAGCCGAGATTCAGGTATGATCGTAACTCCAGAAGGAGAAAGGAGATGTTAGTGCCTGCTTCATTTATTCCTGCAAGAGGAATAAATGAGGTGATGCATGTAAAATTGTTGGTGCACTGTGATAAATGGTAGGGCTCACTAGTACTTTCCACAGATTTTAAAGATGAAGGAACATAGCCAGGAATGTGGAGTGGATAGGAAGGATCTAGGAAAGAAAATGAGTTGAAGACTTCCTCTTATCTCAGGATATTAGGAGAAGAGAACAGAAGGACCATGAACTGAAAATTGTTTTTTAAAGTAACTGTAAAAGACAAGTGGGGAGGAAGATGTAGGAGGGGAGACTCCTGTTTTGAAAGATGCTAGCCACATAAAAAAGAGATCCACCTCCATACTTCAGAAACTGTCTTAAAATCTATTTTGTGTATATACTTAGGTGAAAGTAATATCTTTAAAAATGGCTAACTTGATTCGCATTTCAAATTATAGAAATGTGGCGTGGTGGAGAGGGATGTCTGAGTGTCCAATAATCAAATGCCTTGGAAAAATAATTAAGTCTAGATCAAAATTGCCTTGAATGTAAATATCATTTGAGGAGAATGATCACGTTTCAAATGCTGAATCTTCCCTTCACGTTGTTCATCTCTGTTACAGAAGGAAGGAAGGGAGGAAAAGGGAAAGAATCAAACCAAAAATGGCAATATGCTGGCAGCTGCTAAATCTGAGAGTAGAACTATAGGTATTTAAGTTTTCTTGGCAAATTTTGGCTTTCCTTATCCCACCAAATCCCTCTGTATTAGCCTGGGAAGTTTTCAACTTTTTAAAATGCAAATAGGCTTTACTTTCTAGAGAAGTTTTAAGTTTACAGAAAATTTTCGTAGAAAAGGCAGAGAGGTCCCAAGGGGGAGGTGGTGGTGGTGGTTTAGTCACTAAATTATGTCTGACTTTTTGTGGCCCCATGGACTATATAGCCCGCCAGGCTCCTCTGTCCATGGGATTTTCCAGGCAAGAATACTGGAGTGAGCTGCCATTCCCTTCTCCAGGGGATCTTCCTGACCCAGGGATCGAACCCAGGTCACCTGCACTGCAGGCAGATTCTTTACCAGCTGAGCCACCAGGAAAGCCCCAGAGAGGTTCCATATAGCCCCTGTATTATGATTCTGTCTAAGCTGCCATCACAAGATGCCAGGTGGCTTAAATGACAGGAGCTTATTTTCTCACAGTTCTGGAGCTAGAAGTCCAAGGCAAGATGCTGACAACCTGGGTTTCTGGTGAGAGCCTCTAGGGCCGCCTTCAACTTGGTTGTCGTCTCACAAGGACAGTGGTCCCATTGGATTAGGGCCCCATCTGGTGACCTACGTTACCTCCTCATTGGACTGGCTCCAAGTTGAGTGACTCTGGGGGTGTCTTGGTCAGCTTGGGCTGCTATAAACAGAATGCCATAGAGTGGGTGGCTGACAACAACAACATTTATTTATCACACTTTTAGAGTCTGGGAAATGCAAGATCAAGGCACCCAAGCAGTCAGGTTCTAGGGAGAGCCCTCTTCCAGGTTGCTAACTGCCAAATTCTCACTGTACCCTCACACACTCCAGAGCAGAGAGAGGAAGCAAGCTCTCCTGTTCTCATGAGGGCATTCATCCCACTCATGAGGGTGGAGCCCTCACGCGTGTGTGCATGCTAAGCTGCTTCAGTCACGTCTGACTCTTTGCGACCCTATGGACTGTAGCTCCCCAGGCTCCTCTGTCCAAGGGATTCTCCAGGCAATACTGGAGTGAATTGCCATGCCCTCCTCCAGAGGATCTTCCCGACTCAGGGATCGAACCTGTGTCTCTTACATCTACCTGTATTAGCTGGCGGTTCTTTACACTGGCACCACCCGGGAAGCCCTGCACCCTCCTGACCTCACCTAATTCGATCACTTTCCAAAGGCACCACCTCCTGATACCACCACAATGGGAGTAAGGTTTCAACACACAAAGTTTGGAAGGACACATTTAGTCCATAGCAGGGCTTTAGGGCTTCAACATATGAACTTGGTGGGGAGTGGTGGGGCACAATTCCGTCTGTATTTGTAAATAAAAAATATCACTGAGAAATGAATGTCTCTTAGGAGCCTCCGTGGCTGGCCTCCTCCTGCCTTGATGGATTACACACTTGAGCCCAATTTGACAACAGTAACTGACTTCTACTATCCCGACATCGACTCGAGCCCCTGCGATGGGGAGGGGAGAGACAGCAAGCTGCTTCTCGCCGTCTTCTACTGCATCCTGTTTGTATTTGGTCTTCTGGGGAACAGCCTGGTCATCCTAGTCCTCGTCGCCTGCAAGAAACTGAGGAGCGTCACGGACGTATACCTCTTGAACCTGGCCCTGTCTGACCTGCTTTTTGTCTTCTCCTTCCCCTTTCAGACCCACTATCAGCTGGACCAGTGGGTATTTGGGACCATAATGTGCAAGGTGGTCTCTGGCTTTTATTACGTCAGCTTCTTCAGCAGCATGTTCTTTATAACCCTCATGAGCATGGACAGGTACCTGGCAGTTGTCCATGCCGTATATGCCTTGAAAGTGAGGACTATCAGCATGGGCACAGCCCTGAGTCTGGTGGTGTGGCTGACTGCCCTCGTGGCCACCAGCCCGTTACTGGTATTTTACCAAGTGGCCTCCGAAAATGGCATCCTACAGTGTTACTCGTATTACAATCAGCAGACGCTGAAGTGGAAGATCTTCATCCACTTTGAAGTGAATATCTTAGGCCTGCTGATCCCGTTCAGCATCCTGATGTTCTGCTATATCCGCATCCTGCACCAGCTGAAGACCTGCCAGAACCACAACAAGACCAAGGCCATCAAGCTCGTGCTCATCGTGGTGGTTGCCTCCCTACTCTTCTGGGTCCCTTTCAACACGGTCCTCTTCCTCACGTCCCTGCACGCCATGCACATCTTGGATGGATGTGTCATGAGCCAGCAGCTGACCTACGCCACGCATGTCACCGAAACCATTTCCTTCACCCACTGCTGCGTGAACCCTATTATCTATGCGTTCATGGGTGAGAAGTTCAAGAAACACCTATCGGAACTGTTTCGGAAGTGTTGCAGCCACATCTTCGTCTACATAGGGAGACAGGTCTCTAGGGAGGCCTTGGAAAAATCTTCCTCGAATCATCACTCCACTCGCTCCTCCACCATAGACTACATTCTGTGAGTCTGTGCAGGGCGGAGCATCCCTCTGCCTCCATCACCCACCTTCTTGAAATAGAAATGATTCACGCTGGAGTCGGAGGGCTACGTTGAAGGGAGACTCTTAGAAAGCTGGCTACAGACACAAGACTTCTTTCACGATGTTCGGTGAATTACTACTATTGCAGGTCAACCCTCTCAACTTTCGAAGACTTTGTCACTATTTTCTAAAAATAGTCGATAAGTTTCACTGTGTTAGCTATAAGGATTCCGCCCCCACCCCAGGTTTTGGAGTATCTTTATCAAATACCAGCTTAAATTTTTATCAAATGCTTTCTCCTTATCTATTGAGGTGATCATGTAGTTTTCCTCCATTATTCTGCTAATTTCATGAACTATATTGATAGGTTTTCTTATTTTAAATCAACCCATGTTTTCCCTAGAAAAAAAATGACCTCATGTTTATGATCATTTTAACAATAAACAATTGGATTCTCTTGGGATTTTTGTATCTGTGTTCATGAGAGATACTGACCCACAACACTTGTGACGTAGGAAGTGCCTCGGATCTTGAACCATGCTGGCCTTGCTCAGGACATTGCAAGGGACACCTTGGATTTCATGTCCTGGACCCTGCTCCTCACTTACAAGCTGGCCTGAGGTAGCATCTCTGCATGTCAAGGCAGACACGTGTAAGATAAAGTTGAAGATGGTGAGGATGGTGCTTTCTGTCTTGCCTGCTCCGTAGACCTACCCGATGTCCCACCTATAGCCTATAAATATCTTTGTACACATAAAAGTTTGTTATTACTCTAATAAAAATACACAGCCTATAACATTTTACTAGCTGTGCAGTTTTGGGCGATGTACTTTAACTGTTCTGTGCTTCAGTGTCTTTATATGTAAATGCAGATATTAATAGCAATAATGCATACCTCTGATTTCTGTGAGACAGTTATGCAAGGTTATGAAGCTATGTTCTAACGCCACCTACTGTTCACTCACTGGGAGTAACAAGAGTCCCCTAAAGCAGGGTGGAAAGAATGGGAGCCCATTCCTGCGTGTATCCGGTGTATGTGTGTGTGGTATGTTAAGAATGTGTCAAGGAAAGGCGGAAAAACTGTTCCAGATTAAAGGAGGCTAAAGACATGACAATTAACTGAAATATATGATCTTAAATTGGATTCCGGGTTGGTGGAGGGGGAACGCTCTGAAAGAGTTTGGGGACGATTGGTGAACTTTTAATTTGGGCTGTTTATGAGATAACATTGGAGAAAGCAGTGGCACCCCACTCCACTACTCTTGCCTGGAAAATCCCATGGTGGGCTGCAGTCCAGGGGGTCGCTAAGAGTCGGACATGACTGAGCCACTTCACTTTCAATTTTCACTTTCCTGCATTGGAGAAGGAAATGGCAACCCACTCCAGTGTTCTTGCCTGGAGAATCCCAGGAACGGGGGAGCCTGATGGGCTGCCGTCTATGGGGTCGCACAGAGTCGGACACGACTGAAGTGACTTAGCAGCATGAGATAACATTAAGCATTAAAATTGATAAAACAGAGAAACAGGCAGAACAGCAGCTGGGGGTAGAAAGTGCAACAATTAGCGTCACTTGTTAACCACTTACTTAGGACATAAAGCCCATGAGGTCATCGACTTCATCTCTTTTATTCACTCCTGTGCCCCTGGAGTGTGGAACAGTTCTTGGCACATAGTATGCGCCTAATTAACATTTGTCAGATGAATAAATGAACTGGCCTCTGAAACAAGACACAGTTAAGCACAGGGTGAGGTATCAAAGCCGTCTGTCCTTCCCTGCAGAGACTGAGGTTATCCACTCTGGCTCCTGGTTACTGTTTGTCATCCCGGTGAACCTGGCCTGCACAACATTCTGATTGACTCAGTTTTTCCAGGCACACAGCCAGAAATACATCTGGCAACTCCCCAGATCAAATACATGTGTAACTTACTAATCCGCAATTGCCTAATGTCCTTTCAGTTCCGTTCCCCACTGCTTGGCCTGATGCAGGAGAGGGACGTGGGATAGCCTGGCCCTCAGAGGACCCACGCAGGCTCTGATTGGCTGAGTCTGAGCCTCAGGTCTGTGCTCAACTACCAGGAGGAAGGCTTGCCTTTGGCAGAAGGTTCAGTTGGCACGTCTCAGTTGGACATCATGCTGCAGAAGGGTCTCACGTGGCTGGTGAGGCCCCGACAGGCAGCACGCCTTCTCCCAGCCCTGGCTGGCCAGCCCCGGATGCTCTGGTCAGCCTGGATGCCAGCCCCACTCATCACTGTGAGTACCCATATTGCATCCAGATGCGGGCCGCTGTGAGTGTGGTCAGAGTCTCAGATCGAGGGAGCTGCAAGGGACCTTAGGCTCCTTTGACAGATGAGAACTCAGAGCCAAGACTCCTGATTCCTAGAAGATGCTTATGCCACTTGGCTGTTTCATCCCGTATGGAGGGGTGCACCCTCAGACTGGGAACTTAGCAACAGTATCTGGAGGCCCTCCAGTCTTCCTGACCCTGCTGAACCTTTCCCATATGGTTAAGTGGGGTTGCCAAGCCCCAGAGTGAGCAAGTGAGCAGAATCAGGAAAAGAGAATCTCATTAGTGGTGACTCAAGGGAAAGCAGAGGTTACTGTTTAATGTAACATTTTCTGGACAAAAAAGAGGCGAAACGAAAATAAAATTGTGGGTAAGAGTCAAGATGAGGGAGTAGGAGGACAAGGGGTTCGTGTCTGCTCATAAGTAGGAATACCTACTAGGCGCTGGAGGCGGGTCCCTGGACGGCTAAGGAGATGAGAGGAATCCCCATATGACGGGGCAGGATGTGGAAGGGAAGGAGGAAAGCAAGAGCGGTGGAGGTGGGATGCCCCTCAAGGGGCTGGGGTGGGGGAGAGGTCCCCATGCTTGGATGGGGCCTACTCATGGCGAGGGGATCAGCAGAACAGAAAGGGACCTGCGAGGGATTGGAGGATCATAAGTAAATGTAACCAGCATCTTCCTGCCCACTTTGGCCCCAGCGAGTCTGCAGTGGTCACAGGTCTGAACCCCCAC
>SJYQ01109707.1:0-12113 GCA_006410935.1 Redunca redunca | reverse complement strand
GGGGGGGGTCCTTCCTTACAGCCACAGCTGTCCCCAACTGCTAGAGTGAGGCCTGAGATGAAATCATAACGGAAGCATTCAACGAATATGTTTTTGACACATACTTAATACAGACACAGTTGGGTACACCACAGACCCAGTGTAGGCTTTCTTATTGGAAGAAAGACAATAAGGAATAACCAAAGTATCTCTCCCTATCACCAACCCAACCCTGTGTCTGTATGTGTGAGTGTGGCAGGTAACAACTCTCTGAGTTGACAGTTGAGCTGAGACCTAATCATGAGAAGCAGCTAATCACACAAAATGTGAAGAGTATTCCAGAGAGAAAGGCCTGCAAGTACAAAGGCCCTGAGGTAGACATGAGCTTCGCAAGTTTCCTGGGAGGTCTTTGTGGCTGGAGACTTCTGAATAAAGGGGACATTGCGGGAGTCAAGGCCTGACTATGCAGGCCACGGTGAGGGCTTGAGATTTTAACTGGGTAAAGTTTTAAACAGGGGAGAAACACAGTTGATTCTCGTTTTTTAAAAGATGACTTTGATGGTTAAATGGAGAAGAGACACGAGAGGTGACAAAAAATGTCTGTAGGAAAACCAGGTAGGAGGCCATTCCGGAGGCCCAGGTGAGAGAGGGGAAGGTGGCCTACGCAATGATGGAATCACGGATTGTGACAAAATGACCGTCAATGAATCATGCCTCCTTGAATTTATGCCTTCGTGTGGTTCTCTCCCACTCTGACTCTGGATTGATCTCGTAACTCACTTTAACAATAGATTGACTGGTTTGATTTCCTTGCTGTCCAAGGGACTCTCAAGAGTCTTCTCTAGCACTACAATTTGAAAGCATCAGCTTTTTGGTGCTCAGCCTTCTTTATGGTCCAACCCACACATCCATGTGTGACTACTGGAGAAACCATAGCTTTGACTATATGGACTTTTGTTGGCAAAGTGATATCTCCGCTTTTTAATAGGCTGTCTAGGTTTGTCACAGCTTTTCTTCCAAGGAGCAAGCATCTTTTAATTTCATGGCTAGAGTCACTATCTGCAGTGATTCTGGATCCAAGGAAATAAAGTCTGTCAGTTTCTACTTTTTCCACATCTATTTGCCATGAAGTGATAAGACTGGATGCCATGATCTTAGTTTTCTAAATGTTGAGTTTTAAGCTAGCTTTTTCACTCTCCTTTTTCACCCTCATCAAGAGGCTCTTTAGTTCCTCTTTACTTTCTGTCATTACAGTCATATCTGCATATCTGAGGTTGTTGATATTTCTTCTGGCAATCTTGACTCCAGCCTGAGTCATCCAGTGGGCATTTTGCATGATGTACTCTGCACATAAGTTGAATAAGCAAGATGACAATATACAGCCTTCACATACTCCCTTTCCAATTTTGAACCAGTCCATTTTTCCATGTCCGGTTCTAACTGTTGCTTCTTGTCCTACATACAGGTTTCTCAGGAGACAGGTAAGATGGTCTGGAATTCCTATCTCTCTAAGAAGTTTCCACAGTTTGTTGTGATCCACACAGTCAAACGCTTTCATGTAGTCAATGAAGCAGAAGTAGATGGATTTTTTATTTTTTGGAATTTCTTTGTTTTTTCTATGATCCAACTAATGTTGGCAATTTGATTTCTGCTTTCTCTGCCTTTTCTAAATCCAGATTGTACATCTGTAAGTTCTTCATTCACATACTGTTGAAGCCTAGCTTGAAGGGTTCTGAGCATTACTTTGCTAGTGTGTGAAATGAGTACAATTGGGCAGTACTTTGAATATTCTTTGGCATTGCTTTTCTTTGGGATTGGAATAAAAACTGACCTTTTCCAGTCCTGAGGCCACTGCTGAGTTTTCCAAATTTGCTGGCATATTGAGTGCGGCACATTAACAGCATCATATTTTAGGATTTGAAATAGCTCAGCTGGAATCTCATCACCTCCACTAACATTGTTTGTACTAATGCTTGCTAGCGTTAATTTTCTGAATGTCTCACATCATGTGAAATGACGGGCTGGATGAAGCACAAGCTGGAATCAAGATTGCCATGAGAAATATCAATAACTTCAGATATGCAGATGACACTGCCCTTATGGCAAAAAGCGATAAAAGTGAAAGAGGAGAGTGAAAAAGTTGGCTTAAAACTCAACATTCAGAAAACAAAGATCATGGCATCCAGTCCCATCACTTCATGGCAAATAGATGGAAACAGTGAGAGACTTTATTTTGGGGGGCTCCAAAATCACTGCAGATGGTAACTGCAGCCATGAAATTAAAAGACACTTGCTCCTTGGAAGAAAAGCTATGAACAACCTAGACAGCATATTAAAAAGCAGAGACATTACTTTGTCAACAAAGGTCTGTCTAGTCAAAGAGATGGTTTTCCCAGTAGTCATGTACAGATTTGAGAGTTGGATTATAAAGAAAGCTGAGCACTGAAGAATTGATGCTTTTGAACTGCGGTGTTGGAGAAGACTCTTGAGAGTCCCTTGGATTGCAGAGAGATCAAACCAGTCAATCCTAAAGGAAATCAGTCCTGAATATTCATTGGAAGGACTGATGCTGATGCTGAAACTTCAATATTTTGGCCACCTGATGTGAAGAACTGACTCACTGGAAAAGACTCTGATGCTGGGAAATATTGAAGGCATGAGGAGAAGGGGACAACAGCAGATGAGATAGCTAGATGGCATCACCGACTCCATGGACATGAGTTCAAGCAAGCTCTGGGAGCTGGTGATGGACAGGGAAGCCTGGCATGCTGCAGTCCATGGGGTAATTACTGAACTGAACTGAACTGATCCACTCCAATATTCTGGCCTGGAGAATTCCATGGACTCTATAGTCGATGGGGTAGCAAAGAGTTGGACAGGACTGAGTGACTTTCACTTTGCAACTGGTTATATCTTTGTTTGGGCTTCCCTAGTGGCTCAGCTGGTAAAGAAGCCACCTGCAATGCAGGAGACCCCAGTCCTATCCCTGGGTTGGGAAGATCCTCTGGAGAAGTGAATGGTTACCCACACCAGTATTCTGGCCTGGAGAATTTCATGGACTGTATAGTCCATGGGGTCGCAGAGTCACACACAACTGAGTGACTTTCACTTTAATGGGCACAGAGTTCAGTCTAGAGTGATAAAAAGTTTCCAGAGGTGGTGGTGACTGCACAGATGGTGAATGCATTTGACACCAATGAATTGCACTAACAGGTGATTAAAATGGTAAATTTTATGTGATATACATTTTGTTGCTATTGTTTAGTTGCTAAGTCACGTCTGACTCTTTCCAACTCCATAGACTGTAACCCGCCAGGCTCCTCTGTCTATGGGATTCCCCGGGCAATAAAACTGGAGTGGGTGGCCATTTCCTTCTCCAGGGGGTCTTCCTGACCCAGGGATAGAACCCATATCTCCTGAACTGGTAGGCAGATTTTTTACCACCAAGACACCAGGGAAGCAATGTGTATTTTACCACAATTTAAAAAAAAATGTTAAGGGAAAAAAGGAATTTGCTTCTACCATGGAGCCAGTGGGTGATGGAAATGCAATCTAAACCCAGGCAGTCTTGCCCAAAGATTCTGATGTATGTATATTACTAAAGGAGACTGGGTCATGAAAGCCTTTTGGGAAAAACAAGATATGAAGGGGAAAATGGAAATAACCAAGGAATAATATACCATTCATGGAGCTTCATTCCTTACCATTCAACTCTCTTTTGGCTCCAGAAATGATAGGAAAGACCTAGGATTCAAGCTCCAGAACTGGTTGTTTAAGTTTAGAACCTGTGGCTTACTAGCTATGAAACTCCAGGGAAATGCTCCTCATGCTCGCTCAAGTTTCTTCTCCCTTGGGGATTTATCTGTTGTGCTCCTCTTCAGGATGATTGTATGAATCACAAGAGTTAATAGGTCTGTGTTTTAATTGCCTATTGCTTCATGAGAAACCACTCCAAAACCTAACACAACTGGGCTCAGCTGGACAGTTTTTTGTTGTTGCTATTCTGTATGGTGTCAGATAAGGTTATGCATGTAGCTGCATTCAGTTGGCAGTTCAGCTTGGGTTAGCATGTCCATGATGACTCCATCCATATGCCTGGGAGTCAGCTGGAATTTCTAGAGTACTTGGAGATGTTGGCCGGGCCTCCCTCCCTCTCCATGTGGCTATCAAGCCTGGTCGCCAGATGTCTTTATTTTATTTTATTTTTTTTTTCGAGTGTACAAGCGTTCCCAAACATGAATCCCCTCCCACCTCCCACCCCATGCCATCCCTCTGGGTCAGATGTCTTTAGAGCCAAAATGATGGAAGCAGAAACTGCCAAGTCTCTTGAGGCTTAGTCCCAGAACTGGCAGAGTCATTTGTATCATATTCTGTTGGTTAAAGCAAGTGATGTGACCAGCCAGATTCAAAAGGAGGAGAAATAGAGTCAACCTCTTGGTGGGAGAAATAGTATGCTCATGAAAAGATGGAAAGATCTGTTGGCAGCCTTCTTTGCCTGGCAATCAACCATAGCCCTGCTCCTAGGTGGGGATCAGAGTTCAACCACCCCCTGCCAAGATGGGGACTAGAGAACTAGACAAGAGAGCCTTATGAGTAGTTTTAGCATGATCCTAAATGCTGCAGCACACAAATGTTCAATACGTGATATTGACCATTATCAATCTTTCACAACTTTTCCTAACAGTTGCAGATAGCACTGTACTGTACCAACTTTACAGTGATACATGGACCAACTGAACTTTCAGATTTCTACCAGTTTTAACACCACAGCTTCTTGAGTCCCCTTTTCTAGCTACTGGAAACTGAGGCTTAGGAAGGTGGAGTGACTTGCCTCGAGTCACACTCTTAGGTAACAAGGTGAAGTTCACATCCAAAGCTGTCTCCCCTGCTCCGCCCCCCAACTAAAGACGCTGCGTTTTCTTCCTCCATTTAGTAAGTAGTGTATTGGGCACCTATCACACGACTGAAGGAGTAGACATAAAGAGTATAATGACATTTATTTAATAATATTATTCAAGATTAGTTAATTGGATTCTCATCATAAACCTATAATGAAGGTGTTAAAATAGTCTCCTCCCCATTTCACAGATGAGAGTGAGGCAAAGCAAGGTTAAAAAAAAAAGGATCTTACCCACATACGGATTAGAGTCTATTGGAGAGAATACTGGATAGCCAAGCAAATAATTAAATACACTAATTACAAATCATTCTGCTAATGGAGCCCTGGTACGGATCCCAGTCAACCAAATCAAGGGGCTCAGGTAACCCTGGCAACGGATCTTCCTGCCAATAGTAAAGATGGAGCCCACAGAACAAGCACCTTTACGCACTCCGCTATTACCCACAATGCAGTGTCAGCCGGGGAAGGAGCGTGGGTCTGCCAGGAGTTAACATGGCTTCCGTAGTTACACCACCCTGTCTTTTTACTTAATCAGCGACCTAACTGCCCAGACCAGGCTAGAGATCAGGAACTAAGTCTTCTTTGCGCCTCCACTCACCGCGACCACAAAAGCGACTGAAACAGGGCAGCACCTCGTGGAGGTAAACTCAGTAACCAAGGAAACCCTACTTCCGCTGACGTCATTACGGCGACACGTGGATCCAAGATGGCGGCGGCGATGGTGAGTGAAGGAGACTCCGGGAGCCGGAGATGGAGCGGGCCGCTCTGGGGTATCCTAGGACTTCCTGGCGTCCCATGCTTGGCCCGATCCACTTCAGGGACCCCTAGCTCAGGCCTGAGGGACATCCCTGATTGGGCTTGTCTCCCCCAAACTCCCCGTCTCCGGCCTTTGCCCCGCACTCAGGCTTGTCAAGGCCCGAAGTTTTGGGGGAGGCTCTGGGTCAGAGGAAAGGTCTCAGCTACCACCCCAGCCGGTACCTATTCCAGTCTTGGTCTTTCCCTCCTGTGACCCCCATTTCCCAATTTTCACTTTGCAATCCTCACCCCTTCAAAGAGCCCCCGTTACTCCCAGTTTTGCTCCTCCCTCTCAGGTCTGTACCCTGCTTTCTCCGCCTCCCCGCCTCCCCACTATCTTGACCAGTCCGCGGATGCGTGCTCACCTCTCCCACCCCTAACCCTGTGTCATATCCTTTCTAGAGCCCTGTCCTCACCTCTACCCTCAGTTGTCCCCACTGCGCACCTCTTGACTGCCTATACCCGGAAGCATGCCTTTACCCCTACCCCTCCAAGCCCCCATTGTCAATCCCCAGATCCTTCTCTAATCACATCTCGTCTTCTCTCAATTCCAATTCCCTGCCTCTCTCCTAGGGATCTTTTATCCCACTGGTTGTCAGACTTTTCTTTGCATAAGACTTGTGGTGGTGTGTGGGGGGAAGCTTGTTAAAAATGCAATTTCCAAAGATTCTAATTCTGTTGGCCTAGGAGATGCCTAGGAATCTACACTTTTGTAAGCACTCTAGTGATTATGATGGAGGTGGTCAGCTGTGAAAAGCACTATGCCAGTGCCGCCTGGCCCCCTCCCCTTCACATGCCCCTACAGGGCCACACAGCTCTTTAGGATGAAGTGTTTGTGTGGATAAGGTATGTGGATAAGCTGTACCCAGAAAGTGGGTCAGAACTGGCTGGCTTCTGGTATAAAATGCTGGAAGTAGATCTGTGAAAAACTGTCCCTTTCTTCTTCCAGAAGGTCGGCTCACATTCTGCTTGTAAAGAGACCAGAACCAAAATTGAAGTCACTTAGGCCAGAGTGATTTTGTACTGTTCCTATATGTTGCTTCCTCAGCAGATAATTTTATCCTGGGAGTGCACACAAAAGACATTTGACTTTAGTAAAGGAAGATTCTTGTTTAAATTCTTTGGTATTGATTTTTGCCAAGCAAGGATAGGTTACTGGCTGATAACAAATTCCCTTCCTCCTATTAACCAACTGATAAATTATCCTTTTTGTTTAATAAGGGATTCCTTATTTAGAACCTCAGAGGTCAAGTAAAAGACTTCACAGCTTTGCCTGATATCTGTGGTCTTAGACCACAGAAAAAAATCCCAAACGTGGTATGTTGAAACCAATTTTTTTTTTTTTTCTGGACCACTTTCAGAACAAGAATGGCATAAGAACTTAACATGAACAGGAAAAGTCACACCCTCTTTTGCCATAGGGAAGGAGTTCAGTAAAGTTGCATTTATAGCATTGCACTGGGAAATTCTTGCTCTGTTCTGAGGTTTTAAGAGGTAATAAGTTAACATATTTCTGGTACACATTTATTTAATCAACAAATATTTGAGTGCCTGCTCTGTGCCAAGACTTAGGGATGTACTGGTGAGTTAGAGGGTCAAGGTCCCTGTGCTTGTGGAGTTTTTCTAGCCTGAGGAGACACTCAGTAGGAAAATACATGAACAAGGTAATGTCAGATAGTGGTAAGTGTGAAGAGGGCAAGGTGACGTGGTAGTAATTGGAGGGCGACAGGCTGGTGCCACTGCTTTGGATTACGTGGTCAGAGAAGTCTTCTCAGAGAAAGTGACGTGAGTTGAGACCTGATTGACGAGAAGGAACCAGCAATGCAGAGAGTGTTCCAGGCAAAGGAGATGGCAAGTATAAAGGACCAAGGTGGAAAAGAGTATGTTTGAGGAACACAGAAGGCTGGAGGGGCTGAAACATGGTGAGGAGTCGGGGGTTGGGGGGAGCAAAGAATAATACAAGATGGAATCAGAGAGAGGCAGGAAGAGCTGTGTTTCTAGAAGCATGCTTGTAATTGTGGGTTGTAGTCTACAGTTTGTAATCTGTGGATTGCATTTTGAAAGACTGTTCTGTTACAGTGCTTGCCCTTCCCACACTTTTCAGAATGTTACATTAAGGGAGCCAGCTTGTTCTCAACCTGCAGAGAAACCATGGAAAGGCATTTGGATTTTATTCTAAGCACAGTGGACAGCAAAGTGATTTTATGTTTGTTGTGTCACCTGGGAGTATCATCCTCTGTTTTCATGATGAATGCTATAAACTGATTTCCAGAAGTTGAGAGTGTAGTGTGTACAGGGACCCACAGAGGCCACTTTAAAGAGGGCACATGAGCAGCTTCATGTTCAATGCAACAGTGAAAAGTCACGGAAGCACATTTATTACCAGGGGATACTACGTGTCCGTCATACTCCGTGTGACGGGCTGGTGGGCAGATAAACTTGAGCTTGGTCTATGTGAAGCCCTTTATTATACGGAAGTCAGAACAGTCCCCACACCCTTGTACAATAGGTTGTTTCACAACTGCTGGGGATGGAAGTGTGTGGCTCTGCTTTGGGGTGTCTGGGTTTCTGAGGCAAGTCATACAACCAAAGAGGAACCTAGCTAATAGATTCAGTGACCGTGGGAACATGCTGGCTTTTCGTTTTTTCTTTTATTTTGAAAGTTAGGGTTGTGGGTGCAAGTTTCAAGTGATATTTATGGGTTTTTACCTCCCTCCCTTTCCTTAGTGATTGGTTCTTCTTCCCCAGGGGTCGGCTGCCGCCTCCCAGATCTGTGTCCGCACAGTGGGTGTTTCCTGAACTTCCCCAGCTAGGAGTAGGTGGCTGATGTAAACAGAAGTTCTCTGTAGTTTTCCTGCGTTCCTCCTGCCCTGGCTTTAGATGACTGTAAAGTTACATGATACCCAGTTGCTCTAGCTGGGTCTGAGGTGAGGAGCAGGCCCATATCTCATCCTTTATAGAACTGTTGAGCATATGGAATATGCTCTGAGGAATATTATTTTGGTGGAACTTGGGAAGTGTCCATTGAGGACATTTGTAGACCTCTCAGGAGTCTAGAAACCTCTGTTTGGAAAATAAAACTCTGTGTATTTCTCTCACACATTGTTCATGCTGTTTGGGGTGTTACGTTTTTTTCCATTTTATTGGATTATAATTCATATAACGTAAAATTCACCCTTTTAAAGTTTACAGTTCAGTGCTTTTTAGTATATTCACAGAGTTGTGCAACCTTCACCACTGTCCACCTCCAGAATATTTTCATCACCCCATTAAAAAAATCCATTAGCAGCCACTTCCTACTCCCCCTTCCCTCCAGTCCCTGGCAACCATTAATATACTTTCTGTCTGTATAGATTTTTCTGTTCTGGACATTTCATGTAAATGGGATCAAACAATATGTGGTGTTTTGTTATCTAACTTTTTTTTTTTTAAACAAGGCATAATGTTTTCAGAGTTCATCCATGTCATAGCATGTGTCCTTTTTATGATCAAATAATGTTCCATTGTGTGGATAGACCTCATTTGGTTTACCTTTTCATCTATTCATGGATTTGGGGATTGTTTCTACTTTCAGGATGTTATGAATAATGTTGCTGTGAACATTTTGTGTGCAAGCTCTTGGGTAAACATTGATTCTGTTTTCTTGGGTGTATACCTAGGAGTAGAATTGCTGGGTCAGTTCTCACTGTTCTGAGGTTGAGTTTGATCCAGTCCAGAGGCAGGGGAATGGTCTAAATGACCTCTAGGTTCCTTTGATCAAATGAAAGCAGTGCTAGTCAGTTCCTTCCTCCCACTGTCCCCCTCGCCCCCTGTCCCCCTGTCCCCGGGCCAGTCAGAAGCACTGGAATCGTGTTTTGTGATGAAGTCTGGCTGATAGAGGCCTGGGACAGAAGGCAGGAGGCCTGGACTCTGCCAGCAGTCCTGTGTGTGGCAACTTGCTGTCTCCCCAGGGCCTCACCTGGGAATGGCCAGTGGCTCATTGAGGAAGAGGCAGCTGGGGCTTAGACCCAGCACTGCGACTGATCTATCAGGTGGCTTGGAGCAAATTACTTTGGTGTTATTCGTCTGTTTCAGCACAGGTCATATGTGAAATGAAGATTTAGACTTGAGGATTTCTAAATTCTTCAATGAAATTTGTAAAATTTTCAATGATATTGAAGATTTCAACTTCAGGTTGAAAGTTTTGTGGCTTAGAATACTTGCATTCAAGGTGATTTTTGCTAATATGCCTATAAAATCAGATTTTTTTCCCCGTGATCTTAGTCCCTGTGGTCTTTCCGGGCTGCTGTCTGTTGGTTGTATTGTCTGTTCTCTCCACTTGCTCCACCTGGCACACGTGTTCTGCAGGAGCCGCTGTGTCCTTAGAGCCGAGGTGCCAACACCAGTCCTTGGCACAGATGTGTTTCTCTGAGAAGTCCCTTTAAAGGAGTGCCCTTAGTCCCCCCAGGAAGTCCAAGGAAGGCAGAGGCGGCATTAAGTTGCCTCTTGGTTTCTCTTTTACAACTTGGACAAAAGTTTCCCTTTGATCTCAGTGAAAAAGAAGCAGGCCACAGAATGCTGAAGGTTGAGTTTTGATCTCTGGGCACTGGCAGGAAGGTGGGAAGGACTCAGGATGAACAGGGCCATCTGGCCATAGGCAAGTGGTAGGAGCCACCTATCACCCCAGACCTGCTTTGATCCTTGAACCATTTGCTGACACTGATAGTTCCCAAGTGGGACATGGTTTCGGATGCTGGGACTTCTCAGTTCTGTCCCATTCTTCTTCATTGCTTCCTTCTCTGCTCTGTACCATGACTTCTCACCTATCCACAAGCATTAAAACTGACAGATCTCCCAGGGTTTGAAATCTGAAGGTTTTGTGTTCAGAGGGTATACTAAATGGTACTGGCAGTTCTTAAAAAAAAAAATCAAATCACAAATTGGAGCTGAATTGATAAGCCAGTTTAGAAGGGAGTCTGGGTGCCCTGGCCAGTCACTTAGTATCTTTGGGCCTCAGTTTCTAATGAAGCAGATGTTGTGCTAATGAAGTGACTGTTATGGAGCACATCTTCACATGGCTTTGATTGGGGTTGGGGGCAAGGAAAAGAGGGTGGCAGGCACAGGACTTTACATTTTTTTCCAGTTAGTTGCCAATATTTAATAATTGGGAGATTCCACATTACAAAAGTTCTGGATTTTCATTTTTCTCTTGAAAATTTGGGCCCAAATTTCCCATAAAGAATATTCACCGTGCAGGACCCAGTCTTCCATACCTTTTGGCTTATTCCTTAGCAGCATCACCCAGTAAGTAATTTACATGGCCTTTCTAGGGGGTTGAATTAGCAACCCCTGAATGAGGTGGTCTCTCTATAAAAATCTTCCTATTTTGACATGCGGATTCAAAAGCAATATTTAAAGTTTGTGGTAATCCCCTAGGTTACCTAATTTTGAGGGGAAATTTTCTGTTCACAAGATACATGTCAGTTGATAAACCATATGTCCACCCATTATTCCATCTGATCTTTACAAAAACCCATTTTACAAATGAAGAAACAGGCTGGGTCTAAGCTCATGGAGTAGAATCTGACACGGATTGGTTTTATGACTTCCAGCCAACCATCTGGTTCTTTAAACATATTACTTAAAAGAAAAAAATTTTTTTTACTGTGGTGAAATAGACATAAAATGTATCATTTAAACTATTTTATGTGTACACTGGCTTTGCATGTACAGTGGCATTGCTTGTACAGTGGCATGAAATACATTCACATTATTGTGCAACCATCACCACCATCCATCTCCAGAACTTTTTTGTCTGGATCAGTTTTCTTATTTTTAAAATGAGGATGAGACTCTGAAAGAATTGTGATGATTAAATGAAATAGGAGATGAACACGCCATAACTTTCCTACTCCAGGGTTTGAAATCTTTAGGAGATGAACTATCTAAGCCTATTGCTTGGGCTAACAGAGTATTTAATAAATACCCAAGGGGGGAGGGAAGTTCCGTGCATTTTTCGTGTTTTATTTCTGCGCTTTCTGGCCTCAAGGTATGGGTCTGGATGTCTTCTGCTTGGTGAGGGTAGTTATTAGTTTCGCCTGGACTTTCACACAGTTGGTTGTTCCCAAAGAACACTTTTGAGTCTTTTTGTGTGTCTCTGCCCAATAAACTATGCTAATTTTTTTGGCTGCGCTGCATGGCTTGTGGGATCTTAGTTCCGTGACCACAGACTGAACAGGACCCCTGCCCTGAAAGTGTGGAGTTTAACCATTGGGTCATCTTTCTCCACTCTTGAAACAATGTATCAGCTACTAGTATTAGCTCCATTTTATTCCTGAAGAAGGAGAAGGCAATGGTACCCCACTCCAGTACTCTTGCCTGGAAAATCCCATGGATGGAGGAGCCTGGTAGGCTGCAGTCCATGGGGTCGCGAAGAGTCAGACACGACTGAGCGACTTCC
>SJYQ01109702.1:0-10673 GCA_006410935.1 Redunca redunca | reverse complement strand
TTGGTCTGCCGGTCTTGGCCCTGGCAGTCATCACACCAGGGCCCCCGCCCCTCTCTCCCCTCTGAGCCCCGCCTCCTGCCGCTGGCTCAGCCTCCCAGCCCTGGACACAGTCAGTACACACAGCCCAGAGGCTGAGCTCAAAGAGAAATAAAAGGAACTGCCAGGGTCCCCATGGCTATGGCTAGCACCTTCATACCAGGACTGAACCCCCAGAACCCTCATTATATCCCAGGGTAAGAGCATACCCGTTTGCTTCTGGGAGGAGGGGTAATAAGGATATAGAGTTGTGCCACTTCGGCCTTGGGGGCCAAGTGGACATTGTGGTATGGGCATTTTATGGATGGGTTATCTATGATGTTGGAAAAGGAAAAGCAAAGGAATAGAAGGAACCGGGCCTGCTGTGAAGCTTTGTGTTGTATTCTCCATGGCAACAGGGTAACAGCGGAGGGGAAGGTTGAAAACCCAGACAGAGAACTAAGAAATGCTTGCTCCAAATATACACACAGCAGAGTCCAGAAATGATCAGGGCCTCAGCGGTCTCTGCTCCTCTGTCTGGGGATGGTGAGGCAGGGGCACTCTGGAGGTGAGCAGGTGAGACTTGTGCTGCAGGTACACTGGACACTGCCCACTACTTCGGTTCAGCATGGGCCAGACCTACGGAGAGTTGACTGGGCAGCTGCTTCGCGGCTCTCCTGGCCTCGCCTGGCCCCCCGCCCACCGCACACTTCTGCCTCCCATTCGGCCTCCAAGATCCCCCGAGCCTCGCAGGAGAAGCCTGCCTGTCAGGCGTGGACACGAAAGGCTCAGCTCCAGCATGGTCCCCGGGTATACAGGTTCGGATACGGGTATGAACAGGAGCCCCCATCCCAGAACACGGGCCCCACGCTCTAATGCATCTCCTTTGCCCCCCTGGCCACCTAGGTTTTGTGCCACAGGCACAGTTCATCTTTGCCAAGAACTGCAGCCAGGTCTGGGCTGAAGCTCTGAATGGTTTTACTCAGTGGAGTGGAGGACAGGGGAGTCAGGAGCTGCCCAAAGAGGCCAAGGGAGAAAAAGATGTGGAGAAAGACCAAGAGTCAAAGCCGGAGGCAGAGCTGGAGGCAGAAAAGGAGCCGGAGCTAGGGCAGAAGGCGGAACAAGTGAGATGGAGAAGGCTGAGGCAGAGTCCAGTGGTGGGAGTGGGGAGCCCCTACCTCTGTGCAGCCAGGCCCGTGGTGGCCATGTGTAGGCTGGCTGTGGGTACTGGGCCAGACCACTAGCCCCACTGCCCTGGGAGCTTGTGCTATAACCCAGGGGCTGAATTTGTTTGCCGTTTCTCCTCTATCAATTTCTCCTCACAAGGCTTCCCCTTATTCCATGGATGACAGAGACCCTCGCAAGTTCTTCATGTCAGGTGAGAGGATGTGGGCAATGACCAAAGGCCTGGGGATGTGCCTAGAAGGTACCGACTGAGTGTTCCCGCCCCCCAGGCTTCACTGGTTATGTGCCCCGTGCTCGCTTCCTCTTCGGCTCCAGCTTTCCTGTGCTCAGCAACCAGGCGCTGCAGGAGTTTGGAGAGATGAAGTCGTCGGGCAGGTCCCAGAAGGATCCTAAGCCTCTCCCCGCACTGTCCCGGACCTACCCTCAGCGCCTGGGCCTTTTACCTAAATACGGGGGCTATGTGCCAGGTGAGGATGGCCCAGGAGAGAGGCTTTGGGGACTGGGATATTTGTGTGTGTGTGTGTGTGTGTGTGTGTGTGTGTGTGAGTGTGAGTGAGTGATAGGTGGAGGTAGTTTGGGGGATGGGAACTAGTAGATACAGGGAGGGGTCCTTGGATCGTGAGGTTTGGCTTTATCACTGGCAGAAAAGGAACTGACGTAGCTCCTAGTGGGGAGTAAGGACCAGAGTTTGGAGGATAACTTGGAGGTTCTGGGTAACTGGCTGAGAAATAACTTTTATGTGCCTCTGGCTACAGATGACAGACTCTTTTGGCTACACAGGGTATAAGTTCCAGTTCGGCCGCACGTATGGGCATCTCACCCAGGATGCTCTGGCTCTCAGCACCCTCCAGAAGCAGCTCCTGGTGTAGGTACCTGGCATTTAAGTTCTCTCTTCCCTTGTCATCCTATCCCAGCCATCCTTTTGGAAAGAAGAAAGGCGGGTTGGCGGGAGGAAGCACAAAGAGAGAACAGTTTGGAGGCCGAGCACCTTTTTTATTAATAGGTGTAATAAATAAATAAATAAATACATAAACAGAAGCCTGGGCTCCTCCTCCCTCCTTGACCGCCAGGCACTGGCCACAGCCTATTTACAGCTGGGGGCTCAGGGAACTGGCCCCAATACTGTCACACAACCTCCTCACCACCTGGCCGAGGGAACCCTGCAAGTGGGCCTTCTGGTCACCTCCCTCCACAGGGAAGTACCTGTCTGCACCCATGGGAGGACTGGCCAGATTGGCTGGGGAGACTCTGGCAGCCCAGTGCTGCATCCCTTCCCTCCTCTCCTGGGGGAAGGTCCGGACGAGGTCACTGGGACAGGTAATGGGGAGTAATTAATACTGAGCACAGGGATATGTGGCCCCCAGCTCTCAGTCTACTCTCTGTAACCAGGTCAGACGGCTTGGGAAGCGCTCTTAGGTGATGAGCCTGGGGGCTGTGAGGGTCCCTGAGGCCGCCAGCATGCACAGGGCCTCAGTTCTGGCTGCTTCCAGGGCTTGGACTTGGAGTTGGGGTCAGAGTCACGTAGGCCAGGGGCACCAGGCCGGTGTCTGGGCCGCGGCTGCAGCGCAGCCAGTCCGCCCCGGCTGGCCCCAGCACCCGCAGGGTGTCTCCCTTGCGGAAGCTCAGCTGTCCAGGGCCTGTGGCCAGATGGTGGCACAGCGCCTTCACCTCACTGGGGAGACAACAAATGGAGGTCAGAGAAAGCCCATCCCAAGCCAGCCTCAGCCCCTCAACCCTCCAGTCTCCCTGGCTCACCATGGAGGCTTGGAAGGCAGGCCTGGAGAGGGTGGCTCCTGCAGACTGTCCTTGGGCTCCGGGTCCCGGCGGGCACCCACTGTTTGCGCCACGAGCTGGAACACAGACTTGTCCAGGCTGAGCCAGTCCGAGGGCAGCCTAGGGGACAGTGGTCAGGGCTCTGGCTCCATCTGTGCCAGTCTTAGAGCAGGCTCTCCACCCCCTAGTCCCCACCAGGGGCCACCTCTTACCTATTTGTGGGTCGGGCTTCCCGCTGAGCCTTCCGAGACCCAAAGAGGTGTCCCCACTTGATGCCCCCTGGTGAAGATTCAGATGCTCCTTCCTCATTTTCTGCTGGGGGGGCAGCAGACCCTTCCCTCTCCCGGCTCCGCCTCAGCTCCGCCAGTACAGAATCAGGGGGGCTCCCCATCCAGAAGGGCCAGCCCCTCTCCCGGCCGAGGGTCTCCTCAGGGGCAGGGCAGGCCTCCGCTCCCTCCACGACTCCCTCTCGGGGGGGTGGCCCCACGCCTCCTGCCCCTTTCTTCTTCTCGCTGCTGCTACCAGTGCTGCTACCTCGGGGGAACCTAGAGCCCTCACTGGAGCCATCGATGTAGACCTGGGAGCTCTGCATGAGCTGGTACCACCAGCCAGCCTGCCCACTTCGGGCCCACCTGCCGCGCCCTGAGCTCCCGGCCGCCTCTGTCTCCCCCTCTTCCTCCTCCTCTTCTCCACCTTCTGGGGCACCCACACCCTTCACCCGCTCCCCGGGGGCTGCCCTGTCCACATCTCCGGGGCCGTCCTGGCCGCGGGAGCGGGCCAGCTGCAGGGTCGAGTGGGCGGACAATAGCAGGTCTTGGGACTCTCGCAGCAATTCCTTGTGCTGCCGCTGCTGCTGGCCGCTCTGCAGCAGCCGGTGCTGGAACAGCAGGTCTAGGCTGAAGGGCAGGAGGGCCAAGGGTTGGAGCAGCAGCAGCAGCTCCTCAAAGAGGCCAGGGCACACCGTATGCGCTGCATTCAGAAAGCCCCACGGCTGGTAGTGGGTCTGGATGATATCTAGGGGAGAAAGAGAGAGGGACTGAGCCACACAGAGAAGCAGAGCCTGGCCTGGGGTGTGCCTCGGAAAGGCAAGCTGGGCAGAGCCATCGCATACTGCTGGACAGGCTGTGTACTGTGCACTGAGCTGCACTGTGGTGTGAACAATGCCTCCGGAAGTTGTGCAGTGCACACGCTCCATCAGCTTAAGCAGCAACCTCGAGTTCAGAGGAGAGGCTCTTGGCCACCCTGACTTCCAGATTACCTGAGTATCCTCCTGGCTCCCAGGCTCTAACACAGCAGAGGCTGGGAAAGGACTCGGTAGAAGCCCAAGCCTCGAGATGAAGGCTTGTGTGGTTCTCCTCCCCACCTCTAGACTCTGCAAAGACAGCAGTGCCGCCGCCCCCTTTTGATCCTCCCAGGACTGGCCTGTATTGAGCTGGCAAGACAGCAGGGTTCTGAGTGTTACCTTCGTGGTTATAGAGGTGATTAAACCAGAACTCCAGGGACCGGATGCTGCAGGGAGAGAGGTGAAGAGTTGAGTCTTGTGCGGCTATAGCCAGATCGTGAGGTACAAAGGAGACAGATATGGGGGGTCAGACAGCAGAGGTACAGGTGAACATCTCCCTTCTATGGCAGGGCTAGTTTCATGTTACATGGTTCTAGAAACTCAGATGTAGGCAGGGGTGATTCACAAGCCAATCACTTCTTAGAATGGAGTTGACTTGCCCATGACCAAAGAAGTTAGGGCAGCTGCTGATGAGAGGACAGGGCAGCTCAGGGCCAGAGGGGATGACCCTGGCTCATACTCGTGAAAGAAGGATACTATGATATATGTGCCAAGGTGGACTGGGTCAAGCAGGACTCAGAAGCAGTGCTGGAACTAAGAGGTTCAGGGTTACAATACCCATGGAGACAGAACCAGATTAATTTCCAAATGAGCCAGATTATAGATTTATAAAAGCAGAAGCCTGTATTGGTGATCAGAGCCATGGGTCTGGTGGGAAGCCTGTGACCCACTAAGAGAGGCTGTAGCAAGGTGTGGAGAAAGTGGGCCTGAGCCTGGCCACAGATCCTGCAGATTCACCCTTTCTGATTCAGTCTAGGGAGCTGGTTCTTCAGAGGTGCTGGGGCCCAGGGGAGGGGGCTGGTGGGCTGCAGATTTCCACATACTCACTTGAGCAGCCCAAGGATGAAGGCGTTGAAGCGCATGGTGTGACTGGTGAGCTCTGGGAACTGGCTGACTTTGTTGTACAGGCCATGCAAGACCTTGGTGGATGGGCCTGGAAGGAAGCCAGAGTTGGAGGTCACCATCTTTGGAACCCTGAAAATTCAGCTTGGGCTTCTTCCCTTGCCACCAGCACTGACCTAGCTGTGTGGAGGCCTCCACCACACTCCACGGTGTGTTCTTACGTTGCCCAATGATGACGTCCAGCACAAAAGACTTGAGTCCGTCCTCCAACACTGCCCGCACCGCAGGGCACAGGTACTTCAGAACCAGGTGGCCCACATTGGGGCTCACAGAACTGTTCCCCAGCTTTGCCTGTGGATGCAGCGGGGAAGTACAGGGAATTACCTGGAGCCTTGGTCCTTTCTGACGGCCTTAGTCCTTACGGTACTTCTCTTGTGGTCCCCGTCCCTGAGGACCCAACTCTGAGTTCTGGGGGAAGGAGAGCAAGGGACGGGGGTAGCACAGGATAGGTGACGGTCAGCAGGACGGAGCTCAGCTCTCCAGTCTCTCGCCTACCTTGACCCCAGGATCCCGGCTTGTGCCAAAATGGGCCACAATGAGGTCCACAGCAGTGTTGACAGCTTTCACCAGCCCTGCAAGTGAGAATTTGATGCGCCAGGTCCCTAAGTGAGTCCCCAAGCAAGCTGGCTGGGAGTGGGCCCTCGAGGGGAGAGGGAAGGGCTTACACACACACACACACACACACACACACACACGCTCTCTCTCTCTCTCTCTTTCTCTCTCTCTGTCCCTGCATAGGTACCACAGGCCTTGGCTTCTTCCTGGTTTTGCCCAGTTTTCAAGTCCTTCCTGTTTTAACCTCTCTGCCAAGACCCACCCCAATGATTCCATTAAGACACTCAACGTACTCACTTCCTTGCCCTTTTACTTCAAGCCTGGATCAGTCTAACTCTCCATCCTCTCCACTTTGAGAAACCAGGCTATTGGCTGCTGTTGGAGAAAGTCCAAAGCTGTTCACCAAGGGCCTGGGAAGGGCACTTCTTTGATGCGTGCCTTGCAGCACCCTCTGCTGTGCCCTCAGGTTGCCATGCCAAATCTTTATCCCTCTTCTCAAGCCCTTGGTTCTACCTCACTCAGAGATCAGAGGCCACTGGTAATGAATTCAACTTCCCTCTCCATTCAAAAGACGGGATTATCACATCTATCCTCCTTCCCACCTGCCCTCCCTTACTCCCTTTCCATCTTGGAGGAAGGTGGCCATTCCCCTTCTTGCCTAAGGTTCTTCCCTCTCGATGCTCTGAGTCCTCTGCTCTGTCTAGGCAAGGGACTTCAGCTTCATCTTTCTCCCTTTCACAAGCTCCTTCTCTTTAGCCCACAGTTATGCTCAGTCTTCTCCTCATCATCTCATTTAAATGGCTCTGCTAAATAGACTGGTTCCCTGTCAGTCCTTATCTGATTAGATGTTATGATCATGCTTATCCAAGCCACCGTGTCCTGTAGTACTTGAGCTCCCCTGGTATAGCACACAGGGGTCTCCCTCCCTACACATAGCTCCCTGAGGGAAGAGACGGGAGACTGAGTCTTAAGCATCTGATAAATGACTGTTGTCCACTTGCAGATACTCATGATCCATAGTACAGACTTCTGCCCTCTTGCCCCAAAGCTCGTGCTAATTCCCTCCCAGCATCTGCAGTTCTAAGACAGGGAAATATTCTGAAGGGCTAGATAGTGAAGCCAAGAAGCAGCAGATTTCCAATCTTGAGCTAGGAATGATATTCACCTTTTTTCTGAAGCACATCAATGGATACAGCCTCTGAGCTGCCATCTGGAGACAGGCAAAACTCAGCAGGGGGCTTCTCAGTCAAGGAGAAAGGGTCTTGGAAGTCAGGGCAGGTTAGCGGTAGCGGTTTCACTACTTGACCTGGAAAGAAGAGAAAAATCAATCCCAAGCAACTGTTTCCTTGAGTGGCAGCTCAGTTCTGTGCCTCATGTCCTCTGAGATGTGTTCTTTTGGGACTGACCCCTTCCCTCCCGGCTGTAGCAGAGCCTGCCCTGGGTTTTCTGGGGACCTGGCCCACACACCATT
The DNA here is from genome assembly GCA_006410935.1 of Redunca redunca. Taxonomy (NCBI): domain Eukaryota; kingdom Metazoa; phylum Chordata; class Mammalia; order Artiodactyla; family Bovidae; genus Redunca; species Redunca redunca. Next base: position 3,429 of record SJYQ01109702.1, on the reverse strand, counting down.
CAGCCGGCAGTTCAGATGGCCAGCAGCACCGAGGGAGCCAGGGAACTCAAAGATGGGGTTCCTTCGGGCCAGCCGAGCATCCTGTGGCCTTCGGTCTAGGCTCCCTGACAAACCAGGGGGTCCTAGAGGGTTCTTCCTCCTGTATTCTCGCCACTTGAGTGCTTGAGGGGATAGATGGTTGGCTGAAATCAGGAGAGATTAGCAGAAGAGACAGGAAATAGTTAAAAGACAGCATTTCATACCCACCCAGTAGGCCTGTATAAAACCCGAAGGTTGGGATATTAGCTACAGATGCGCAGACTGTAACCTGTGACCCCATGTGGAGTACAGGAAATCATTCAAAGGGGAGGTAGACTGCCTAGGTGGGACACGGGGATGGGCAGTGAGCTTCATACCGTTACTGGGCCTGGAAGCCATGCTGCCCTCGCCACCTCCCCGGGCCAGGCTCTCCGCTCGGCTGAGGCTAGATCTCCAGGACCCCAGAGGAGGCAAGCTTCCTGTTCCATGGAGCCGGTACTCAGCCAAGGTCAGTATCTTCGGATCCTCCTTCTGTGGCTGCTGGGAGATGGCAGGCCGGACAGCAGGAGGACAGGAAAGGCCCCATGGAGGTGGGCTTTCTGTGGCTGTGGCCTGCTCTGGGAGAGGGGAGCACGAAGTGGAGGCCGAAGAGTCAGTGCTGGGCCCAAAGGGGCCAGTACTCCGGATGGGGGAGTAGCTGCCCAGGGGTGACGGCCGCGAGGTCTCTGGCTCAGGCCTGGCTTTCCTGGCACCCCTGTGGGTGGGCACCTGTGGCTCCCCTGAAGGAGCTGGGCCTGGGCCTTGAGCAGTGGGGGCAGCTGCGGGGGCAGGCTGCGGTGCACGGCTGCAGCCCGAGAGGCTGTAGAGCTGGGAAAGGCTGTGCAGGGCCCGGGCCTTGGCCAGCTGCTTGGGGAAGTGGTGCTGGAACACAAACGGCTGGATGGGCAGCGTGGTCGGCCTCTGCTCCTTGCTGTAGCGAAGGACCGGTCGGCTCTCAGTACCACCCCCTGCGGCAACAGGGATGGAGAAGGAATCAAACACTGAAATCACATGAGAGGAAGCCAAGAAGCAGTCAGGAGATGATGCTCACCAGGGAGAGTAAGAGAGGGGCAGGACCTGGGCTGGAGGAGCTGAGTAGGGTAGGGGTAATTGACTCTGTGGAATGTGCCACTGCTTCTCCCATCTTCTCCTGGTGTTTTAATAACATTGACTTGTCTCTTGGCCGTTCAGCCCTCTCTTCTTTTTCTTGACTTCAAATGTGGGTGCATCTTAAGGCTCAATTCTTATATTTCCCTTTACACTTTCTTCCCTGCACTGTTCATATTCAGACAGTCATATAGGTGACTTCTGAACCCATGGCTTTAGCCTCAACCTTTCTCTTGATCTCTAGATCATTCTGCTTTAGGTTTCTGTTTCCAATTAAAATTTGCTATTTTAAATACCTCATTCATTCTCCTGATGAGTTCCATTTCTGCCAATGACAGAACCACCATTTTCTTTGTGAAAGTGAAAGCGTCAGTCACTTGGTCATGTCCGAGTCTTTGTGACCCCCCCAAGGACTGTAGCCCGCCAGGCTCCTCTGTCCACTGGGATTCTCCAGGCAAGAATACTGGAGCGGGCTGCTGTTTCCTTCTCCTCTGTATCTAAGGTCTAAAGGCCTGGAGTCAGCCACATACTTTCAGTGTCAAGATGTTAATTTACTTCAAGCTTTCACCCATCATCCCCTCCTCAACTACAGCCCACATATTTCATTCTTGATCAGATCTAACCATAATAAAATATTTCCTTACTTGCTGCCAGAATCAGCTTGCTGTCACCCAATCTACCCCAGTCATACTCTTTCACTGACCCTAGCATTGGAACCCCAGAGTCCGTATCTGCTCCCTCCACACAGAGGTGTGTTTCCCAAGGCTGGTCCTCTCCTGTTCTTTCAGCCAGTCTTCTAGTCAGTGTCCCACAAAACATGTGTGTCAGAACTAAACACAACACTCCACAACGCCGCACGTGGGTTGTGCTTCTAATTAAACACCGCGCACTGTCAACACCCGAATAAACACAAGGTGGCGCTATAACCACCCAATCACCTGAAACCCTGGGCGTGGCTCACTCGCACCCAGGGCTCGACAGCTCCGAAGCAGGAATTAGTATCCATGGTTACAAGACCTGGGTATTGGAAGTTTACAGATTAAGTCGTTTGCCCAGGGTCACGCAACTAGGAAGTGACAGAGCTAGAATTCTGCCTAAGCCAGAGTTTGGCTTTGGGACTAATGTGCTCTCTGCCACATCGCACCACACATGAAATGGTACCAGGCTGGATTTTCCCACTCCGTCTTTCCGCATTTATTTACTTCGGCGAGTCTTAAGGGGATGGTGACCACAACCCCATAAGGCACGTGTTTCAGAACCACTCTCAGTAGACATTTTCAGACTATACTCTCCTGCCAGTCCCAGTCAGGGCTTAGCGAACAGCCCTTGTCAATCGCCCTTGCTCATTATGCTCCAGTCATACCTTCTTCGGTCCTTAAACGTATCAAGTTCATTAACATCTTAGGGTCTTGTGTTCCTTCTGCTTGAAATGAGCTAGGCATCAACTCAAGCACCACCTTCTCCTCAAGACCTTCTCTGATCGCCCCAGGGCCTCAGGCAAGTCATGCTCTCATCACCCTGTTGTATTTCCTTGTTAGCCATTTTTCACTGTCAGAAATTATCTTATTTGTTTATTGTCCATTACTCCCTATTAGGGTTCTGGAAAAGCAGGGATTTTTAAATTGTTCCCTGCTGTATCTCCAGTGCCTAGAATAGACCTTGGTATAAGGTAGGTACTGAATAAAAGACATGAACGAATCCTCACTGTCACCCTTGGTTCAGTATGGTCTCGCTGCATCCAAATCTTCTTACACGGGCCAGCTCACCTCCTAGAACACCAGTTCTATCTCCTGTGGGTCTGCTGCCCATAGAACAAAGTCTAATCTCAGGCAGGTTGGTGGCCACACCTGTGGCAAATGCGCTACCCTCCCCATTGACACGGCTCTTTCCACCACCCCTTTCCCATCTTTAAGCACATTGCTTTTCTGGCTGGGAATGCCTTCATCCTCTCCACTTATTCAAATATCAAATTTCAAGCCTGAGCTGACCCCGGCTGTCAGATTAGGCCCTCCCAACCTCAGCTTTACTGTACATGCTATATAGAGTACGTTTGAATTAGACTATCTATTCCTACACTTTTAAAAATCCTTCCTGCTAAGTTCTCAGGGTAGGTTTGAAGCAGAGAAGGAAGACTGGGAAAGGGGTGGGGTGACTACAGTGGGGAGCGGGTGTCAATTCTACCCTCTGGGAATACAGGGGACAAAGTTTCTCCTGTTCTTTGAGACAGCCCTTAGAAACACTGGAGATAGAGATCGAATTCACTCA
>SJYQ01109569.1:0-10541 GCA_006410935.1 Redunca redunca | reverse complement strand
TGAAAAAGTTGGCTTAAAGCTCAACATTCAGAAAACGAAGATCATGGCATCTGGTCCCATCACTTCATGGGAAATAGGTGGGGAAACAGTGACAGATTTATTTTCGTGGTCTCCAAAATCACTGCAGATGGTGATTGCACCCATGAAATTAAAAGACGCTTACTCCTTGAAAGGAAAATTATGACCAACCTAGATAGCATATTAAAGAGCAGAGACATTACTTTTCCAACAAAGGTCCATCTAGTCCAGGCTATGGTTTTTCCAGTAGTCGTGTATGGATGTGAGAGTTGGACTATAAAGAAAGCTGAGTGCCAAAGAATTGATGCTTTTGAACTGTGATGTTGGAGAAGACGCTTGAGAGTCCCTTGGACTGCAAGGAGATCCAACCAGTCCATTCTGAAGGCGATCAGCCCGGGGATTTCTTTGGAGGGAATGACGCTAAAGCTGAAACTCCAGTACTTGGGCCACCTGATGCGAAGAGTTAACTCATTGGAAAAGACTTTGATGCTGGGAGGGATTGGGGGCAGGAGGAGAAGGGGACGACAGAGGATAAGATGGCAGGATGGCCTCACTGACTCGAGGGTCATGAGTCTGAGTGAACTCTGGGAGTTGTTGATGAACAGGGAAGCCTGGCGTGCTGCGATTCATGGGGTCGCAAAGAATCGGACACAACTGAGTGACTGAACTGAACTGAACTAAACTGAATGAGGTCATCATCTTTTAAAGTTCTATCTAGAGTGCCCTTTGTAGGAGTCTTCAGCATCCTCTCTGTTGCTGTTGTGGTCCAAGCCCTCATATTTCTCCTCCTGGATATCAGCTTCCTAATTGTGCTGCTGCCTCCAGCCTCAGTCTCTCCTGGTACATCCTTCTCCACAGGGTCACCAGTGAGATCCTTACAAAGCACAGCTGTCTTCATGGTATTGTCCTCCCTATGACATTTCCACCTGGGAAATAGCAAAGGTCCCACTGCTCATTGCAGAGCTTCCCAAACCTCTTACTATTTTGATGACTATGTCTATAGTCCCATTCCATCCATATAATTAGTTAGTATTTTACTGTCTTTTCTTTCTATCAATTTCAGTCTCATCTAAGCAAGAATATTTCTGAAGTCACGGTTTTGGCATTAAGTCTCTCTTACATAACAAAAAAAATTTGTTATGTAATTTTTAAGTTTGTGTATTAACTAAGTCATCTTACATACCACTAGTGGTATATTTTGAAAGCCCTTGGGATACTGAATAAAGATCAAATTTTTAAATCTGGCATTCAGAACCCTCCTTGATCTGATCCCAGTCAAATTTCCAGCCTTAATTTCCACACATAACCCACACACATAGAATGCTTCAAGTACAGGATCCACTCTGTATTTTCAAATACACTGTGCTTTTGCTCTTCTCTTAGCATTTTGCCTTAAAACTTTTTTTTTTAATGGAATGAGAGTTCCTTGGACAGCAAGGAGATCAAACCGGTTGATCTTAAAGGAAATCAACCCTGAATATTCATTGGAAGGACTGATGCTGAAGCTGAAGCCCCAATACTTTGGCCACCTGATGTGAAGAGCTGACTTATTGGAAAAGACCCTGATTCTAGAAAAGATAGAAGGCAGGAAGAGAAGGGGATGACAGAGGATGAGGTGGTTGGATGGGATCACCAACTCAATGGATGTGAGTTTGAGCAAACTCCGTGAGTTGGTGAAGGGCAGGGAAGCCTGGTGTGCTGCAGTCCATGGGGTCGCAAAGAGTTGGAGACGACTGAGGGATTGAACAGCAACAGCAAAGTATTTGATTTACACTGTTGTGTTAGTTTCAGCGTAGTGATTCACGGCAAAGTGATCCAGTTATATATATTTCAGATTCTTTTCCATTTTAGGTTATTACAAGATACTGAGTGTAGTTCCGTGTGCCATACAATAGGTCCTCGTTGGTTATCTATTTTATTTATTTTTTTAGGCCCAGTTGTGTGGCATGCAGGATCTTAGTTCCCCAGCCAGGGATGAAATCCATACCCCGTATGTTGGGAGTATGGAGTCATAACCACTGGACCACCAGGGAAGTACCTCCATTTTAAAAAATAATAATTTGACTTATTTTTGACTGCGATGGATCGTCATTGCTGCATGGGGGCTTCTCTTCGTTGCTGTGTGCAGGCTTCTCACTGCAGGGGCTTCTCTTGTTGCAGAGCACGACTCTAGGCGAGGAGCTTCAGTAGCTGTGGTACTCAGTGGTTGTGGTTGCCAGGCTCTAGAGCACAGGCTCAATAGTTGTGGTACATGGGCTTAGATGCCCCATGGCATTTGTAATCTTCCTGGAAAGGGATCAAACCCGTGTCTCCCTCACTGGCAGGTGGCATCTTTACCACTGAGCCAAAGGGAAGTCCCGTCCATTTTATATACATATGTACATAGTTCAGTTCAGTTCAGTTAATCCCAAACTCCTAATTTATCCCCCTCCATCCCAGCATTTTGCTTTTTTGCTCAGGGCATTCTTGAGCCTTAAGTTTCAGCTCATTTATAAGTTATCATGTGAAATCTCTTTGATCTTTCCAGACAGAATCAATCATTCTTCCTTCCTCCCTTTCTTCTTTCCTTCCTCTTTTTCTTTTTCTTTTTTTCCCCTTGAAGAAACATTTCTTCTATGGTTCTAGCTAGTTTTACTGTAATGTGAAACTTGCTATAATTTTGTTTGATAATTTTTCCTACTATGACATTTGGAAGTGTATCATTCAGAATCCTTGAAGGAAACAGATTGCATACTCAGATGGGGAATTGAGGAGCATAGAATGAAAGGAATGTTCATAAAGGTGTGGACAGGATAATGGAGTATCTACAAGTGTTTTGAAGTATTCAGAGTCTGTCTTCAGTGGGGAGTCACCAGAGGTGCTAACCCCTAGACCTGAAGGGCAAGGGAAGAAAGGGTCACAGGAACCGAAGAGAGGTGTACCTGTACCTTGTTGAAGGAGAGGGCCTTCCAACAGGGTCTGTGGCTTCTGTTAGCCCCATGAGTGAGTCCAGGAGAGCCAGCAGAAGAACTGCCAATTCAGTCCATGAAATCATCAGAAATAACACTCTGGTGTTGTTTTAAACCACCAAGTTTTGATATAGTTTGTTATGCAACAATAGATAACTGATATATCAGCAGGGAGGTGAAGCCATGACTATTCCTCCACCAAAACTGTGAGAAACCAAAAAGATCTGTGAAATGGAACCCATCATTTCAATGCAAACATATTAATAGTAAAAACATTTTTATTTTCTTCAAGATTTTTGTTTGATGTGGACCATTTTTAAAAAGTCTTTATCGAATTTGTTACAATGTTTCTGTTTTATGTTTTGGGCCTCAAGTCATGTGGGATCTTAGCTCCCCAACCAGGGATCAAACCAGCACCTCCTGAAATGGAAGGCAAAGTCTTAACCACTAGAGTGCAGGGAAGTCCCTTCATTTTTCATAGAGATACTTAAAACAGTTTTCTGGGAGCAATTCATCTTTATTTTATCTCAGCTGTTTGAAATAGAGCAATGTATGATGCCGTCTCTAGAAATTTTATCTAAGCTTATTTATAGAACATTAGGGTAGTTTGCTCCCTTCATTTTATCCTTTATTGGTGATCTTTGGATATCTATGATCTTTATGCAGTAACCATTTATGCCCTCCCTTTATGGTGATTGATATATAACAAATATCTTGGTCTCAAGATACGCAGGTCTATTAGAATGGCTCACTAAACATTTGTTCCTATTCTCTTTTGCTTTCCTTTGCAAAGAGTGGAAAACAAAATGCTAAACAAAATTTCCTGGCTCTCTTGTAGGTAGAGATGGTCATATGATACAGTTCTGTTCAAGACGTAGGAGAACATTTTCCATGAGATCTTCTTTCTGCATTAAAAAAAAAAAAAACTCATAAGAGAAAGTCCTTTGTTTTAGTCCTTTTGCCTTCTTCTTGACTGAAAACAAGAGAGTTCGAGGATGTTTTAATAAAGAGACTATTTACAAAGGTGCAGACAGGGTGTAGGAAAACAAAGGGGATAGAGCAGCACCCCAGGTGAGTATCAGAGAAGCTCTTAACTACTGTGGGGCCTGAAGGGTGAGGGAGGCAATTACTGGAAATAGAACGTGAGAGCTGCCTGTGTTGGGGTAAGGGGAGTGCTTTGAGAGGTGCTGTGACCTTCATGGTGGGAACAGACCATCTCTTCCTTCCATCCTGTGAGTACTCCTCTTTGGCTGAACCCCCCTGGGATCCAAGGATCAAGATCTACCTCTTAGACACAAATCTGGGTGGAAAAAGGTAGAAAGTTAACCTGGAAAGACAAGCAATAAAAAAGGCATCTATTACCTTTATATACCTAGTGTGCAAGATATGGTAAGAGTGCCTGATACAAAGGAAGAGATGAATAAAATTTTATTGAATTGAATCCAGTTCTTTATTTTATGCTACAGTGTTTAAAACCTAATCTGGGACTACTGCCAACCTCATTCAGGCCCAATAATCCAACATAAAATTGCTGCTCTACAAGGAACTTCCTTCACCCAACAGGAAAGGTCTTTTTCTGAGACCAGATTAAAAAGTGGCTCTTTGAAATAACTTTTGTAGATCTGGATATTTTTAAGCATGAGATGGTTCTTTAGTTTTAGAAATCCTGTCCTCTAATACAGTCTAACTCCTACACACTCACCTCATCAGGGTCTTCCAGAAGAAATAACTTTTGTATGCTACCTGTATGACTAAGTTTCAGCTTCTACATCTGTAAGAGAACAGTAATAACAGCTACCCATTACTCAAGTCTCTCTGGTGGCTCAGTGGTAAAAAATCCACCTGCCAATGCAGGAGATGCATTGGGTCAGGAAGATCCCCTAGAAAAGGAAATGGCAACCCACTCCAGTATTTTTATCTGGGAAATCTCATGTACAGAGGAGTCTGGCTGGCTGCAGTTCATGAGGTCGCAAAAGACTTGGACATGACTTAGTAACTAAACAACAGCAACAACTCAAGTCATGGATACAAATGTTACCTCCTTAGGCTTTCTAGGATATATAAAAAGAGAGTATGGGGCTTACCTGGTGGCTCAGTGGTAAAGAATCTGCCTGCCAAGGCAAGAGACACAGGTTCTATCCCTGGTCTGGGTAGATCCCACATGTCACAGAGCAACCAAGCCTGTGAATCACAATTATTGAGCCTGTCTGTGCTCTAGAGCCTGGGAACCACAACTACTGAGCCCACATGCCTAGAGCCTGTGCTCCAAAATGAGAGAAGCCACTGCAATGAGAAGCCCAAGCAATGCAACTAGAGAGTAGCCCCTGCTCTCTGCAAAGAGAGAAATGCCCAATCAGCAACAACGACCCAGCACAGCCAAAACAATAAGTGAATACATAAAATTATTTTAAAAAGAGAGGAATAACACCCCAAGTTACTTTCTAGCCCACTAATGTCTTATTAATTTTTTCTCATTGCAGTTATTACTTTTAAATTGTAACTTATTTACTGTTTACTTCTAGATTGTTGGTCTTCTCCCAAAAGAATACTTGATCCTTGTAAGCAGAGACCTTGTCTGTATTGTTCACCGCTGTATTCTAAGCACCTGGAAGTGACTGGGACATGGTGGTTGTTTGATAAATATTTGTTGATGAATGCGTGAACAATGTCAATTAAAAACCTCAGGCTATGGTGAATATTAAATAAGATGACAGTGCAATTCTCCTTGCATAAAGTAAAACTCTCTCTAAACCTAGGTGTTTTCTTTCCTCTTTTTCCTCCCTCACCATCTGTATCCACAACTTTGGCAAGCAAGTGAGCTTAACCTCAGCCTCAAAACATACCCTGAATTCTCTGAATGAAATTCATTCATCACTATCACTCTAGTCAAGCCACTCTCACCCTTACCTGGTCTACAAATAGCAGACTCCTAGCTAATCTCCCTGTTTGTTCCACTTGCTCCTGTTTCTCTCAAACCCCAATCCATTCTCCATAGTCAGAAAGATCTTTTAGAAACACAATTCATATCATGTCATGCCCCAGTTTACTTAATGACACCATCAACAGCCATCACCAGCAGCTTTCTAGGTATTTAGAATTAGCCCAAACTACTTTACATGGGCTAGCACCTGCGATCCTCTTAGATTTCATCTACTTTCGGCTAACTGGCTTTCTCTCTCTTTTCTGGATTTTAACAAATTTATTTCCATCCTAGTGCGGGTGGATTCTTCTGTCTGAATGTTTACCTAGCTGGCTCCTTACTGTCATATGAACTTCACCTTAAATGGGGCTTCTTTTGAAATGAAAAGCCACTAATTTGTGTCACTAATGACTAATCCAGTCATTTCTTATCACAGTTTTTCCCCCCCCCCCCTTTATTTTTGTTTATTTGGCTGCGCAGGGTCTTAATTGCAGCATGTGGGATCTTAGTATCCTGACCAGGGATTGAACCCCCGCCCTCTGCCTTGGGAACGAAGAGTACTCTGCATTGGACCACCCAGAAGTCCCTTGTAACATTGCTTTTTTTGTTGCACTTAATATTATCTAACATTTACTGGTTTATGTTTGTTTCTTCCCAACTGAATTTTAAGCTTGTGAACTCAGAGACCTTATCTATTGTGTTCATCACTCTATCTTCAAAGATAGAGCAATAACTAAAACATATAGTATATGCTTAATAAATATTTGTTGAATAAATAAATGCTTTGATTGTGATAACGATAACAGCTAAGCCTCAGAGGACTTGGCCACAAATTCGAACAGTTTTTCAAGGAATAAGAGTCGCAGTTCCGAATTTAGATCCTGGAAGACTACAGAAACCTGACAGTAAAATATCTGGGGCTTAAGTTTGGAGGGGGATATATTACAACTTCGGCCTTTTTTCCCTACCCGAGGACTCCAGAGATCTTGCAAAAGGGAGACCTAGAATCTTTTGACCATAAATTCCAGCCCAGCCACAACGCTTTTCCATCCACGATTCTTTGCAGCCACTATTACTAGATTGTAAACGCGCAAACACCTCTAGGACCCCGGGTTCCTTTCTGTTTCTTTATGAATGAACCGGGTCTAGTGTGCGCATGCGCAACTCCTTTTTCTCCCGCTCCACGTGAGGCCCGCCCTTCCCTCCTGCTAACGGCTCCGCCCCTATCCTTTCTAATGGACCAATGGCGAGCGGCCTGGGGGGCGGAGCCCTGAGCGGCGCGGCAGTGTAGTTCCCCGGTCGCCCGGCTCCCTCGCCTTAGTCTTGCTGTGTTGTGATCACGTGGCCAGCTCCGGGCGCGGCGCTTGTTTTGGTTTCCCTCTAGCTTGCCCCTGGCAGCTTTAGAGTGAGCGACTTTCCTGTGCCGGTTGCCACACCTGACTGCACTGCGACTTTCTCTTCTTGGGGCTCTCTCAGCTCCAAGTTCTGCAAGCCCCTCGGGGCCGGCTCCTGCCATGCCGTTAGTTCGCTACAGGAAGGTGGTCATCCTCGGATACCGTTCTGTAGGTGAGTCTCCGTCTAGGGCAGAGCACCGATGCACCGCGGCTTTGTGGCCAGAGGAGGCGCACTGCCGCGGGAAGGCGACCCAGGGAGAAATGGTGGCATCCTTAGAACCAGCTTGTAGAGCGAAGACTGAAAGGTTGGAGTGGGAAGGGCTGGGGTGGTGGTAGTGTTCAAGGCGGCAGGAAGCTGGAGCATGGAAGAGTTAACATGGGCTTACTGCTTGAACACCACAGTGGTCCTCAGCGTTCGTTACTCTGGGGGCTGGAGGTGGGGGCAGGATTTGATGGCGGGGGCGCGGTCTGGGTGGGGCAAGTCTCAGGTGTCGGATGCAAGGCTGACTGAATCCTGGGGAATCCGGATCTTCCCAGGAGTTGGGTGGGGAAAGACAGCAGGAAAAGCTTCCTGCGTCGCTACTGTATGCATCCGGTGGCCAAGGTGCAGAGACCTGGGGCGAAAAGAGGGTTTAGGAGTCTAGGGGAAAGCATTGCATGGGGCATTCACAGGCTAGGATGCTAATTCGGGGTTTCCTTTAGTCCAGGGCCACAGCCCGAAAGGATAGAGGAAATGAATGTGGATGGGTGATTTGGCTACAATTACCTCTGCTTCCCACAGGGAAGACATCTTTAGCACATCAATTTGTGGAGGGAGAGTTCCTGGAAGACTATGATCCTACTGTGGAGAATAGTGAGTAAATTTCTCCTCTTGGGGTGGAGTTGGGAGGGCTTGGGTGCCCCACCCAAAGCCACACTTTGGGATTTTCCGGGTGCCAAAGGGATGATTTAATTAGATATTAAATCGAATCTCTTCTCTATCAATCCTGTTCTGTGAGTGGAACTAGAGTGTGCATTTTCCAAGATACTGAGTCCAGGATAGTGCATGTGTAGACAATAAGAAGCCTAACATTGTATCTTAAGTTTCCTGGAGAGCTCCTTGAACCTGGCCCATCTGTGTTAATATATAGGGGCACAGATTGCTCGCCCTACAAGGCACCTCACAGTCAAGTTTTCTTTTCTTTTCAGCTTACAGCAAGATAGTGACTGTTGGCAAAGATGAGTTTCACCTACACCTGGTGGACACAGCAGGGCAGGTACCAGTTTGGGGTAGGGTGTCTAAATGTGGCAGTTCAGTCCTGGGAGATGAAGTCTGGTAGCCTCTGAGGCTCATCTGTAAAGTAGTATTAAAAGCATTTTAGCAGTATTTCAGTGTGCAGTGTTGTTTGGAGCTACTCTATAAATACTTGTTGGATAGAAGTGACCGGAGTAGGGAGTGCCACAGGGAGGGTCCCCAGGATGCAGCCCATCAAAATTGGCCATCTGAGTCTTGTGAATCAAGGTATTGATGTTTCTATTTCTTGTCAGGATGAGTACAGCATTCTGCCCTATTCATTCATCATTGGGGTCCATGGTTATGTGCTTGTGTATTCTGTCACCTCTCTGCATAGGTAAGTGACCAAGGTTGAGAGTGGTGGACTTGGGAAGACCTGAGGGCTGTCCCAGAATAAAATTGTAAGATTCTTTTCTTGTGTTTAAAGCTTCCAAGTCATTGAGAGTCTGTACCAAAAGCTACATGAAGGCCACGGGAAAACCCGGTACGTGGCACAGGGGATAAAGACATAGTGCGGACACCAGGGAAGAGGGAGGGCAGAGGGGAGTATTGATCCAAATTAAGGAGGAAGCCAGAACATAGATCCTATCTGGTTTGATGGGGGGTTGTCCAGCTATGATGTGAAGGAAGTTGGGGTCCATGGGGAACAGAGGGTATTCTGTTATAACTGCTGTCTCCTCCCAGGCTGCCGGTGGTGCTGGTGGGAAACAAGGCTGATCTCTCTCCGGACAGGTATGGAAATCTCTGTAGCTTAAGGCAAAGGAAAGTGTCTAGGAAGGAGTCAGGCTCTTGTCCTGGCTCTGCCACTGATTTGAACCAGTCGTTTTACCTCTTCATTTCTAACTTGAAGGTTAAGACAAAATGATCCTTCTGTCTCAAAAGCTATAATTTCATATTTCAAGCCTCAGTCCTAGGCTCCTTTGTTTTCTTGTATTTTCTTCTTCCCCAGACCTTCTCCCAAACCTTGGAATGAGATGAGTCAGAGGAAGTCTAGTTTCTGTAAAGATTTTTCAGAGAACATGGGGCCCATTGCTATTCTTCATTTTCATGTCCTGAATTTGCTTCTAGGGAGGTCCAGGCTGTTGAGGGGAAGAAGCTGGCAGCATCCTGGGGTGCAACATTTATGGAGTCATCTGCTCGAAATAATCAGGTATTGGGCCTGAAGAGTAGGAAGGTGGTGGGGGCAGCAGTGTTTTTCTTTTTATGCCACTGCTTGGTGGTGGGGATGTTGGGGAAGTGGGGCATTCACCTAAGAGTTGGGTAGTACTGGCAGTGAACTCAACCAATTTTTTTTTTGTCCTGAATCCTTATTCATTGCAGCTGACTCAAGGCATCTTCACCAAAGTCATCCAGGAGATTGCCCGGGTGGAAAATTCATATGGGCAAGAGCGCCGCTGCCATCTCATGTGAGCCTGGAGATGAGCCCTTGAGCAAGGGGCAGCTGCCTTGATTCTGCCCCTGGTACTTTCCAAGCTCCAGTGGGGGCGCCCTCAGGACTTCACGGGTTTGTTTGGTTGCCAGCTGTGTCCCTGGCTCTCTAGGTACACAGTGAGGTACCCTCATGTTTGCACACTTACCCAGGCTCCAGTGGCCTGGTTGTCCATGTTTACAAAGAGGCAAGGATGTCTCATGGGCACTGTCCTCTAGCTCTGTTTTTGCTAAATAAATGAACTGTGATAACCTATGGGGTTGGGATATGCGTCCTGGGCACTGTTTATTCAGGACCCAGTCTCCTCTGTAGGTTTTGGGTGTTGGCTGGGTGAGGGGAGCTGGGGACTCCTAAAGTGAAGCTGGCTCCCAGGAGTGACAATGTAAATATGCAAATAAACTGAGAAATCTTTTTGTAATTGACTTCTCTGTGTCTGGGGAGCACGCAGGGCCAGTATCTTCTTTTCTAAGGAGTGATGACTGTGGCCACTGGTAGAGAATCAAGGTTTTTACTCCTTCAACCTTGTTCCTATTCCTTACCCCTCATTCATTCAGGACCA